>RCWM02000511.1:0-600000 GCA_003667255.2 Euschistus heros
AAAACACTTACGGCAATGGAAAATCCATTACTCATTGCCTTATTTATGAACGAGCCAGTCTGGTTGTAAACTACCTGCTAAACACACGCACTATATCAATTTTTACGGGACAGGAATCGAATGCCCCCCTAACAGTATTCCACAGGGCATTATTTTACGAATATGATCTAGCAGAAGATAGAAGTTGGTTGAATTGAATTGCTAACTCATGATGCACAATTACCTCTACCACTTCTCCACTATTGGATAATCTTTATTACGGTTGTTCATTTTATAATTTGCGATTGAATGCAGGAGTGGAGTCCCAGGACACATATAACATTACTGAAGTGGAAAGTGCTTGTAACTATTAGTAAAAAAGAAGCCAACATTTGATAAAAATATCTTATAGTCCAGTAAAATAAGGGTTTGCCGAAGAAAAAACTGCGGAACTTTTATTCTCAACGGATCTTTATGTTTTTTGGGGTGCTGAATCCGAATCTGAAGTTTGCTACCACGGCAACCATCGGCTTCATATTCAAAATTGCAAAAAATCGTAAGAAAAACCCGTTATTTTTGTTTTGTTATCTATAACACGATAACGAAGCTTTTTTCGAAGAAAGTCTTCAAATATTAATTGTAGCTGGACCTAGTACCTACATAATGAAAAAATGAAATCCGAAATCGGACCATTTTTCGCGAAGTTACGGTATTAGGATACTGTTTTAAAATATTTAACGGTTTTAAGATCGCGGACCTAAAAAGGACACTTTTTTAAAAATATTCGACTATTTGACTGTTTTAAGACGGCGGAAGGATATTAATTCGTTGTTAAACTCATTCTACGGGAGGCTGAAGATAGTTTTTCAACGCTAACGACTCCTTCCCGTTTACTCTTTTTGCTAAAAAGGTACGATATAGTAGAGTGGCGGTGGGGGTTCGGGGCGGGATTAAGAGATGGCTTCTGTTTTTAAGGACACTGTTTTACAGATCTGCCAGGATCTGACGATTTTTTCGAGGCCGAGGAAGGACATCCTTGGCCACTCTCTCCATCCACAATTAGAATTAGCTTTTTCGTCCTTAAGGATTGCTGTTTTAACTGTTTTTAAGGACACTGTTTTACAGATCTGCCAGGATCTGACGATTTTTCGAGGCCGAGGAAGGACATCCTTGGCCACTCTCTCCATCCACAATTAGAATTAGCTTTTTCGTCCTTAAGGATTGCTGTTTTTGTTTTTAAGGACACTGTTTACAGATCTGCCAGGATCTGACGATTTTTCGAGGCCGAGGAAGGACATCCTTGGCCACTCTCTCCATCCACAATTAGAATTAGCTTTTTCGTCCTTAAGGATTGCTTTTTTAACGGTTTTTTTTAAGTTATCCGAAGGATAACTTTTGCCATTGTTGTCCTCCAGGATACTGTTTTAAAATATTTAACGGTTTTAAGATCGCGGACCTAAAAAGGACACTTTTTTAAAAATATTCGACTATTTGACTGTTTTAAGACGGCGGAAGGATATTAATTCGTTGTTAACTCATTCTACGGGAGGCTGAAGATAGTTTTTCAACGCTAACGACTCCTTCCCGTTTACTCTTTTTGCTAAAAAGGTACGATATAGTAGAGTGGCGGTGGGGGTTCGGGGCGGGATTAAGAGATGGCTTCTGTTTTTAAGGACACTGTTTTACAGATCTGCCAGGATCTGACGATTTTTTCGAGGCCGAGGAAGGACATCCTTGGCCACTCTCTCCACAATTAGAATTAGCTTTTTCGTCCTTAAGGATTGCAAGGACACTGTTTTACAGATCTGCCAGGATTGGCCACTCTCTCCTTCCACAATTAGAATTAGCTTTTTCGTCCTTAAGGATTGCTGTTTTAACTGTTTTTAAGGACACTGTTTTACAGATCTGCAGGATCTGACTCGTTTTTTCGAGGCCGAGGAAGGACATCCTTGGCCACTCTCTCCATCCACAATTAGAATTAGCTTTTTCGTCCTTAAGGATTGCTGTTTTTAACTGTTTTTTTTTAAGGACACTGTTTTACAGATGCCAGGATCTGACGATTTTTTCGAGGCCGAGGAAGGACATCCTTGGCCACTCTCTCCATCCACAATTAGAATTAGCTTTTTCGTCCTTAAGGATTGCTGTTTTAACGGTTTTTTTTTAAGTTATCCTAAGGATAACTTCCTCCATTGTTGTCCTCCAGGATACTGTTTTAAAATATTTAACGGTTTTAAGATCGCGGACCTAAAAAGGACACTTTTTTAAAAAATATTCGACTATTTGACTGTTTTAAGACGGCGGAAGGATATTAATTCGTTGTTAACTCATTCTACGGGAGGCTGAAGATAGTTTTTCAACGCTAACGACTCCTTCCCGTTTACTCTTTTTGCTAAAAAGGTACGATATAGTAGAGTGGCGGTGGGGGTTCGGGGCGGGATTAAGAGATGGCTTCTGTTTTTAAGGACACTGTTTTACAGATCTGCCAGGATCTGACGATTTTTCGAGGCCGAGGAAGGACATCCTTGGCCACTCTCTCTCCATCCACAATTAGAATTAGCTGTTTTTTTTCGTCCTTAAGGATTGCTGTTTTAACTGTTTTTAAGGACACTGTTTTACAGATCTGCCAGGATCTGACGATTTTTCGAGGCCGAGGAAGGACATCCTTGGCCACTCTCTCCATCCACAATTAGAATTAGCTTTTTCGTCCTTAAGGATTGCTGTTTTAACGGTTTTTTAAGTTATCCGAAGGATAACTTTTGCCATTGTTGTCCTCCAGGATACTGTTTTAAAATATTTAACGGTTTTAAGATCGCGGACCTAAAAAGGACACTTTTTTAAAAATATTCGACTATTTGACTGTTTTAAGACGGCGGAAGGATATTAATTCGTTGTTAACTCATTCTACGGGAGGCTGAAGATAGTTTTTCAACGCTAACGACTCCTTCCCGTTTACTCTTTTTGCTAAAAAGGTACGATATAGTAGAGTGGCGGTGGGGGTTCGGGGCGGGATTAAGAGATGGCTTCTGTTTTTAAGGACACTGTTTTACAGATCTGCCAGGATCTGACGATTTTTTCGAGGCCGAGGAAGGACATCCTTGGCCACTCTCTCCATCCACAATTAGAATTAGCTTTTTCGTCCTTAAGGATTGCTGTTTTAACTGTTTTTAAGGACACTGTTTTACAGATCTGCCAGGATCTGACGATTTTTCGAGGCCGAGGAAGGACATCCTTGGCCACTCTCTCCATCCACAATTAGAATTAGCTTTTTCGTCCTTAAGGATTGCTGTTTTAACGGATTTGTTTTTAAGGACACTGTTTTACAGATCTGCCAGGATCTGACGATTTTTTCTCTCCATCCACAATTAGTATTAGCTTTTTCGTCCTTAAGGATTGCTGTTTTAACGGTTTTTTTAAGTTATCCGAAGGATAACTTCCTCCATTGTTGTCCTCCAGGATACTGTTTTAAAATATTTAACGGTTTTAAGATCGCGGACCTAAAAAGGACACTTTTTTAAAAAAAATATTCGACTATTTGACTGGTTTAAAGACGGCGGAAGGATATTAATTCGTTGTTAACTCATTCTACGGGAGGCTGAAGATAGTTTTTCAACGCTAACGACTCCTTCCCGTTTACTCTTTTTGCTAAAAAGGTACGATATAGTAGAGTGGCGGTGGGGGTTCGGGGCGGGATTAAGAGATGGCTTCTGTTTTTAAGGACACTGTTTTACAGATCTGCCAGGATCTGACGATTTTTTCGAGGCCGAGGAAGGACATCCTTGGCCACTCTCTCCATCCACAATTAGAATTAGCTTTTTCGTCCTTTTGCTGTCCTGTTTTTAAGGACACTGTTTTACAGATCTGCCAGGATCTGATTTTTCGAGGCCGAGGAAGGACATCCTTGGCCACTCTCTCCATCCACAATTAGAATTAGCTTTTTCGTCCTTAAGGATTGCTGTTTTAACTGTTTTTAAGGACACTGTTTTACAGATCTGCCAGGATCTGACGATTTTTCGAGGCCGAGGAAGGACATCCTTGGCCACTCTCTCCATCCACAATTAGAATTAGCTTTTTCGTCCTTAAGGATTGCTGTTTTAACGGTTTTTTTTAAGTTATCCGAAGGATAACTTCCTCCATTGTTGTCCTCCAGGATACTGTTTTAAAATATTTAACGGTTTTTTAAGATCGCGGACCTAAAAAGGACACTTTTTTAAAAATATTCGACTATTTGACTGTTTTAAGACGGCGGAAGGATATTAATTCGTTGTTAACTCATTCTACGGGAGGCTGAAGATAGTTTTTCAACGCTAACGACTCCTTCCCGTTTACTCTTTTTGCTAAAAAGGTATGGAGAAATAAAACTGTTCATAACATTCTTAATATAAGTTATTTGATTATCAATTAAAGATTTTTAAAATTTTTTTTTTATTGAAATTTTTCTTCCTACATAAACTTATTTGATACACAGTTATCCTTAAGTCTTGCAAAATTATAATTATAATTATTGTTTTTCATTTAATGGAATATTGTATTAAGGAAAAAGTATTAAATAAGCATTTCTATTTTCTTACTACCGCATAAACATGTCTGAGTGTAACATGAAATCAAATCAGTTAATTCCTCAAGTATTAATCTGGAATTGGTAATTGTTTATATGCATACTACATTTGTTAAAGTCATTTCTTTCGAGTCTTTTCATTTGAATAATGTTGACTCATGATTTATTATTTGTTTTTAAATATCAAAGTTTTCAAATCAGGCAATGTGGTAAGCTTTTAGTACATTTTTTGTTAAGAGTTAGAGCCTTCTGGTTACCATAAGAATTAAATTAATCTTTGAATAGTCTTATAGCATTTCGGAATCCCCATATGTTCAGTGGATTAGTTAATTGACAAAGTTAAGGAACGAAAATGTTTGTTTAGTTGTATTAGAAAGCCTACATTCTCGACAGCTATTCCAAAGATTAAAGGTTAGATGAGAAATCATATAAAAGCATTATTGATTATCATTAGAAGACATGAAGGTTACAAAATTGCAGGTTTCTTCAGTTTCCCACCTGAGCATTGAAATCTCTGGAGTATAATTTTTATATCCAAGTCCTTATCATGATTGTCTTTAAAAGTTTTCCTTGTCATAATTTATCTTTGGTATAGGAAACGACATTATCTCTACAGAGCCAATCCAGCCACGGCCACGCTGGTAAAGACTTTTACTATTGAAGGTTTTCTCAATCTTCTCTGTTCTTGTTGTTGTCTGTTTAGTTCTTTCAAAATTACATCACATTGTTTTTGAATACTCTACGAGCCATTGAATTGTAAATGTTTATTTAACTAAATTTTGGCTCTGTGATATATACAGGCAAAAATGTATAATTATCAGTCAACACCAGATATAATGTTATGATTATAGGAAGTGTTTCAGGAATAAATAATTTTTATATAGAATACTTGCTCTGTATTGTAATAATGATATATCACAATTTTAATGTAATTTTGATTTTTGATTTTTTTTTTCTTTACATCTTTTACAAGATTACATATTTTTGTCTTTCTACATTTTAGGAGTTCCAGTAGAGTAATTCCTCCTCACTTGATAAGAAAAAGAAGGACATTCAGTCAACTGAGGCACCCGAATCTGGAGAGAAACCAATATTAAAATGCCGAGAAGGTAAAACAAGATTCCTTTCTTCTCAATTATAATTTTTTATTTTTTTCATTTCTGTATTAATAGAGTTGGAGAATCATTAAAAAATTAGTTTTCTTTCAAAACTGACGATGTCCACTTCAGAAATTTTTTCAGGAAGAGCAAAAAACCTTATCTAGTCCTCCTTCTGCTGTTAAATCCAAAACAATGATATTATTTGAATCCTTGATAAATGTGTGCTAGTAAAAAAAAAAAAGCTATAGTAGTGTGCAGTACACTATAGTAGTGTAGTAGTGTGCAGTACACTGTAGTAGTGTAGTAGTGTGCAGCTCACAAGGCTTTATAAGAAAAAAAAAATTTGTCAGAAAGTGGACATGTTCTATTTTAAAAGATAGCTCCTAATTCAATGAAAAATCTTTATTACAATAAAATGCTTAAATACAAACATCTCTGACCAGAAATCTGGAATTCCCATCATAATATACTAACATAAAAATATATGTACATAAAAGTAGTACCTAACGTATATACTGTCACAATAGTATATATAAAAGTATTTCCTTAAATATGTTGTAATTGGAATATGTAAACACTGCTTTACTTCTCAATTAAAAATATGAAGAACTTAAATACTGAATTCATATATTAAGCCTTAAAGAACTGATAAGGACTTTGTTGAATCTTTTACAAGGTTTAATCCTGCTAGCGAAGGCAAGGAGTTGTGGGCTCACAAAGTAGTCTTCTCCATTTAAAATTCTCTTGTGTAATGATAAGAACGCATTTAGAATAGCCACATTTAATTTCATCTCATGATTTTCTAGCAAAAATCAGCACTTCATTTTTATTGTTTTTGAGAGGTAGCATGAAAGCCATATCTATATCTGCTTTTATCAGACTCGTGGGATGTATTCAGATCTATATATTCATTGGACATGTAGCTCACAGTTTCCACAATTTAAAATATTTTTTCTTATGGTATACACAAGCTAACTTCATCTATTAAAGACCGATAGAATTTATAATATTAAAAATTTACCGTCGGGTTGTATATCTCTGAAGGTGAAATGTTCACCATTCTAATAAAATATGCTTGTTTTTTTACATTAAAATTAGGGAATTTAAGCTATCAACTATCAATGTATAAATGTCAGAAATTAAAAAAAAAAAAATGGTTTATAATTACATTGGTCTATACATATATATAAAATGCAATACAAATGCAACTCAAAATTTGACAAACAAAATATTTTATAAGTTAATATTTTTTTATATGTAATTTTTTCTTGATATAAATCAATATTATTAAATATTGATAATATTTTTTTGTTTATCTCAATTTAGAAAATACTCAGTATTTCAATACTGTAAAGAATCTATTTTGTGATATTTATAATTCTAGTAATGATTTTAAGCTTCATGTTTAACATTGGCCAATGATAGCTGGTACAGTGAGAGAGAGGGAGAGGGAGAGAGAGGTGATTGGATATGCATGAAGAGGAGCCAGTTAAAGGGTTTATCCTACCCCTCCCTCCTCCCTCCTCCCCCACAGTGCCACCTAGATCCCATCCATTATTAACCTCAATTAGACAACTAGCGCCATCTATAAACCTTTCAATAAGCTTAATATATCACTCTGTTATTATAAACAATACATGATTATTATTGTAATTATAGATTTTTTTTCTCCATATTAGTTTTAAGTGTTAATCTTTATAAATTTTAAATCCCTTTTAGACAAAAAATTTGTTTCAGACAGAACATTGGGGTCTTTTGCACTTGTTCCCCGCATTTTATTTTGAATTTATTATCATATGTTTAGGTTACGAGTAACCTTCCCAAATGTAATAACATGTCAATGAGAGATCGTTTAATTTTTCCTATTATTAAATAATTAAATAAAAAACATTTAAATATTTATTTAAATATTTTATTAAGTGTTATTCGATGTAAAATACCTTTCTCCTGAAGAAATTCTATAGCTTTTTCTTTTGTATTTATTCGACGAATTAAATGGAACAAAGACATGTCGGGTATAATAATACAAAAAATGATACCAGGGAATATAACCATGGCGTTATAGACTATAACTCCATGAATATAACAATGAAACGGATAACATATGAGGTAGGTAATGTGGCTAAGCAATCATATGTTTAAATATAACATAATAAGTTATAATATTAACTCTTAATAAAATATTTAAATAAATAATTAAATAATTTTTGTTTTGTAACTTTTTTGTTTTTTATTTAATTATTTAATAATAGAAACAATCAAACGATCTCTCATTGACATATTTTTACATTTGGGAAGGTTACTCGTAAACTAAATATATTATAATAAACTCAGAATGAAATGCGGGGAACAAGTGCAAAAGATCCGAACATTGTTTTGAATTGAGGTTGCTGTTTTTTACAATATTGTACTTGCCTTGTCTTTTTACATTTAATACAATAATTTCAATTTACTTTTTAATCTCATATCTTTACACCTTTTTAACAATTATTTCGCTTTAAATATCTTTGGCTATTTATATTATGGATCTAAATTCTTCACTACTGAACAGTTTCTGATGAAACTTGAAGAGATATGTTTGATTAGTTATTTCAGAGTAACATTGTGAGTAACATTTTGTGTGAAATAGACAGGCAAAAGTCTAATTGTATGAAAATTAATCCAATGAATTGACATTTAATTAGATTTTAAGCGAATTTTGTGGTTTTATATACTTTATGGTATTGAAGAATATTTGGGTTTAGTTAATTGTTGTCACATGATATGATTCATTTCATCAACTAAATATTCAGGTTCACAGAATGAAACATTCAATCCTCTCACTATAAAGTCCTCAGAACTAATGCCCCATATTACGTCTCCAACGAAACTTTTTTCCTCAAGATTATACTTCTCAAATTTTCGAAATTACATCAAAACCTTTTCAAGCCTCTGGTAATCATAATCCAATTACACACATCCATATAATATTGAACGCAGGATAAAACTGCTGTGGCGCCGAGATCTTTAGTAAATATAAGTTGGAGATCCGGCAACGGCCAAATTCTGTACTCAAGCCCTGAGTATAGACGTCTAAAGAGCTCTAATTTAGCCTCCATTGTATTCTTCATGAGAGAGCAGAGCTAGGATCTCTTTAGATTTGGGTTATCCGCCTCTTGAGTGGAGGGGTAGGCTTCGTTCGGGGTATATATAGTATGTATATATAGTATGATTGTATCTCAATTTTTTTTTTTATTTTTCACTTAAGGTACGCGTGATTAAGGGCATACAAAAATAAAACGCAGAATTTCAACTTCACTATCCGTTTAATTGAAAATAACAATAAATTCAATAAAGGCTCATAAGTTAAACTAATACATCAAGTAAAAAATAGCCTGAAATAAAATATTTATGAACCATTAGAAATAATAAAAACCAATCCAGAGTTTTGTTTAGTTGATCAGATATATATTTCCAATGATCCCATTTTAAATTTGTATCCAATAGCAACTGAAAAACAAAAAAACGCAACGAGTGATAGACAAAACCTAAAGGACGACCCACCTATCGGACCCATTCCTCTACCTGCACTCTGCTCTAGATCCTGATATCTTTGAGAAGCCCTTTTCTTTTAGCCCTCTTAGGCGATTAGTATCAACCAGGGTTCGGCCAAATTTAATCATAGCTGCTAGACAACTAATATTTAATTACCTAAATATTTTAGTAGAGATTTAAAGTGAGGCTTAATTAGAGATAAAACATTGCCAACGGTTCTCTACAGAACTGTCGCGCTAGCTGCGAACATGATATTTCAAATATTTGTAATTAAAGGGAATAAAGTTGTATAAATAGGGGAGGGGGAGGAGTCTATTTATATAATTCTCTCTCACAAGTCCAATAAGTCCAGCAGATAGAGGAGGGATTCAGCTGCCTGTGTTTTCCTCATCGTTATATTAAGCTATTGTTTTTTTTCTATTTTTGACTTATGATGGCACCTTATCTACTGAATATTTCCTTTTAATATATATTATACTACTCTTAGGTAATGAAAGAAAGACGTAATTGCGTGTTTCTCCAAAAAAAAAAGTTTTAGTTACTATAAATATTTACAACAATTACATTATCTGTTAATGAAAGATATTCATTCTCTTATAAAACTGAAAGAAACAGCATTTAAAGCCCTTATTATAGGTTTATATATATATATATATATATATATATATATATATATATATATATATATATATATATATATATATATATATTTATATATTTCACTAGGTTATGTTACTTTAAATATATAAATAAAAATATAGGCTGCAGAGTGGGTAAAAGTTCGAGCACAGCTGAAGGTAGAAAATTTAATTACTTCTTCTTCGAGCGCGACTCGACTTCGGGGTGTAAAGATCCCTCCTGGGGCAGACCCATCCTCTATGATGGGATACCCTTAATGGGGGTAAAGCTTGGTGATTGAGCCTCATTGCTCAACACATTAAGTAGTGCTAATAAGCTTAAGAACAACTTTAAGCAGAAAATTACATTCTGTTAGTGCAGTCGTGAATCGACATCGGTTATTGATGGCCCTCCTGGTACAAACCGCCTTTATAAACCTGGTGGTCAGATTTTGCTATTTGTGTAGCCTTTGGTCTTAAAACAATTATTACAATTTTATTTTTACTACAACAACAACAAAAACAATGGCCATACACTAGCAAGCAGAACCTTGTCCTCTTTCACTATTCCCCTCCGCACAGTCCACTCACCAGCTACCTCTCTTCCAGTAGCTCACACCAAGGGTCTTTAGGTTCACTTCAACTCCTTCCTTCCAGCGCAACCTGGGCCTTCCTCTCTCTTCCCTCCTTCGGGATGCCCGTTCAACATTCTGTGGGAGCTCGTTCTAAGAGCATGACCAAGCCATCTTAATATTCTTTGCTTAATTGTAGCAACAAAATCTGGAGCTTTGTACCGATATCTTAGTTCCTGGTTGCTTTTTATCCTCCGTACATCTCCATCTTTAGTAGGGCCTATGTCTCTATTATTCGCAGTGAGCGTCCAGGTTTCACTCCCATACAATACAACCAGCCTAAGAATGGTTTGGTAGACCCTTATTTTCAAATTTTTAGGGAGTATTTTACCTATTACTGAGGGCCCAATACAACTATTACCAGCCTTTATTCTTTCCTTTATTTCTTCATCCACTTCATTTCTTGAAGTAATGATGCTACACAGGTACTAGAATTTTTCGACGCTTTCGAAGTGGTATCCTGCCCCTTCTAGGTTTTCCACCATATTTTTTTATTTTATTTTGACGTCACTAGATATTTCGTATTTTCTTGGTTTATGTGGAGGCGTTTATTCTCTGGCTTTTTTGTTACATTCCTTAATTTTTTTTTTTTTTTAATGATTTTATAATATGTAATCATTTAAAAAGCTGTTTAATATATATATATATATATATATATATATATATATATATATATATATATATATATATATATATATATATTAATTTCTCCCAAGGAAGGAGCTACTTCACATAGGAGTTGTTCTTGACGTTATATGTGGTTAATGATCTTAACTTACTATGTAGTATTTCAAATAGAGTGTGTTTTGGGGAATGCTTTTGAAAGGATTCATATTGCTCATCGGATATTCCCTAGAGCCTAAAAGAGGAAGGGATGAGGAAGTAGGATCAACTAAAAATTGATCAAGTCAAGTTGTTTGCTCAGATGGTTGACTCCCAGGGACCGAGGTGAGGGTACTCAGCGAGATTGGACAACTTTTAAATATTTACATATCAAAAGGTTCATCAACCCCCTCCCCTCCCGTCTTCGCGGTACTCTTGTACTAGGCCTCTTTGTCGTCTCTCTTTGTACGCCTTTGATGAATAAAAGAGAAACCCCGGCTCGGTGATCGTGGCCACGAAGTGGGGGGGGGGAATTGAGAAAAAGAGGTAAAATTCCATTTAGCCAATGAATCTTGTTTCTTTTTCCCTTATCATCATAATCTTCCATCATCATAATCTTCCCCCTTTAGCTCAAAGAATTACACTAACTAATTCAGTCCCTTTTAAAAGTCACTTAAGTCGTTTCGCCATTCTTACTAAATTTCGTCTTTGTAAATTAACCTAACTAAAAAGGTAACCTTCTTTCCTTCCTTTGTCATATTTATCAAGTTATCTTCCTCGCCCGTAGCGATCGTGATGGCGGGGGAGTACGAAGACGTTGAGAAAAATAAAAAGGTTTAAATAAACGGATTTATTAATGTTTTAGCTCAAAAGCATTTCAGGCCAAGACGATCACTAAAGGATATGAAAGAATTTTATTTGAAAGCAGAATTGTAATAACATTTGAGGATGTAGAATTGTTTTAGTTTTATTAAACCTGTCATTTAGAAAAGTGCTATTGTATTTCTAAATGAGTTTTAGGAATCCCCTGTGAGAAGAAATTATTTTCTTGTATCACAAACCAACTTAACAATCGATAGTTAAATTTACAAGAAAACGCGAAGAGCCTTGGACCGTCATGGCCACACCTTATCTGTTATAGGGATGGCAATCGATTAACGATGTATCAAAAATATCGAAATTAAAATTAGTTTTAATTAAGTGAATGTTTTCAACGTTAGGGGCTGACATTTGGCAAGATTAGTTTGGTTGCACCTCGACGTGGTACACATCTCACAAACTATATGTACCTACTTATACAAACAAATTGTAAATGATTTTTTTTCTGTTTAAGTTGTAAAATAAATTAGCTAAAATGATAAAATAAATAGGAATATGATTGTAACATGACAGGAATACTTAAAATGTCACTTTATAGGAGAAAAAAATGAGAGAGAGATGAAAATGGTAGATTGAAAAAAAAAATAACAAAAATCCATGTGTATAGGTGCAATGATTTCAATAAAGAGGTCCAAAATAGCTGTAAAATTTCATATTTTTACGTAATAACTTAAATCTAATAGGACATTTCAGAAAATAAATTCAAAATATAAAAAAAAAATCAACTACAAACATGTGGGCCATTCTCATGGCAGTGATTTTTCACTGTCCTGCTGGACTTAAGATGGAACTAAAACTTCCAAATCAATATTTTTGGTGAATTTGAACGTACACCGACCCCTTAAAGTTGGTGCATACAGCCTAGTTTCGAAAAATTCGCTTATAAACTCAAAACTTGTCCCTAGCTATTTTTTTTTTTCTATAGCTACTATAAAGGGAAAAAAAGGATTTTTCTATAGCTATAGCTTTTCTATGAAAGCTGAAATTATCCTACGTCCATTTCGAACGACCCCATAATTTCATTAAAACATATGAATATACAAAACATATAAATTCAACATAAACATATATTTTGAATGACCAAATAGTATTGTTAGGATTGATCCTTCTATACCATCATGGTGTACCTCAAGTAAATAGTATTGTTACTGTTTTTAAAATTTCCCTGTTAAAAATCTCTTTCAACAATTTACCTCCTCCCATTTCATTCAACCTAAATTGTATGATTAATTCTCTATTAAATAATAATTATTACTAAATAATTAATTATAAGTAATTATATACTTCTAACTATATAAATATATATATTTACCTTCTACGACTCCTTCACTCTGGATACCTGTAGACACTCCAGAGCCTCCAGTTACTCCTGGAATGAAGCAATTAGTATAAATGATAAATGGCAAAACCTTTGTAAGAGCGGCTACATCTGTTATCATTATATGTACGCTGTATTTAGGCAATTTATCACAAGTTGTATCGATAAATCTAATGGTCCCTTTCCACTTTGGGGCAAAGTATTGACCATTAATGTTATCTAATAAAGCTCGTGAATAATACCCAATTATTATTATTTTTTAAATTTACATTATTTATTAAGGATTATTAATTAAGTTGTATTTATTTAAATACATATATATATATATATATATTTATAGTCATATAGACTGGTATATAGGACATTAAGATGGCCAACCCTCATGGACGATTTTATTTTTTTAACTATTCATGTTTGTTGGTTTGTTTATCAATCAATACAGGTGAGCCATAGTCAGGGTGCGAAATATTACTTACGTTGCTAAGTAATATTTTAAGTGTCGGAAAATATCTTTAACACTAAAAATTAAATAAATAAAAGATTATTTTAGAGATATCTAATGAAAGTTAAAGACTACGTTTCACGAAAACTCTATAAAATAACTTATCTTAATATAAACTGTAAAAGTTATATTATACTGCAAGTAATATAAAAATATGGATAAATTGTATACAATAGGAACGGAAAAAGACCTACCAGTGATATGGAAAAGCTGAAGGACCCATCTCCACCTGATCCTTTCGCCTTTGTACATTTAGTCCCCTCCAGGTCCTCATATCTTCTAGAAATCTTTATGTTTATATGACTTTTATATGATATTTGGTAAAGAAATGATTTTTTAAAAATTTTTTGTAGGTTTTTAGAACTCATGATAAATGTTAAATATTAGAAAGTAGTGTTCAAATAAAATACTTCCAATAGAAGAGGCAATTAATTCATCAACCCTAATTGTATTGATCCTTCTATACCATCATGGCGTACCTCATTTAATAATTTTATTATTTTTAATGATTCGTAATTATTTGATTTTAGACTATTTTTTCTACTTGATGTATTAGTTTCACTCCCGAGTCTTTGTTGCATTTATGGTTATTTTAAGATAACAATGGTTGATCTATTTTAAATGCAGGTTTACCTATCTTCGTTGTCCTTCTTTAGATCAGTACCAATATGTTTGATTTCTTATCTCATATTCCAATAGAAGTGGCAATTAATTCATGAATCCTAATTGTATCGATCCTTCTATACCATCATGGTGTGTACATCAAGCACTTTGAGGTTGAACATTTAAAAACTTATTAAAAATATAAACTTCTTTAGGTGTATTGATATTACTTTTCTTCCCCAGAACATGTTTTACTTCTTACAAGTATAATAATAATAATAATAATAATAATACATATGCTTTTTCTTTTTTCGTTGTTCTGTCGAGGTAGATGTTGTTCTATTGTTGTATTGTATGATGATGTCTGACTGAGCATGTAATTGTTATCTTATAGGTTATTGTTTGGAACCTTCCAATAGTAACATAATTAATTTTTTTCCTTCACAAACCCACCTTGAACTAGACAACTCTGCGCGGAAGCAGAGGCAGTTTCCGGTTTAGTGAAGACCCTCCGAGAACACGATCGATGACCAGCGGTGACACAACAATATAGGGGAACAGCAACTCCAACCTCATCCTGGGGGGCAGACCTTCTCGTTAGCCAGCGGCCGAGCAGATGGCCTGGAACATGGAACAGCACCGAAATGGCTGAGGAGATAACGAGGTGAATAGCACAATAGTAATAGCAATTGCAATAGTCATCGTATCCTAGCATCGTATAGCACCATCGATATCAAAGGATACGATCTGGCTATCGATATCGTCTTGTATGATGTTTATTTATTTTTGTAAATTTTTATTGCAATAGATTTTACAATCTGTCTCAGCTAAGGGCAATAGGGAACAGAGATAATGGTGCACTCATTCACACCACATAAGCATACACACACACAATAATAATAAAAGAAAAAAAAGAAAACTAATAATTATCATTAAAAAAAACACTAATAATTATCGAACAATCATAAAAAAAAAAAAAAAAAAAAAAATTAATATATATTCATACTAAATTAATATCGAGCTTGTCCCCCCCCCCACTTTAGGTCCTATTACACGATCCGTTCAGTTCTCAGTTTCAGTTTCACTTCAGTTATATTTTTCCCAGAAAAGTGTAGTTGTGAAAAGTTGAGTTGCTGGTAAAAGTTCACTAATTACAAGTGTTCAAGATACATATTGTTCATTCTGGTTTAAAATGATCCGGGTACACTCGTGGATGTGGATACAATTTCTTATGAATGAAGACTGTCTCATTGCAACAGTCTTAGCTTTAGTTCTGAAGAAGGACCAGAAAAAGTTGGCATGTTCAAAGAAATTCATTAATGGGACAAGAAAAGAGATTCTCTAATGTTCGCATTAGGATAGCCATTATCAGATTTTTACCAACAAGTGAACTTTTGAAAAGTTCAATAAATTGAATAATAAAATCATGATCCTTGGACATTGTGACAGATTAATCCTACAATATTTTCAATTAGACTGATAAGCGAACGGAGTGAAATATGACGCATTTTTTTACACATAGGAATTATAAGAAATAAAACCCGAAACTGAAGGTCTTTCCATCCTCTCAGTTCTCAGTCTCTCGTTTCGGTTTTTTAAATTTTTTTTTATTTTTTACACATATGGAAAGACAGTACGACTGAAACTGAACTAAGAACTGATATGAGCGTGTTAAGGAGACAAGATCAGACCCGAAGAGCTGCTCTTTCAGCTGCGTCACTGATTATAGTATCCAGTGGAGGGTGACTGGTAGCGCTATAGCCGCAGATACTCAGGATATGAGCGGAGAAGCTGGTCATTACCAGGAGTCCTACATAACTTTATATTACAAAAGGTCCCGGAGCCATGGCCGTTTCAACTTTCTGCGAGGGTTATTGGAATGGTTAAAACTGGATAGAAATTGAACAAAGATATATTAAATGGAACCTATATTCATTGACAGTATCATAATTTCAATTATGATATTTTTTATTTATTTATTTAAATCAATTTATAATTAAAGAGTCTCCCCCTGCATCTAGTGAATGAGATGTTTTTCGATAATTTGGCTTTAGATCTCTTGTTTTGAAATAATATTGATTACTTAACTTTTTTGAAATATGATACAAATTGTTTAAAAAAATATTATAATTTCCAAGTAGTAGTGGAGTCATGGATTCATGGCCTACTTGACAGGCTGGACTTAGAATTTTATTTTTCTCTATATTATAGTTATGGTTAGCGAAATAATTTAATTAGTTTTATAAATGCATTATTATTTTATTCTGTTTGTTCTGTGTCAGCTCGACACACACAACTACAAAACTACACACAAACTCGATTAAAGATGTGTGTTAGTTTTTAAAGCACAGTATCTCTTTCTAGGATGATATCAAGTCTAGACAATTGAGAATATTCTTTGAACAATTATTAATCATTATATCCTTCTGATAATTTTATTGTACATTCGTACAAAAATATTTAAAGAAAAGTAAGTAAGTAAGTGTATTTGAGGAAATATCATTGTTAGTTATTATATTTCTTAGTCTTTTAACAATTAACACCACTATTGTTACCGTTATTTTACTCGATGTAAAATATTCATGTATGTCTTGTCGTAGTTTTTTATCTATAAATTATATATCTATGTACCTTGGAGGTAAATAATAGTTTCCAACTATGTATAGCCATTGCTAGTTGTAGTTGAATGGAATGCGGTTGAAAGCAACTATCATGTTCCATTAGAACGAGATTGATTTACTCAAAGTGTCATTACAATAACATATAATTTAATATAATCAATGAGTGCTGTATGCTTTATCATTGCCCATTTTTTCTAGATTAGGATTATTAGAGTAGGATTGCCTAATAGTCCAGTCAATTATATATCGAAAAGGGTTGACTCTAGAAAAATATGTCTCAAATAATTTAAGCTAATTAAATTTCATATAAAATTGATTCTTTATAAGCTTTTCATAATTCTAACCGTTTTAGAGATATTCGTTATTGAAAATAAATGATTTTCGGGAAAAAATAACTGTTACCTCACCTTTTGTCAAACATTTGCTTTGTATACCTTACACGATCGTTTCTCAGAAAAAAACGTCAGAAACAAAATTGTAGAGCTTTACATTTACTTTAATTTCATAAATACGTTGCTGTTATGTGAAGCAAATGTTTAGCAAAAAGTGAGGTAAAAATTTTTTTTATTTCTAAAATTATCGATTTTTAATAACGTATACCTCGAAAACCGTTGGAATTTCGACAAACATAGTCAATTTTATAGGAAATTTAATTAACTATAATTTTAATTTGTTGCATATTTTTCTAGATTCCACTGTTTTCGAGATATATTCGAAAAAACAAAAAAATTGAATTTCTCCCCTCTCCCCATGTTAGCTCACCCCCCAGGGCGTGGACTTTTAGTCTGTTTACCTTCTAACTATTGCTAACGAAGCTATGAAGTCAAAAATTATGGCATATTCCATGGACTCTACGACCCTCATTTCAGCACTCATTGACTGGAGTTAGAGTCATTAGATATTATTTGTTCCTCTCTCTTCTTAGATTCTAATAAAACCTAGGAAATGAATTTTTGAGTTTACTAATGTAATGATGGTATTTCATTTGATTTATCACGTTTGTGAAATTCTTTGACATAGTGCTCCATTTGTTTTAATCTATGCTAAAATTTGTTATGAGAAAGGTATTACAGTACGATCCCGATAATCTATGCTAAAATCTGTTATGAGAAAGGTATTACAGTACGATCCCGATAATCTATGCTAAAATTTGTTATGAGAAAGGTATTACAGTACGATCCCGATAATCTATGCTAAAATTTGTTATGAGAAAGGTATTACAGTACGATCCCATCCCGATAATCTATGCTAAAATCTGTTATGAGAAAGGTATTACAGTACGATCCCGATAATCTATGCTAAAATTTGTTATGAGAAAGGTATTACAGTACGATCCCGATAATCTATGCTAAAATTTGTTATGAGAAAGGTATTACAGTACGATCCCGATAATCTATGCTAAAATTTGTTTGGAGAAAGGTATTACAGTACGATCCCGATAATCTATGCTAAAATTTGTTATGAGAAAGGTATTACAGTACGATCCCGATAATCTATGCTAAAATTTGTTATGAGAAAGGTATTACAGTACGATCCCGATAATCCTCCCCTCCGATTGGCCGATATTTCCTGTAATCAGGCCCTTCAGTAACGTTAACAAATTTGAGTAAAAATCCGGACTCCTTAACTCAAATCCACTAGTCTCTCAACTTGCCTCCATTCTATTCCAGATAACCCTACAAAGTGTCTGAAAAGAAGATGACCCCGGAATTTTGTAATTCAAAACTTTCAATGAAGTTCTACCAATGGATGGTTGCTTTGCTAGTGCTTGTCATGTCATTATAATAATTTTTGTACATACTTATTTACTATATGTATTTATTCTATACATTTGCAATTGCCAATAAAAAAAATAGAAAAAAGGGTTTATAGTTAATGACATCTGACGATCAAAAAGTGTCTCCTCGAAAACAAATATGTATATGCATTGATTACAACTTTATAGAAAGAAAAAGAATGTGACGGTAGGTGAGAATAAAGATAAAGAACTAAATAGTTTATGTCGAAGGACGTTAAGAAGTTGGACCTGAGATCGGTCCCAACTTGTTCCAAATCAAGTTCCCAGTTCCTCTTCTTGTTTGTTTTCCTTCACCGCTCACTTTCTTCTCTGAAGAGGATTTAATTTTAAATGAGGGGCCATACTCCATGTGGGGAGTTTCCCGGGGTTTTTTGGGTTTCTTTTTTTACTTAAAGAAGAACCGTCCTCCGCCGTATTAAATAACTATAATTTAAAGAATTATCTTCTTAATACTCTTTTGTTAACTTGAGCTGTATATAACGGAATCTTTCATCGTAATTTTCACCGATTTCCAGCAATCTCATTAACTTGAAAATTTGCATATGCTTCAATACAGCAATGACAATACAATAATTGCACAACTTTGTTCTAATGTACACATTTTCTTTAGTTAAATTACCCCCAGAATGGAGGGTTTGCCTTGCCAAAGGTGAAGTAGTCGGTTTTTACGTTTTTATATCGTCCAGGTGGGGTCTGAGAATAATATATCAAAAATGAAACTAAATTTAGTAAGAGGAAAATGTTTTGAACTTTTTTTTCAGATTTTGGACAAGAACGTATAGAAAAATGCTTCCAATCGAAATATGTTTTATTTAAAAAAATTAATGTTTATTAAATTGTGCGTCTAAAAACAATCCGTTTGCTGAATTTGGTTTAGGCGATTAGCCACAATCGATTGTCAAACATCGAAGAATTTTGCCAACTTAAAACAGTTAGTTTGGTTAGTTTGGTCATGTTTAGAGTACTATAACACAGAAATGGCTGATTCAATCAAAGAATGTTATATTCTAATAGTTGTAGATCGTTAAATTTTTGTTCAAGATAGGATTTTTAAATTAAAAGTTTGCTCATTCCTGCAATGAGATCTGAGATAGTCTTCGGTGCGTATTGTCGGGAATATATTTTGTAGTTATATGTTTATAGTCATAAAGTTTGTCGTGAGATATTCTTTATTTTGTTTTGATTTGCTCCAGTACAATTAGTATGTGTACTAAATCTGTATGCAGTGTTTCTTAAGGCCTATTCAGGCAGACGTGATCTCACAGTGTTTTCAATTCACACTGGTCAGTATTTTCCTCCGTGCTCTGACAGTGTAGTTACAATTATTGCATTGATTCTGTATGAAGAAAAAGAAGAAACGAGAAGATAACGAAAGTGGATACATGAAGCATAGATAGAGCAGAAGTAGAATTCGCTACAATTTACTAGGAATTAGTAGATGATGGACCAACATTTTTTGAATATTTCAGAATGCCTGAAAATTCGTTTTAATTATGCTGAATGTGTTGGAAGTTGATATTAAGAAGCAAGGTACGTGATGGAAAAAAGCAACCAGTGTGTGAGGTAATATTAAATAATAGTCAGATGTGCGCGCATTAATTCAATTAGTTTTTTACCATCCATGTTTTCGACCAAAAATCTCAAAATATTGACACAATTACAGAAAAACACTGCAATGAAAATCGAAAAATATCGTTGACAAACAATTTCATTATCATGGTACAGCGCCGGCGAGAGCACTGTCACTGCCACGTCTGAATGGTCTAGTGTGAATCTGTTGATCCTAATGATAAGAATTCTTTTAGTTTCGAGGGGCGGATCACGTGCCGGTCACGGCACTGTCACTTCATTGCTGAGTGTGAATAGGCATTTACGTACCATGGAGGTCTTAGTTTGTAGAAGTGGGTCTTTTTGACTTGACCATATATATATATATATATATATATATATATATATATATATATATATATATATATATATATATATATATATATATATACATATTTCATGCGTAGATCCAGATGGGTTTGAGTAAGTACGTCTATATGTTGAGGCGCTGCCTTAGTTTGTATCAGATAGATCATTGTATCAGGGGGGGGAGGGGGAGGAAAAGAGTCCTAGAGGCTTATTTTAAGTAAATCGGGCCCATGTCATCCTTCTATCTAATGTTAGTCCTAATTATTTTACTGTGTTTGTCTGCGGTTAGATAGTCCTTTTTTTTTAATATCCTCCAGCTTGATTAATACAGAAACAAATAAACATTTAATTAAAATTGCGAAGAACATTTTTAAGAAATCGGGTTTTTTTTTGGACACGCTCTAGCACTGTCAGTGTTCCTCAGATCCAAAATTTGTCGGCAGTTTTCTTATTATAAGTTTAATGGAAAGTATTTTTTTTTCAATAAAATTTGTCTCTAGTAACTACTGTTTAGGAGCTATATTGGTTTGAATGAAAAAGTTGTGTTTGAAACTCCTATTTTCTCGTCACTTCGTTTATTTCGTATAATCATTGACTGTTAATTTAATTTAATTATTGATTTAAATAATTTGACCTTTTTAATTTTAAAATATTAATTGACAAAAAGAGTAGATGATAGAGAGACATATGCATGATCTATTGTTATCCCCAGTCAGGGGGAATTGAAGTTTTAAAAATATTACATTATAATTCTTCTGAAGAATTCGTTAGATTTCTTTTGCGATATAAATGATTGTATTATTTCCTGATTACAGTAACCTAGCCGTTACTCTAGGACTATTTCCGTCCATTTCACCTCGTGAAGTTTGTATTGGTTGGGAGAGGATGTAGATTCCTGTGCAATCTATAAGCAACTAGAACCTAAACAATCTACCTACTAGCTACTAGCTAGCTAAACATCTGTGGCGCCTCCTTGGAGGAGGGAAAGTATAAAATATTGTGTATTCTCAGCCGAGATCAACGATCTCAAATACAATAGTCGCATAGTCTAGTTCTGATTGTGAGTAAGGGGACTCACTGAGTGGGTGGTTAGGGGTGGTAGCTGGAAACAGTAGAAGTCAGTGAGTACTGAATTAGGTCATGTCTAGGATGGTTTACTTATAGCAGTGTTCTTTCAACTGTAAAGTCTCCAAATCACAATAATAATAATAATAATAATAATAATATCAAATTAAAGAGGTTCGTTCGATGACTGGATGAATACATGAAGTAAATAATAATTAAAGTATAGTTGACTGTTGTGATGAATGGAGAAGAAGATGATGAGGGAAGCAGTCAAAGAGGAACATCACGTCTAAGAAGAAATTCTTTAATATGTGTCAACGTTTCGACCTGCCTTGCAGGTCTTCTTCAGGGCTATAATGAACAAAATACTAGATGTGACAAAAAATAACATACCGATAAACATATGACAAATGGAATACAGAATAGCATGGATAAAAAACAATATACAAAAAAACCGCATATAAAACGTCAGATACATAAATCAGTAATAATACAAAGGAGCAAGGTAAGGGTAAGGACAGAACAAGAATGATATAGGGGAAAAAAGTCGTCCCCTCACAAGTGTGGATCGGTGGTATTTTGCTCATTATAGCCCTGAAGAAGACCTGGAAGGCAGGTCGAAACGTTGGCACGTATTAAAGAATTTCTACTAAGACGTGGTGTTCCTCTTTGACTGCTTCCCTGGTCATCTTCTTCTCCATATAAAGTAAATAAATATAATACAAAGTAGGTTATTAAATAGGACCAGTCATTAGGATTTAAAAATAAGCAACTTTTCTATTTTATCCATTTAGGTGAATATAACCATAAATTCGACAAAGACTCGGATCTTGAATAATGCATCAAGTAGAAAATAGCCTAAAATTAAATATTTATGAATCGTTACAAATAATATAAGCGTTCAAGGCCAATCCAGATTATTGTTTAAATTACGAGATAAATATTTCCAATGATTCCATTTTAAATTTGAATCCAATAGGAACGGAAAAAACCTAACCAGTCCTAGGGAAAACCGAAAGGACCCACTCTACCCACTAGCTTTTCGGTGGTAACCCTGTTACCCCTGTGCTTTATAAAAAAATAAAAAAATAATCCATAATTAATGAGTAGGTACAAAGTAAATGAGTTATTGAGGTTAAGTTAAATACAAACGATAAATACCAATAACTAACCTAACTCATTAACCCATTTAAATAGTATCTATTCATTAATTACTGCTAAACAAAAGTTTTGTTTACATCTGCCCATTAATTTGTTGTTCTTATTCACTAACTTTTAATTAATTATAGTATAGTCTTTATATACCAGAACCCGTTACCCGGAAATTAATGCAGGAATTCATTTTTAAACCAAAACCTGTTATTATTATTAAAGAGATTATATATCAGGTTTAGGTTGTGGTAAATATATAGCATACAAAACTACAATTTTACGTGGAAAAAATTGTTTCCCTATCTTGACTGAGAGCTGAAATTTTTTTTTTTATATATATGTATATATATTTTGTCTCCGCTCCCAATGCTCATTGGCGGCTATAACTCTAGTTTTGCACTATTATAGGTCCCTAGTACCCACACAAAAATCGGCGTTCAAAACGTCAAAGTCAAAACGTCTCCTTGTAAGATGAAACCAAGATATCACAGTTTATCAGGTCTGGGTAATGGGATCTTATTTAATCGGACTTTTGGGCCAAAACTACGACGCCCAGTGGGGCAAACGTGAAAAAACCCTAAAATTCGATTTTTTTTTTTTTCAAATTATTTTTATTATTTTTGAATACCTAAATAAATGTAGCATAAGGTTGTGGAACTGATTTTTCGATTATTTGACTAGCACCATCTGTATACGTCCTTCAAGTTGCCCTTTCCTGGATATAAAAGGATATGCCTTTAGCCTTCTTTAGTTTAGAAAATAACGCGCTTTTGAGGTTCTGTTAAAATATTTTTTCTAAAATATATGCACGGTTTTTATTTCTTTAATGTAGGCATAATCTTGAGTACCACAAGTTTTTAAAGTTAGCTGACTCGTAAAGCTAACTTATCTTCACTTCACTTGGTCTTACAAAATAAGCTCCCCGAACTAGGCCCTCTGTAGGGGTTCAAACAGAAGTACGGGTATCTGAGAAACAGTGTTGTAAATAAAAATCCCGGCTTCGGCTGTATTTGTTCAGGGGATGAATTTATGTGTTATTTTTCGTTCTGCAGAAACTAATTTTTGGACATGGCTGTGCGACGTAGTGTAAAAGTAATGGATCAGGGTTTGGTTGTGGTAAAGAGATAAATGATGTCTTTAATAATAATATCAGATTTTGGTTTAAAAATGAAATCCTGCATTAATTTATAGACAACCCAATAAAATTAAATTTATTTTTAATTGGTATATATATGAATGGTATATATGCCTGCATACCCCAACTACGTACACCTACCTTTGAAACATACGTTTCAGTTAACAAATATACCATCAATATTTTTTTTTATCCTTAGCGACTGAACTGTTCTAGATTAAAGCAGTAGGGAGCTATTATAATGACTAAGACCAAAGGCAAGGTGTTGGCGTTAGTTAAAATCCTGACAAGAATTAGACAGCTAGAGAGGAGGGGAGGGGAGAGTGGAGGTAGAGGTGGGGGAAGCGGAGAGAGGGGAGAGCAGTGCGCCGCCGGCTGCGATAGCGAGGTGGTCTCTACCTCTATCTCTCTATAGCTTCATGATCTTGTGCTTGTTGTCGATGTGCTAACTGTGTCCAGCGGTGTAATGTGGAACGGAGGGGAGTCGGCGAGGGTCCTCCTCTGGCTGCTATGTTCCTTCTCTATCTCTGGTATAGGTCTTCTCTTCTGGAGGCAGCAGCAGCTAGAGATCAGGATAGCCGCTCTGGAGAGCAAGGCCATGTCTTCGGAGGCTGAGGCTCTTCAGCGGTTCAGGAGGGATGTCCAGCCAGTGGTCCAGCAGGCTCCGGAGTGCGTCTGTCCACCAGGTGAGAGGCTTCTTGCCAATCAGTTTACTGTAGCGTAGGGAACTGCTGGAGCCGGGGTAGAACCTTGTCATGTCGTCGGCAATATGTAAAACGAATGCCACAGATCGCATTTTTATATTCCGTTCGTTTACCGTTCTACAAGGCCTTGCGGTAAAATGCCGACTTTGATCGGCAATTAGAAGACCTAAATCATTGATGTCATTTTTAAGAATTTCTAGAATTTTACGAGATAGGCCTCGTAGAATACAACGGTAAACGAACGAAAAAAGAAGCGATTTTTACGTAGTGCCGACGATAACCATGTAGTGTAAACCTGACAATTTTTGACACTAGAATAGATGAAAAAAATCATCATAAAAGTCCTTTTAAATCCTGCAACTCAACTGTGTAAAAGTATTTTCAATTCAAGGTGCCGATAACTGATTAAACATTATTTATTGTCACTATCTTGTATAATACAGTCCAGGCATCTTAAGGTACAGTCATTATGGAAAAATCACTGCAAATTTCAACTTTATTGGACTAATCTTTCTATAATTATTAGTATGAATATTTCCATATATTTCTTGAGGCTGTCAATAACTGCCCGGTTTACCCAAGCTGTCGTCAATCTGTTAAAATTACACGGCCGGTCAAAAGTTTGATACCAACTTGAAACGATATCAGTAAATTTAAATGGATTTAAATCTGCTTCAATTAAATACACTTCTGTCAAGTTTCACTTATACCTTACCCCGCGGCCGAACTATAAAAATTATTTGCCATCCTTAATCACAAAGCCTAGTCGAAACATAATGACAATATTATATAGTGAAGTTATCTTCGCACACCTTATTCACTTTTAAGTAACAAATCATTACAGTTTAACGACGGCTTCTTTAGTAGTCAAAGTTTCTCCAAAGAAGAAATTTTATGCTTTTTCTAAACAAATCAAACAGTGAAGTTCCCTCTGGATAATGTTTTTTTCCGCATGCTTATGTATATTTCCTTCTAAGTATACATTTGTATCTATACATGTATATATTTGTAGCTATACTGCGCTAATTGTTAATCGGTGTTAAAGAGGTATGAATAAATAAATATTAAAAAAAAAAGTTCATTCTTACTTTAAAGTTAGTTTTGAATTTAAATATAATTTATTTACGGTAAATTGTGTCGCTATCGTGAGTCCTGTTGTCATTTTCATTTTGAACATTACGAAGAATTCTAAGTTATAATATTGATATAGACCGAATTAAAAAAACAAAATAAAAAAACTTTATTAATTTAGTATAAAGTTGTTTATTTCATTTTGTAATGTAAATAAATTAAATAGTAAAGATTCCGCTGAACAATGTCCTTCCTCATCCTTAACATGGTCCTTATGTTAGTAGTTTCACCATTTAATCCGCTTATTGTTAATATATGTTAAGTAGGTGTCCATGAAAACGTTTAAAAACATTTTCTAACGTTGAAGTTAGTTTTGAATTTAAAGATTGTGCCGCTATTCCTAGATGTGTTGTCATTTTCAATCATATATTATTCCACTATTGTAGGTTCTGATTTCGGATAGAATACTTCTAATACGTTACGAAAAATTTTATTTTTCCTTCAAGTTTGATAAGATCATTGTATTTTTGATTTATCATCATGTTTAAGTTCAATATTCGTAAACAGTACGAAATGTCAAAAATTAATGGAATTATTTCAAATGATACCTGATACGTCTCTCTTGTCGGGGTTAAAAGATAATTCAGCTACACTTTCTATATGTCTTAAAAGACTATGAAAATTATACATTTTTTAAATTCAGGTTTTTGATTTTTTTCACTTCAGAAATACATATGCGATATATTAAATCTTCATTAGTTTAGTTTAGTTTAAAGTTGTTTTGTTTTGAAATGAATAAATTTAATTTATTTTCTAATCGACACAAATCAAATAGTCAAGTTCCCGCTGAATAATGTACTTCCGCATACTTGAAATGCCTCTTATGTATATATTTGTACAATCCGCTGATTGTTATTCTGTTAAACAGGTTTAAATGAATACATTTAAAAAATTAGTAAAAATAAAAAAAATTTTATTTCTAACTTTAAAGTTAGTTTTAAATTAGATAAATAGTATTTATTTTTTATATTGTGCCGATATCTTGTGTTGCATTTAAGTTTCATTATATTTATTTTAATGTTTTACCGAAGACTTATTTAGATTGGTTTGATATACACGGCGGATTTGAGATTTAAACAAATCTTCATTTGTTTAACATAGTCTGATGTTTCTTTTGTTTTTTGTTTGTTTATTTATTTTTAGTTAGGAATGTTAACTTTATGATGATCCTATTATTTAGTAACATTAGTAATTGTAGTTAAATCTGTTACTTTACGAAGATCACATTAGTAGTAGAGCCGCTCGGCATGCCGCGGATAGAACTACTCCGGTCGGGCCCTTTAGTAACATTGGACAATAAAAACTTTAAAACTGAAATGTTCCAATTTCTGAAAACATTTTAAAATTCATATTGTGTTATGAAATAATCCAAATGTGAGTAAAAAATATTTTCTCCCTCCTAGAAGCATAATTTCAAATATAACCGTAATTTTCAATTTTAAAAATATTTGATTACTTGTTTAGTTCATATATTTATGTCTTACAATTTATATTAGCTCATATTTCTTAATTTATTATGAAAAATGTCCAAATCCTCCATAATAATGAATCTGTAAATTAAGAATCCAGTTTAAGAACATTTAAATGAATGTTTTATTATAATTTAGTTGTGTAAAATAATGATTGCCGGAAAGTTAACAATCTAGAAAAAATTTCCTGTGTGCTTGCTTCTTTAACGTACTCCTTTACAATTCACGAAAATTATAATTGTCCTGTAGATATTTATTAAATTTGAAGGACAATCTGGTTAAAGCGATCATATTTCTGTGGCACCCGTGAATAGTTCAAGGTTCAAAAATCGGATTTTAGGAGAAACGCAATTGATGAATGTTTGGAATTATTTTCATGATGATTCTCAAAGGAATATTCATCTCTGTAATTATTCATAAAAAAAGGGGGCAACGAAAATTCACAACATTGCACCTAATAGACAATTCACAGACGCCTCAGATTAACAATTGAATTATATTCATCTATTGTGTTAACGTTTGGGGTTACAATACAAGCCTTCTTCATGGCTAGGATAAGAATAAAATAAAACATAAAATAGATTCAAAGAGATTTGAAATAAAGACGAAAGATCTGTAAATTTAATATACATCTAACGTAGATGAATCAGATAAAAAGTATAAAATAAAATATGGATAGAGATTGTCAATAAATATCTATACCTATACTATTATATAAAAGGACAAGCCATTTTTCGTTTGTGATAACTAACCACGAAAACTACTTTCTGTAGTAATGTCTAATTATGCTTTTATATATTCTTCAAAGACCAAATCAATTTTTAATAAGGTTAAAAACTACCGCTATGCGTGAAAATATCGTTGAGGAAATAATGCTTAGTTCCATACTTTAATACAAGATTTGGTAACGGTCGGGTTTAGAGGAGGCACCTAACTGGCCTCACCCGCGCTACACCGACCGGTTCGATCCTTACGCTTCACTTCGAGTTTACATTTATCGATAGCTCTTTCCTATAACCTCACATGTAAACAATCACTTCTACAGTTTCAACTTGGATTGTGTTGTTTAGTTTGTTATATTGATATTTAGTCTCCTTAAATGAAAATAAGTGAAACAGAAGTTAACAAAATGAATTTCATAAAGGATTAAGTGTTTTATCAATTCATGTTTTCTTATTCCCTCTTATCTAATGTGTAAAAGTTTTATAAAACTTAAGAACATTAATTTGTACATGGATTTGGTGTTTTATATATTTTTATTTGTTGTATCAATGTAAGTGATAAAATTTCAGTATGTATTCCTTGTCATCCATAATACTTATTGCCCTAAAGTGAGACAGATTGTATAATTATTTCAATAAAACATATCAATCTAAAAATAAATGTGAGAAAGTATATCATAGGTTTCATATTTTCTTATTTCCACTTCCCTTGAGAAATTATAGCAGAAATTAACATCATAACTTTCAATAAGGATTCTGTCTTATATTATATAATGGATTATAACATGGAGAATGGACAATGTGAAAATAATCACAGATTAAGAGGTAAATGACATTATATAATTGTAAAACTATTGGTGTAATGTTATAGATTAATGTATTTTTAAACATTTTTAGAAGCCTGATGATGGAGCATTGTCTCCGAAACATGTAGCTACAAATGTTAAATAAATAGGAGTTATGTGAAATAAATACTTAAGGATTCTGTCTTTTAAATATTTATAATTTGTTATTTACACTTCCCTCATATCACAAAGTTTATCAGGAATTAACATTACTGGTGGTTTAGCATTATATTAATTTTCATTTAATATAAAATTAATTCAAAATTGATTTAGTGTCTTATATTTTGACATTTTCTTATTTCTCATTTTAATATCATAAGGTAAACAGAAGTTAATATTACTTTGAACAGGGATTTTAAATTTCTCCGTAAATAAATG
This sequence comes from Euschistus heros, assembly GCA_003667255.2. NCBI lineage: Eukaryota > Metazoa > Arthropoda > Insecta > Hemiptera > Pentatomidae > Euschistus > Euschistus heros. The sequence continues at coordinate 29,260 of RCWM02000511.1, forward strand.
AGAATAACCTTTCCCCTCGAAAAGTAGCGACTAAAACACCGAAATAAATCGGAAGAAGGTAAGAATCGATAAAAGGTATTCTCGGCGGGCGTAGGAGCTGCCTCCTCTTAACCCGACCGTTACCCAAGATTTTTATCTGTAAAGAAATGAAATTCAATTATTTGTTAAAGTAATCAAACTCCTTTATACATGAGAGTGGGCGAAGCCGCGACGGGGTAAGATAGTATATATATTTCTTAATTATTGAAATTGAAAACTGTATTAATTGAAAAAAAAAATGCATTTAGTAAAGGTGATTATAACGTTCATAGCATATCAATCCTTTGCGAAGCAATTACCCACTAGTAACAGCTCTCCAATAAATGTCCTATTAGGTCCCGATGCCATCTTCTTTTCATATGTCTCGGAGGGTTATCAGGAAAAGAATGGGAAGCAAGTTGAAGTTGATTAGCTAATGGATTCGAATGGTTATGATGAAAGGAGGTTTCTATGAAAGGTCTATTAGAGCTAAACCAGCAATATATGGAAAATCAATATCTTTATGGATAAGTTTATTTGTGACAAATTAAGAAGGATTGAGGATTTTTAGATCTCAACTCTAATTACGTCTAATTCCTGTCATGTAAATGAGTCTTTTGTAATTAATAGGAAGCTTAGAGCCTTTGCCTAGTAACTGTTTAAAAAGTCGAAAATGACGAGCAGATATAAATAAATAAAGTATTTTCCGCTTTATGAGCGTTGTCAAAAGCATCATAAAATTATAAATTAAATTTATTTTTGTCATGTTATGTAATTTTTTATTTTTTTAAAAAGGAAATCAGTCTTGAACCATCGAATAAACGAAACGTTCGAGAAGTAGACCGAGACGTATATGGGACGATTGTGCCTGGGTCGATTTGGGTTTTGTTGCGGTGGGTTGGAGGTGGGTAGTGTGGGTTCGATTAGCTTTTTATTTATTATTTTATTGTATATTTCTTTGAAATATTAATCACGTATAATTGCTGTGACATGTAGCTTTTAGATTCTATGTTTTTTTGTATATTTTCATTTTTATTTTTTTATGAGTGTGCTGTACGAGGAAAGAATGGAATCATTTATTCTCTTTTTTAGATATTTTTCTTTTTTCCTTTGATATTTCCACTTATTATTCCTCTGTAGAGGGAAATATTTTTATTTGTTTTTACACAATAAAACCAAGAGGAAATAACTTTCAAATTTCTATAAAAATATATTCTTTTTAAGTTTGATTGATATATAACTGAACATTATAAAAATTTTCATTTAGACCGCCATAAATGTTGCCGAGTTATTCGTTGAAGTTTATTAAATGAATACATCAAACTCGTTACATATGCATAATATTTACCCTAAATATAAGTTTTGTTATATTGGTTACTGTGGATTTAAAAAAATAAAATAAAATAATAATAAAACGAAAAAATTTAGCTGCTGTTAAAATGTTTAGGTTGCCACTTTGGCCGTCGTGTTGTAAATCTGTCAGCCGGGTTGCCCCTGGATAGGTTTAAAATAGCGGTCGTAACATTCTTCTTTTTTTTTGAAGATGAAAATATTTCTGAAACGTTTTTCCCATTAAAATATGATATACAATATCATAAAATCATTTTTAGAATGTTAAAATCTCAATAAAATGTTATATCTCAATTTGATTATAGCCTTGGCTATAATTTAGTTTTTCATAGCAAATCACTATTGTAAATTTTAATTAAGAATTATGCTGGTGAGATATGAAAGATAATCTAGATGAAATGAGAAGGGATTTCCACTTGAGGTACAGTACACCATGATGGTATGAAACGATCAATATAATTAATGAATTATTTGCAACTTCCCTTAGAATTTTTTTTTTATAATAGTTTCGAATGTTAAACTTCCATTTATTAGTTCTAAAAACATACAAAAATCTCAAAACATCAATACTTTGTTACATAGGCTATGTGAATTAAATTGTTTTAAATGTAAGACAAGAAACCAAACATGTTAACACTCAGCTAAGGATGCAGAATGAAAAGGACTTCTGAAAGCATCAAGATCTAGAGAAGGCGAGAGGGTGAGCTAGGTGGCTGGCTGGCTTGTCCTTTCCGTTTTCCCTATGACTATTTTTTTTTTTTTTCCGTTCCTACTGGAAACAAATTCATAGTGTGACTATTGAAAAATTAAACAAAAATCTGGACTGGTTTCAAACGATTATATTTTCTAATCATCTATTAAAATTTTATTTTATAATATTAACGCTAGTTGTATCAGGCTCACTCTCGAGGTGAATTTATGGTTATTTTCATTTAGATGAATATCGAGTTAGAATTCCAGGGGAAACCGAAAGGTTTCAACCTGGCTATCTACCTGCCTTCCTATTTCGTCCTTTTTCATTTTACCTCCTTGATTAGCAACATCTTTGATCTCTTGTCTTACATTTTAAAAATAATACATATAATCTATGTAGCAAAGTTCTGATGTTTGGAAATTTTTGTATGTTTTTAGAACTCTTTTTTTTTTTTTATATTCATTTTTTGAAATTTACAACTGTACAAAATATATACATCAAATAAATGTGTGATAACGATTATAATGACATGTTAAAACTTGAAAAGAACTGCTCATCAGTGGCACTTCAATAAAAATTCCACACTAGAAGGTCTCCAGGCCATCTTCTTTTCAGACACCTGGGAGGATTATCTGGAATGGTGTGGGAAGCAAGTTGTGAAATTAGTGAATTTGAGTGGTTATGGAGCTTACTATGAAAGGATAGGTATCTGGTTTGGGCTAAATCAGCAACGTATGGAAAATTAAAATGTTTATGGATAAGTTTATTGGTGACAAAGTTAGGAGCATTAAGGATTTTGGATTGTGAGGATTGGATACGAAATGAATTGGATGGTTTAGTGGAGCCCCAAAGCTCAACTCCGTACGTGCATATAGGTCTAATCACAGTCATGTAAAAAAGTCTTTTGTAATTAATTGGGAACTTTGAACGTTTGTCTAGTAAATGTTGAAGTAGTCTGTAACGACGGGCGGTTTCTTGTCGTATTTTGGCGTAAAAAACCTTGCAGTTAAACGCCTTAACACAAACCCTAACCCTTCTTGTCGTATTAGTCTTCTATGTGGGTTACAAGTAATAATACTTTTGTCCTATTGGATCCAACAGGGAATAGTGGAATATCATTAAAGGATACTGTATGACAGGACGACGTAAGGTAAAGGTTATTTAGTAAGATTTGTTTGGATTTATTTTGATACTACATTTTTGACTCCGTACAAACCTATACGGTACAAACCTTTTGACCTATACTTAAGTACAAACTCAAGTTTAAATAACTAACTGTGTTGGAAAAGGGAACATTAGGAAGAAAAACATTAATAAGCTAATATTAAAAAAACAAAAACAAATGTTAAAAACCTTAATTAAAGATAAATAAAACACATTAAACAGGGAACATTAAAAACGAAAAAAAATCATGACATTAATTTCCAGAAAACTATAAACAACGGCCATAAAGAAACTCTACCGACTTAATCATGCCACTTATTCACTGTTATAGATTTGAATTGCAGATAACCACTTTTTTAGGTTTTCGAACAAAATTGATCGTCTATTGGGCCTCAAAATAGATTTGAAACGCTCTACACTAAACGACCACCTCTACACTAATCATATAAATATAAAACGTCTCCATCACTTTTGAAAGTCTCATTTGAAAGCTCACCTACCAACTTTCCAACAAGATCTTTTGTCTTTGAAGGAGTGACTTTCCGTATTTTAGGTTAACACAAAAGAACAGTCTACGAATGATATGTCTCGGTGAACATTGTGTGAGAGACTGTGTAATGGAATGATGGAAGGGAGAAAGGTGAGATGAAAAGTGAAGTCATAATATTCTAATCCAACGTATTAGAGCGAAGTATAAACGATATATTAATCAGAGTTAACAACTCTAAGAGAAGCAAATACGATCGAAAGTTGGCTGAAACCGAAGAATCAGTACTTCGACACATACAAACGCATTAGGTAAAAAAAAAAAAAAAAAAAAAAAAAAAAAAAAAAAATGAATGGGAAGTAGTAGCTATTTTTCGGTTTTTATCTATATATTTTTTTTTTTCTGCTCGGAAACATAAAAATATTCAAATGTCAAATGCTGATATGCCGGATGTGTAGATAAATATGCACAAATATGCAATTAAAAAATAGCTCCAATTTATTCCAAATGCCTCAAAACATATATATTTTGATAATATTAGATGTTTTCGTTAGTTAGAAAGAATATGCAAATGCATATATTTCACAGCCCTACTGATAACAAACACCTGTCATCTGAGTAAGTGGTGGGATGAGTCGGGGTTTAGAGGTCTGATAATGAATGTAAAAATTCAAAACTTCTGAGTTAAAGTTTTCAATTAAGAAGAATTGTTATGAGAGAGGCTAACAACTCATCAATTCTAATTCCCAAGAATAGAAGATAAAATTTTCGTTGAACATGGAGAAAAGTTTCAAATCTTGGACTAAATTTTCTTCTTCATTTTGATGTATTCCAGGGAACTATAGAAGCATTATGGTAAAACATGTGGATGAAGCGAAGCATATGATTTCATTAGAGTCGTTCAAGTTGAGAAAATTCCGCCCGAATAACTATCAACGGATTTCTTGGAATGTTGGAGTGTACTTTATTAAATTTTCTGAAGCGGAAACTTTTTTATAATCGTGCGGTTGACTTTCTGACTCGGAGCCTTTCAGATCATAAAATCTGGTTCATACTTGAGTGTCCTTATTTTTTCGCTGTTAGTCCGAGTGAGTAACTCTTCTGCTCCAGTGTTTTTTTTTTCTTTTTAACTGTTTTCGAAAGAGCTGTATTAGCATTATGAATATCTTTCAACTTTCACTGGAAGAGGAAAATGAAATAAATATTATTGTATCCGTAACGGCAGGGAAGACAAGCTACTTGTTTGGTTTGCTTCAATATTAACATAGCCATGGCCGCCTATATATAATGTTTAATTGTATTCTAATATATATAGGTTTGTCGACTGTCGATTTCATCGATTCTTGATAAATGAGTATAGATAATCTATGAGTTGATTTCTCGGAAATGATCGATAAAAGTGACATATTTTTTATCTTTAAAAAAAAAAAAAAAACGGGATGAAAACAATTCTATGCACTGAATTTAAAACAGTTGTTACAGCAACGCAAATGAAGAAATTAGATTATAATTTAAAGTTATATAATTAAATTCGACAGTACCATTTCATGATACACATTTGTTATTCTTATGATTCTTTACCTTTCTTCTATATCACATAGGGAACGTTAATTTATGTATATGTATGTTCAATGCTTTGATTATAACAAACTACTTAGAAAAAAGTATTGTATTAGTAAAAAAACAATCAAATAAAAATAAATAAATAAATCGATCAAACTAGGAATTACTTAGGCTGGCCATCACGGCCCAGTTTTGGTAAATCTTTCTTTCAGTTATGTAAAACATCATTAATTCTTAGGTAAATTAATTTACTTTGTATTATTCATTTTGTATAATCTTGGTCACATCTATTTTTTGGTTTAAAGAAGAGCACTCCGTATATATATATATATATATATATATATATATATATTTATTTATATATTTATATATATAATTTTTTTTTTTTTTTTTGTTTATAAATAATTATATTATACAGTCAACCATAACATTTTTTTTAATGTATGCAAATAAGTCTTTAATTTATATACAGGGTGTTCAATATTCGATGTCCATCCCCTTTTATTTCCACAGTTTTTGAAATTTCGAAACGAAACTCTCAGGTCTTAACTGTGTCAAATAAAGTTTCTTTTCAGGTTATAATCTGCTCTCCAGCCTTCTCCAATTCTTCTCCAGCGATCCTAACTCTGGAGTTCCCAATGGGATGTTGTCCCAAAGAACGGATTTCGATAGAAAATCAAATTTCGAATCGATTTTATACCGTTGAATTTTTTTATCCGGGGCACCGTTTCGCCTCTAATCGCGAAAAATCATTTTAAGAAAATAAGCAGTCTAAAACTGGCCCGTTATGTAACTAATATCATTTATGTACTGACTACGTTGGAAGCTTATTCTCATCGGAGAATTCGAGAGATATCCAGACATACCCATTTTTTATTTTTGCAATCCCAATTTTAGACTGCTTATTTTCTTAAAATGGTTTTTCGCGATTAGAGGCGAAACGGTGCCCCGGATAAAAAAATTCACTGGTGTACAATTAATAATTTGATTTTCTATCGAAATACGTCGTAAAAAATTCCACATCCCATTGGGAATTCCAAATTTAAGGTCCCTGGAGAAGGTTGGAGCGCAAACTATAACCTAAAAAGAAACTTTATTTGACACAGTTAAGACCCTGAGAGTTTCATTTTAAAATTTTAAATATTGTGGAAAAAAAGGGGGGGGTGGCCATGGAATATTCAACACCCTGTATATACATGTACATAAGCAATTTAGTATAGGGGGGGGGATTTTAATATCTTTAAATAAACTATTTATGGCAAATACATTGGAATGGTTAGTATATGTTTTAGATTTTGTCAATTTTACATAACAAAAATGATTGCAGTTATATCGAGCCTCAACCGTTGAGTGGTTCTTGCTTCACCTATATTTTCTTTTATCCCCTGCACCTTCTTCCAATCTCATCACAATACTTTTCATTTCAAGCGGTTCATCCTCTGCCTTTTATATTATATGAAGGACGTCGGTTCTGCCTAAGTCGCAAAAGCGGATTTAGCCTAGAAGAGATGATTCGATTTCGCTCTTACAATCCACTTTTTTCCCTCATCCGAATGAATAAGATGAGAGGGATGAATTATATAGGAACGTTCTGTTCGAGATTACTTTTTGACCTCACTTATATATTAAATCTGTTTCAATTAGTCCTTCATTTGTATATGATTACATGATTAAGATTAATATGATAATGATAAGAGATAGGCCCTAGATAGCTGGGCAGCTGGAAAGCTGTCGAAGATATTGATAAAAGATTTGATTTATGATGTGTAATTGTCGTTCCATCTTTTATAATTCGAGACCCACGTCGGTCGTTATACAAGCACTCAATCCTTGGCGTGGGCGCTTTCAATTTAACGTGGCAAATTATAATTAGCTGTTTAAAAGAGAGCTCTTAATGTTCCTCTCTCTTAACGACCTCCCCGATAATCTTCCCCTCCCTCTACCTGTACTGAGTCGTCTCTTGTGAAGGAAGGCGTTTGCTATTTGAGAATTTTGGCTGTCTCTCTTTGGAGAATTTCATTACTTTTGTTCAAACACGCTAAAGATATTTAGCTTCATTTGAATAAAACAGGGCTACCAACCGAATATACAGCCATTCTACCACCTTTATACCGCTTTCTTTTATTTTATTTTTTTAATATTAATTTATTGAAAATTACAACTGTAAAAATATTTACATCAAGTAAATGTTTTGATAACGATTACAATAACATGTCAAAAGCACTTCAATAAATATTTTACACTAGAAGATCTCCAGGCCATCTTCTTTTCAGACGCCTCGGAGGATTATCGGGAATGGAGTGGGAAGCAAGTTGAGAAACTAATGGATTTGAGTGGTTATTGAACTTACTATGAAAGGATAGGTATCTGGTTTGGGCTAAATCAGCAACATATGGAACATTTTGATCTTTATGGATAGGTTTATTGGTGACAAAGTAAGGGCATTGAGGATTTTTCAAATGATTTTGGATTGTAAGGATTGGATACGGGATGATTTGGATGGTTTAGTAGAGTTTATATATATATATTTTTTTCTTATTGTATTGTATGTAATTTAAAACGAACTAAGAGATAAAAACAAAAGAATCTTTACCGATTTTAAAAATTATAGTGCTATGCAAAAAAAACAAACTTTTTTTATCAATAATACATTATTTGAGTCTTTTAGAATCGAAACTCTATATTTTTCGAGTTTTCCTAATTCTTTTATTTGTTATAGATTATCAATAAGAAATATGTTACATTTCATATGTATCATCTATGTAGAAAAGTTCTGATGTTTTCAAATTTTTTCATGTATTTAGAACTGATTGAAATCATGAACTGATCAAATTAAAATAATTCTATTACAAGTGGCAATATATTTTGCCATGAGTGTGGTTTCTGATCTTTTGTCTTTAAGCCACCGGAAAAGGCGATGTAAAATTTATATATATATATATATATATATATATATAATATATATATATATATATATATATATATATATATATATATATATATATATATATTTCTTGACTGTTACTATTAGATGTTTAAAAAGGTTCTGGAGGTTTGGTTAATAAATAAAAACTGCTATTTTGGTGACATAATCATTTCAATGTTACAAAGCTGTGTACTAAATTGTTAGTCTATTCCATATCCACTAGTAACATTGGCATGATTATGAGAACATTATAGTCTCGAAACGTCGCCAAAATAATTGTTTTTATTTATTGACTGAAACTCAAGAACCTTACTAAATATTTAATAGTAACAGTCAAGAACTTTATTATATATATATATATATATATATATATATATATATATATATATATATATATATATATATATAACGAAAAAAGTAGACTAAACTATCCTGACTAATTGATCCTAAACAACTCAAATTAAAGTGCAATACAAAAAAAAAAATTGAAAGATTCTTAACGCTTAATGTAAATAACGGAATTATTGACACGTGAAGAAAGCTGCACAAGCAATAGATTATTTATTGGTAAAGGATTCATATAATTCGCGTGCCACATCTCTGCTGACCAACTTGGTAAGCAGCTTGTGGTAGGTTTTAATTTATGAATTTATTCTTTCTTTCTGATTTATTAGATAGTCTGTATAGAAAAGGTATCTACTTTCAAAATCAAGAATGGAAGATATTCTGTATATTAAATATATAAGAGATTATATCTTTGAATGAAACCAAGTGAGATGCGTTATACAATTCTTGTGTAGGATTATTTTTGGATTAATATTGTGAAGACCTAGATGTGGATACAGTGAGAGGTTAGAAGGCTGCGATGTATTGGCTCCTCGTGGGGCGGTGGACATTGCTGTTAGCCACTAAATTAATTATATATGTAGCACCACCGCCAGGTGAATCAGTCCTTAGTGAACGAGTCCCTTCAATATCGATCTTCCTTGTCCAATCGACTATTATTGTTATCTATCTTCTTTCTCTATTTACTATCGATCCATTGTACTATTGTGGAGGCGGCTAATTATCTTTTTATTTAATTTATTACACTGTTCTGCATTAAAAATTAAATATTTTATTATGTTTTTTGAAGTGTGCTGAACACGATATGTTTTTCGACGTTTCAAACATTTTTTTTTATGATTGAAAGCTTTAACAAAAAATAAAAATAAAACCTATTTGATTATAAAACTTTTATAATGTATTAAAAAAAAATGGAGAGCATAAATATTAGACTTTGTTGTTTGTATAAATGACATTTTCTAGAATATTTTTTTATCATATAGGTCTAGGTCCAAGGGTTGCAACATGTCCTAAAAAAAATATTTATTGCAGTCCCATTTCAATTTCTTCTCTTCCAGCTTGGGAATAATTTTAGATGAACTCGTAGGACAGTTTCATCAAGCGATAGCCCAAATAGGAATAAGGTACAGCGGTGAATGCAATGAGAAGATGCTTGCCGACTGCTGTTGGGCACTAGTACGGTAGACACGTGATGTGGAGTACAAGGGGAAAATAAATACACATTAATTGTGTTTAGTATTAAATATTAATATTTTATACATTACTGTTTTTAAAAAAAAAAAAAAGTGTTATAAAAATAAGTGAAACAATTTTTTTTTTTAATATCCTTTAATATCTAGAAAATGGTGCTTGGTGGATTTTTTTTTTTTTTTCTTGGGAGTGAAAAAAATAAAAAAAATAAATAAAAATTACGCTTTTTCAGGTTTATCAAAAATAACGTCAGATTTCTCAAAAATTATACTAGATAGACTTTTTTTTTTTTTTCTTCAGATTCGAATTCAACACACATAAAAATACAAAATTCAGGAACAATTTCTCAAAAAAGCGAAGATTTTTTATTTATTTATTTTTTTTTTTAATGTCTTATCAATATTTAGTGCCTTAATTATTTTATTAATAATATTAAAAAACTCAATTTTACGGGTGATTAGCCCAGTGTTAGAAGCCCCATTACCTCGGAGCAACTGGTCCCCCTAAAAAATCCCAGGGGTGGATTAACTGGATAGGTAAGGATTTATATTGGATTGAAGGAAATAAGGTAAGGACAGGAATCCTTCCGGATATGTAAGTGGAGGGTTCGAGAGCTCGCGTGGGCAGGGTTGCTAGTTCCCTGAAGTAGATCTGTTCCTCACTTGCGCCGAGTGAGTTGAGGCGAGAGTCTCAGCGCGCTCGTTACCAGAAGGTTGTGGGTTCAAATCCCATCTGGGTGTGTTAAAATGTATTTCGTGGCGGACCCACGAATTGAATCTCGACCTTCCCACCCAGGCCAGTATAGGACTTCAATGGAAGTCTTAAACTCAAAAAAAAAAAAAAAAAAAAAAAAAAAAAAAAAAAAAAAAAAAAAAAAAAAAAAAAAAAAAAAAAAAAAAAAATTCCTCCCTGATTGGTAAAAACAATAGATCATGGATATGTATACCTATAATCTACTGTTTTTATATCTATTGCTTCTGGGGGTCACCTGTGGTGTAGTGGTGTAGTGGTGTAGTGGTGTAGTGGTTACCATAGCAACCTACTAAACCCAAGATCGCCGGTTCGCATCTTTATTAAAGGGAGTAAAAATCCTTAGCTATGCCGTTCTTCGGAAGGGACGTAAAATGGGGGTCCCGAGCCTCTGCGATGTCAGGTACTCGTTAAAGATCCCTATCCTAATTATACCTGGATAGGCAAAATTTAGGACTCCCACCGTAGCATCGTCCGATTAGCCATAGCAGCATAAAGTGACGTTAGACGAAATAAACAAACAAACATCTATTGCTTCTGATAAGGAAAATAAATTTTCATTCCGGGCAACAGCAATCCAGCAGTTTCAAAACAGCCCCGACGCTTAAAAAATGTAAGCAAATGTGACTTTTTCATTCTAACCATAACGGTAGGTATGAACTCATTGGATTATCTCAATCACTCGAAACAGGATCATTCGATTATGATCCTTGATTATACCCATCACTAGTAAATAATCCGCGGGTAAGTAATCGGTGTGTGTGCAAGCGCGTACTTAGTCTCGTATGCCACTAAGTCACCGGCACTTCCGGCAATGTAGTGGCAGGCGCCGGCAACTCACCGGCATTTTGCCGGAACCGTTCAGTGGTCGGCGTATGTACAAGGTTACTATTAAAATTTGGACGACCGGTAAAAAACCGGCCGTCCAAAACCGGTGTGTGTGCAACTAGTACGGAGGATTTTGGATTAGAAGGATTGAATTCGTTTTATAACAATTTTTTGCATATTCCACTCATCCTGGTTGAACAGATTTGCTAGCTAAAACTCATTCTGGACAAACAACTTACTTTGAATCCTTATACGAGACTTCAAACTCAAGAAAATGCTCACCGTTTTCGACTACTCCCAACATTCAAAGGTTCCAATAAATTACTCAAAACATATTTACATGACAGCAATCAGACTTATGTGAGCATATTAAGTTGAGCTTTAAGGCTCCACTTAACCATCCTATCCACTTTTTTATCCAATCCTTGCAATCTACTATCCTTAATTTGTCACAAATGTACTTATCCATAAAGACCTAAATGCTCCATATGTTGCTGATTTAGCTCAAACCAGATACCTATCTTTTTTTAGTTAACTCTATAACCTTTTCCAATCCACTAGTCTCTCAGCTTCCTGTTTTATTCCCGACAACCATCCGAGGCTTCTGAAAAGAAGATGGCACCAGGACCTTCTCAAATGCAGAACTTTCCTTGAAGTGCTACCAGTGGCTAGTTATCACATTTGCTGGACGTATTTTTTTAATGTAGTGTAAATTTCATTAGTTTTTTTTTTTAAATCATTAGATTTATATTTGTTTTCTCTTTTAGAGTTCTTTCCCTTCGACCTCGATGTTCTGATTTCAACCCACCTTTGAGCTTGGATACTAGACCACTGTAGCGATAAATCTGCCTAAAGAGATCGCTGGTTCGTGCTCGTGGGTTCGCTATTTTATGAAAAGTTACTATCGGGCTGTTCTCCAAGTGTCGGTCACGAGGGTGTCGACAGTCGAGATCAGATAATTGCGCAGTCGAGTTACAGCTTTACCTTGGGCCCGCTGACATTCAACTGCCGGAACACGTCTTCTACTTCTTCTGTCATGACTTGTGCTTATTGTATTATCTATTATCTATTAGGGTCGAAATAGAAATGCACAATGAGCAACCACTATAGTGTGGTTAGCAGCCTGGATAGTGGTGGTGCAAGTTGAAAGCTCATATATGGTAAAAAACGACGTATTTGAACGTCAGGATTAAAAAATCTTTCCAAGTATTTGCCTTGAATATTTTCTCAAAGTATAACCTCTTTGACTTTTTGCTTCCTAGCTTTTGTTGTTTTTCGTCTTAAAGCGTTTTTTCAGATCTTCGTAGAAATTCCAATTATGTTAATAAGGCATCTATTAGATCCTTTCACGTAGGATTTACTTCTTTGTTTCGAAATCCATTTAAAAAAAAAAAAAAATGAAACAGAAGATAAATCATTTTTTTAAAAATAATTTTACTTTACTACCAATATACTTTACTTGGGCTTGGGTTATTTAATATAAAGAGAGTTGAGCTCTTAAATGTTCCTACTCTCCTAATATCAAACTATCAAACGACCGTCACCGTGACCCCTTTGCATTGGCGCTTTGGACTAATTAACTTGGCACTTTGGACTAATTATGTCACCGTTAAAATATCTTCGATGTTAAAAATTTATTTTACTAATTCATCTTCCATATCGACAATTTTATTGTCCCTGAATATAAATTATTGATACATCGGTGGTCACAAATATCGTTACACCGATATATCATGACTTTATTTTTAAGAAATACCATTTCAAATATTCGTAACAAGTAACAATGACACTCCTGTTTATTTTTGCGTTTTAATTAATTTATTTTGCAACTTAAATCGGAACATTCTTTTTAGTAGTTTATTATGAATCAAACAGTAGACAGTAACTGTGTAATTTAACGTTCACTCGTCGTCAGTGGAACGTTGACAAAATAACTTTCCAAAACATTTTCCGGTTAATTTATTCCTTGTTGGACGAGATGGTTGGCCGGGGTTTGGAAAACAATCGCACTGTTGGCACTCAGTGGCAACATATTTCCTATTCGACCTGAATATAATTGGAAAATTTCTCCCGACTCCCTTCAGCAGTACAGGGGCTGTCTTTGTGTTTTTTTCATTTGCAGCAGATCATAGAGCACATCAAACCCGCATCACTCTTCCAGATCAATTCCGATGATTCACTTTCCTATAACACAACACGCTCTTCCTATAACTTTACCTGAAAACTTCCATTACTATAGTTTTGATTTGAATTATTTTGTTTGTTATAATGTCTTAGTTCCTCTTCCCTAATATAGCAAAGCGTAAATACAAACAGAATCAATTTCTAGATGATTTAGTGTTTTGTATAATTATATTTTCTTATTTTAGCCCAGTCAATGAGTCCTGAAATGAATGAGGGGCGTAGAGTCCATTAAATATGCCATATTTTTTTGACTTCATAGCTTCGTTAGGAATAGTTATAAGATAAACATACTAAAAGTATGTCACCACGGGGGGGTCAGCTAACAGTGGGGGAGGGGAGAATCTCCCATTTTGGTTTTTTTTCTATTATATCTCGAAACCGGTGGACTCTATAATTTGATGTTTCTATAAAATTGATTTTATAGAATCAATTCTATGTCGAGCTTCCAACATTTTTCGAGATATGTGTGAAGATGAAAATCTATAATTTTCACAAAAAATTGATTTTTTTTTTTTTAATTTTTTTAAATAAGAATCAAAGTTGTAAAGCATTAAATTTACTTTATATTTATATTTATGTATTTGATATATACGTTTAAGCTTTAAGCAAATGTGAGAATTTGCAATCCAATTTTTAGTTTTAAGTTTTCAGTTGGTAATCCATATGGACAGAAACTATTAAGAAACTTGCGGATAATTGCCTGCATTATCAGTGCATACACCTAAAGGCCCATGGGTCATATTTTTACACACAATATCAAAAGCATCGACATTTTGTTTTGGTAATAATTTTTTTCAGAAAAATAATTTTATTGATTTGATTTGGTATATCTATATCTGTATATGACAGTATGGCAAATCTCGTTTCAGCCACTCAACATTGTACATTAAAATTTTTATAATTTAAATTTTATTACTGCTAAGCCTTCCTGAAACTATGAAGATGATTCAGTTCAAATTTGGTACAGACTGGTACAGTAGTTACGCCATTTTAAATTCTATTCCAGAATGCTACTAACCTAAACACATATCGGTCAATTTTCAAACTTCACTGTTATCCACATATTATAGCTAAACCTTCTTTGAACTATAAAGATGATGTGGCTAAAATTTGGGTACAGATCTAGTTTTCGTGGTTGTTGATCACAAACAAAAAATAGCTTGTCCTTATGGTTAGTTTGATAGATTACTGTTTTTATTGTAGATAAACAATGCCGCTGACTGAGCTGTAGCCGCTAGATACACAGTCGCACCCCCAGCCTAGAAAGGCCCTGTCCTCTATTGAGGGAGTGAAGGAGTGATGTCTCTTTTGGACTCGGCGGAGGGGTGCGATCGTAAATCGCCGGTCCCGGACACCTCCCGGCCCTAGCTCTTACCTGCGATGATATATGAACGCTATAACAGAGGTCGCCCCGGGTCGCTCTTGGAAATTAAACCTAATATACTTTTTTGTTCTCGTTCAGTTCGTGATATCCATATTCGTGACTACTAAGAACAGGTGAGGCTTGGAAAAAAATATTTACTCTGAATCGTAGAGCCGTCTGCTTGTGAAGTATTGATGGCCTGAGTTGTATTAAACAATTCGGAAGATCTCATTATTCAGATCTATTACAACCTCCATTCATCCAGTTTTACACACTAGAACCGTTTGCTTAAATGGTTCATTTATCAACCGCGGCGATCTAATGAACTAGTGATCAAGAAAACAAAATTAAAAAGCTAAATAATTCTTATGATAGAATCACAGGAAAAGACGATTCTAAGGCCAGCGAAGGATAGCCAGATACATGTAAAAGCTGTAAAGGCATAATGTTTCTGTTTATTATAGGGGAAAAAACTCATCAGATCATTCAGCTGTCAAACCTTTTCAACATAAATTAACGTCTAATATTCCATAGTTATAGCTCCAAAACAAGTGAACAAGTCTACTACTGAACAAAACTTTATTTTATTATTATCAAAAAATCATCTGACTTTCATGTCAAGTGCCAGCGCAAGAGCAATAAATCAGATCTTCTGTAATCAATATTTTTTTTTACAGAATAGTTTAAAAATATATAATATATATAATTTTAAATGTTTTTATGTTGTTTTTTCTTTACGTCAAGTAATCCGCCATTTTCAGTAAACCGGCTCTCATATGACACATTTGTGTCGCATTACCGAGACTACATTATCTATTTAGGGGCATGATTATTATTTTTTATTATTATTTATTTATATTATTACATTCAGGTTTCCAGTTGCTATGGCAGCAGATATTGTTCATAAAAAATGAGCAAACAAGACAAGGTATAATCGGTCGGTGGTTCATCGAATCGATGTCGCTTGACTAACAAGAGGCGACCGGTTCCACGAAGTCCCATTGACATTTTTCCTCGAATAGCTTGGGGCGATAGTTGGGCTCCCAGTTCTAATCAACTGTATAAAGGTATATCTTTCAGTTGTTAGAGTTATCGATTTCATCAGTAACTGTAATACAGGTGTTAATTTTTGAAAATCCTATGTTTTTAGCTATTTGATCAAATACTTTTAGTACGTTTTGTTTTCTATACATTATTAAAACATATTAAATTTGATTCTATTCAATTTTTTGCTTAGATCAATAGTTTTAGAGCTGTGTGAGAAGGAAAAATTGAAGAGATTGGCTAACTTACGCTAAGTCGCACTTCTCCACGTTTGTCAGTTCTCTTCCGACTATAACTCTGAATCTATTTGTCCTTGGGTTGGTGGTCGTGCCGTCTCCTGTATTCCCCGTTTCTTTCACTGGGCCCAAGACTTTTCTTGGATTTTTCTTTTCGTTCACTTCCAGTCTCTGTAATAGTCCCTTCCGATGCATTGTAAGCCACTCTGCAGTGTATAACGCCTATGGAAGGATGACTGTGTGGTAGTGTCTTAACTTGGTATTTGTAGTTATCGATTTCTTGTAACGACCTCTGTTAGACTGTGAGCCATTTCCATTTTCCTGATTCGTAATTTGAAAGCTGCCTTCTCGGAGAGATTAGGGCCTATCCATATACCCTGATATTTGAATGTTTTCGTTAACTTGATTTTTCCTTGTCCCGCATGTATCTCTTTGGTTGCTTGCGTGACATTAGTGATGAACTCATTTTTTTCAAAACAGATCTTAAGGTCTGCTTTTGCTGCTTCAAGATCATCTGCGAATGCCAAGCATTCAACTGCCAGGTTTTGTTAAAAAGACGTAAATGCTAATAAACAATAACAAATATTATTAATAGACTTAAGGTGCCTTTCTAGGGGACGCGATAATGTGAGGATTTGGAAATATTGCCTCTACAAGAAGAAGAAAGAGCTGTTAGCTACTCAAATCGTTTTGTCCTCAGGAAAGGAAAGTACTGTTTACAGCTTTAGGGCAGGTCACGCAGGGCTGCTTCCGGTCATAGGTTGTTCTTCTACTTCTTGTACGGTTTGAGCCGGTGCCATATCCTAAGTTAGTTTCTATATTCAAGAAATATTACTGTATGTACTCTCAAATATGACTCACAGCGTGGTTGTAGGCTGTTTGGATAATTATGATTTGATTACCACATATAAAATTGAAATTGAAAAATATAGTCTATAATTTAAAAAAAAAACAAACTTTTACTGGGACAACGGTTGTGAAAGGATGCGGTTTGGCCGAAATCATGGTCGACCACCAGGTTTTTCCCCAATTAATGGTACCTACGTTATAAGTGCTGAGTGTGCTCCAGGAGGGTCTAGGGAGGTAGGGACTTTGAATAAATTTCTTGCCTCAGCTGGACTCTAACTTGGGCCCTGGAGCTTGAAAATCAAGTGAATTTTTAGGTATGAATGTATTTTTATATTACATACGTTAAAAAAATGAACTTAATTACGTATGTGTACAATATTGCATATAAAACAGTAACACAAGTATAACATAAAAACAATATGTTTACAAGAAAAGTTAATGAGCATGCGTTTTTCCTTTCTTTCTGAGAGATAGAAGTGTTTTATAGAATTAATACTACAATCGGTCTTACCTTTATAGTCCTTCACAGCAATACGATTAATTGATGGAAGATACAATATGTACAATGTAAATAAATAAAATTGAAAGATGAACAATTTATATAAGTGGGAAAAAAATGGGTTAATTCAGATAAGATTGATGTTTCATAATTATATAAATAATTATTAAATAAGTGCAGCCATAAGCGTTATCGGGTCCCTAGGAATCGACACATCTCTACAATATATTCGTATTTTTGAAAAGTATTTGATTTTTTTATTAATTTTCCTTGCTTCATCTCCTATAGTGAAAAATAAATTATGTTAGCATTTATTATAAACACAACACTGTAATTGGCGCTATATGATTCTGGTTTGTTAGTTTGTATTAATAATGGTTCAAGTTATGTGTATTATTTTTATATTATGTGTATCAAGTTACGCATTAGGTTTATTACGACAGCTGTTATAAAAACATATGAGCGGCAGTCGCATGGCAGCCTGAGCCAGACCTATCTGGAAGGAAGTTAGATTGTGCTATTTACGCACAGCCACCTTCGTTACTAACCTTCTTGCTGTATCTTCCCTCACCTCTGCGCGATCTTCTCTCACCTTTGCACGATCGTCTCTCACCATTGCCTATTTGAGAACCCACCGCACTGAAAAACCACCGAAGCTGAGGAGACTTCCATCCACTCGACTTCTATCAAGTATTTAAACCCTATTCTTCTACGTAACTTGAACCACATTCTGTCGTAGTTAAATTAGTATTGTCATTTCTTAATTCATTAATTATCAAAATAGTTTAAAATTATATTTTTTAATTAATTTTTGTTTAATTTCAATTTCTGCTAATAATCATAAGATTATTTTTTTTTATTCTAGTTTATATCACTTTCTCACCACCATTTCCATTTATTTTGATCCTAAATAATAATAATAAATATTTATCAATTGTACTCACTATAGGAGATGTATTATTTATAGTATTGTATTTCTTCCTTTTTTACTCACCACCTTTCTTTTTATTATTTTTTTTGTATGCATATATTTAAATCAGTTTTTAAAAATATAATTATTCCACAAGTGTTGTTCCTCTATAACGGTTTTATTTTTCTTTGTATTTTATTGATTTTATTTCAGGTTTCCCAATTTTGAATTGCAGTAAATTGGTAAAATTCTTTTATTTTTCTTCACTAATTTATAATTGGGCATCATTCGGCTGATAGTAATTTTTCACCAGCGTTCAGTTTGGGGAGGTGATTGTTTTTCAAAAGAGAAAAGCCACCTCCCCAATAGATGGCCTCATAGATTCTTATCACAAACGGTATTCTTAAGTGTTAATCGCTTTAGCTGTTTCTTGAAATACGAAATTATATTTGTTCGTATGATAAATGGTAGGATTATTGAAGTAAGAGTTTATGAGAAGCGTTTGGCAGAAATAAAGTAGTCCCTTTGTAACCAGCTTAGAGCTGGGACGGATTTGAAGGAACCCTTGGGAAGTGGCGACGCTAGACAAATGATGATGGCCTTCTTGATGTGACAGGGTTCCTAGAACTAGAACTAGATCAGCTGACTCTAGGCCTCCTTGATCGCTATTAGCTTCAAAAATTAATCTAATCCTAGGCCCCATTGATCTTCATCCGGTTAAATATGTAGTCTGTCATCGATCTAGAGCTTTAGTATAGGATTAAAGCGGCGATAAACTCGAGGGACGTCTAGTAACTAAGGAAATACCTCTTCCAAATATTTGTTTAAATGACCAATAAATAAAGATAAATATTTCAAATAGTCCAAGTTATATTTGTTTCAAGTAGGAACGGAATAAACAGTTCTAGGAAGAACCGAAAGGTTTTTACCCAGTTAGCTACCTCCCCCCCCCCCCACCTACCTGACCCTTTCGCCTCTTCACATTCAGTCTGCTCTAGGCACTGATATCATTCAGAAGTCCTTTTAACTTTACCTCCTTATTAATCGATATGCTTGATTTCTTGACGTACATCTATAATCAATATAATGTAATCAATCTTTAAAGTTAAGTTTTGAATATTTTGGTATATTTTTAGGACTCTCCATGAATGTTTAACATTCAAAACTAGTTTTTAAATAAGAAGAATTCCCATTGCGATTAATTCATCATTCCTAAATGACATCTTAAAATTGTGAAAATCCTTTATGCTTCTTACTTTGCCACAAATAAACTTATCCATAAAGACCTGGATATTCCATATGTTAGCCCAAACCTGATACTTATCCTTTCATAGTAAACTCTATTACCATTCAAACAAACTAGTCTCTCAACTTCTTCCTATTCCCTCCGAGGCGTCTGAAAAGGAGATGGCCTCGGGACCTTGTCAAATAGAACTTTTATTAAAGTGCTAGAAGTGGGTAGTTGCTTCACAAGAAATTGTCATTTTATTAATTTATGTTATTATCACATTTACTGGATCTATGTTCCTTTTTATGTACAGTTGTAAATTTCAATAAATAGATTTTAAAAAAAAATTTAATTAAAGGTTGTGAATCGGTTGCTGTCCACTGAAATATAATATAATTTACTATAATTCGATTTTTTGCGTACTTCTTAAACTGGATGAATAAAAAAAAAAAAAGAATTGATGTTTAATAATAATTAATTAAGTGCAGCCAAAAGCGTTATCGGGTCCGTGTGAATCGACACATCCCTAAAATATATACCTATTTTTGTAAAGTAGATGGCCTCATAGATTCTTATCACAAACGGTTTTCTTAAGTGTCAATCACTTTAGCTGTTTCTTGAAATACTAAATTATATTTGTACGGATGATAAATGGTAAAATTATTGAAGTAAGAGTTTATGAGAAGCGTTTGGCAGAAATAAAGTAGTTCCTTTGTAATAGGGTTGGGCGATAGTCGATAGTTAGCACTATCGATAGGCCGATACTATCGATTGCTATCGATAGTTTTTCGATAGTTGCTTCCTTTTTTTCCAAAGCTATTCAGTAAAGAATTTCAACTAATTTAATTTAATTCAATTATCTATTTGAAATTTGCAGGATTATAAATCATAAGATTATATCATAAAGATGAGAGAAAAAAACTAATTAATTTATTCGAATTAATGAATAAAAAAATTTTAAAATTTACGAAATAGTTAATTTCAAGAGTCAAGTGTGCTCCTTGAGCCACAATTTCCAAATCTTGAGAAAGAAAACTAACGAAATAGTTAATTGCTAGTCAAGTGTGCTCCTGAGCCAGATTTCCCGAAAGAAAAACTAGAATTTCTGTTTTCCTTTGAGAGAACCCTTGAGCTCTAGAATTCCGAATTCAATTTCAAAAGAACTCAACCCTGGACCGAGACAGATCAGCATAATCCGAGAAGTTTCAAAACTTTACTGTAAAAAAGATCTATCGGTATAGTGGCACTATCGATAGTGACCATCAATAGGCATGGCCTATCGATATATCAATAGTAACTATCCACTATCGCCCAACCCTAACCACCTGAGTCACTCCCCCTTTATCCAGCTTAAATTCTGCTCCTTTTCCTGGTACAGTTCTTCTAACTCCTCATTTTTCCTTATCCTATACCTCTTACTCTGCTTTATTGGGCCATTGGGCCAAAGATTAATCGGATCATTCTTACCCTTCGATAGTAACTATCGACTATCGCCCAACCCTACTTTGTAACCCGCTTAGAGCTGGGAATATAAAATTATAAAGAAATATAAAATTTTCATTTAGATAATAGTTACTAAATAATATTAACTTTATCTTCTCTGCAATACCTTTTTAGTATTTATTAATTTTTTTATCATCCAGTTTAGAAAGTCCAGAATTATTTACAATTTTTTTTATGATTGAATGCTAATCATGTACATTCTTTCTCTTTGCCTAGGTACACTTTCTACTCGTTCTGGCACAGAATTGTCTGTAAATCGTTAAGAAATCACGAGCCATACATTAAACTTTCTCTAATCAATCTTCAATTAAACTAGTCTCTTAATATCTTCTAGGCTTATAACTTTTTAAATCTAACTGGATTGATTGTTGGATCATTATTTAGGCTGTGTTCCTTTAAATTCACATATATAAAATGTTAAACCTTTTTTTTATTACTTTAGGTACAATAATATATAATAAACACAAATAATCTAAAAAACAAAACAATAAAATAATATTATCTTTAAGAGAGGATCTTGAAAAAAACAATGCCGGTCTGTATGAGTCCTGTGCTAGACAAGTGGAACTTATAATCTGAGTGGAATTGCATTTTTATTTTGTCGGATTATAACCGGATGAGTGCAAACGGCTAAATAGTTTCATGTTCCTTGCAGAATTTTACAAACGACTGAATTCTTCAACAGTCAAGGAATTTTTCGCATTTAGTTGTTCAACTTCTAATTAGATCTAAAGATGAGTAATCTACTCCTTATCTAATCAAAAGAGTTTTTTTTTTTTTTTACTAAATAACTCTTAGTAACTCTATTTAATGTGATCGTAGTAATTTTTATTCTAGGGCTATTATATCTACGAATAATTATAACCTGCAAAAAATACCGTTATTATAAAAAATGGCAGATTGATCTAGCTCACGGTGCGGTGAACGTATCATTGGGGATTGATTCATAAATATAACGGAACACCTTTGCCTTTTGAACTAATTTGTAATCACTCCTCGGCTTTGATTAATTTGTTGGGTTTAAATTAAACATTTTACAATACAAACAATTACTTTAAAAACACTAAATAATACTTTTCTTCACAACTTATACATTTTGCCAAAATTCCTTCAAAACTGTTTTTTCTTTTGTTAGTGAGTCAATTCGTCAAATAAAGAGGTTTGAAAAAGTCTATAATCACAGTGGTACATTTAGAAACATATTAAGAAAATGAATGGTTAAGAGATCGAACTAAAACTTTCCAAAATCGTCAAACCCGCATAACACGAATATATCAATCGCTCCTTCCTATAAACTTCCAATTATTTAGTTTTAGCTGGAATTGTGTTTTTCTATGTGTCATATTGATTGGAGGCGCGGTAGCTCAGTGACTTAAGTTCGAGTCCGGCTGAAGGTAGGAAATTTCGGTCATGGCTCGATTTCGATGTCGGGAGACCTTCCTGGGCACACCTAGCCTCTTTAAGGTGGGTGGTACCCTTATTTGGGCGGAAAACCTGGCGGTTGAGTATGATTTTGTCCAAATCTTCTTTTACAACCGGTGCACAGTGGGCAAAAAATCCAATTCGCGGCCAAAATTATTTTATTGCAGAAATATGTTTTAAATGACGTCCGATATACGGGAAAAATATTTAAAAATTTTTCATGAAAGTGGAAGAGTTCATAATAAATTACTGAATTGTCGACCTAAAATGCAAGGAGTACGGGTAAATGAAATGGCTGTAAACCCTCAATTGTTGGTGATATTTCTTTAACGTAATATGATACAACAACACAGCAAAATCATGTACGATCGATTATTTCAAAATTAAGCGCATTTTTGAAGACTTATTAAAAATAAGTCTTCAAAAACTAAAAGTAAAATTTTTGGAAAAATAGCCAGCATTTAAAAGGACGATGGAGTACGATGTCGAAACTTATATCACACATCGATGTCCATTATTTTGTGCTAATTAAATCCAAAAAACCATATCCGTTTGGATCCCTTCCTCGTTATTATCCCCCTCCCAATCCAAACCGTTCCTTTTTGTAATTTATTACTTCACACTTTTTTAGATCTGCTGGTGATTTTTCAGGTACATGATGTAA
Source organism: Euschistus heros (assembly GCA_003667255.2). NCBI lineage: Eukaryota > Metazoa > Arthropoda > Insecta > Hemiptera > Pentatomidae > Euschistus > Euschistus heros. The sequence goes on from RCWM02000511.1 coordinate 52,478, forward strand.
TTTCAGAAAACGATGTATGCTCTTGATGATGTTTGTCATGATGTACAGCATGTTGTAGGCAATAAATTGATTCGGTCGCCGAAATGATTTTATATATAACATGCTGTAGGCAAAAAAAATCATTTCGTCGGCCGAAATATGTTCTAAATGAAGTGCAACTAACGGAAAAAATATTTAAAAAATTTAAAGCGTTAAAGTTTAATAGCTAAAAAAAACTTTTGATTGTTTAACATACTTACAAAAAAAGCAAAAAAAAAAAAAAAATACCCTACTACCTTAATGATCAACGACTTCTGTTTTGATGGTAGGTTTTATTTAAAATAATGTAAAATAAACTATTTCGGTATAATAGGTGAATAATATTGATTTTAGTTCAGGAGCTTGAGATTTATTGAACATCAAGTTATAAATGTCATCCATTTCATCTTTAGTAGCTTTCAATGCTGCATCGATAATTTCACCTCTCTTTACTTCGTGATTTTGCTTTAAATTAAATGTCAACATTTCAGAGAGGCTCATTTCTAATGAAGATATATTGGCCCTAATGACACTTCTTTTACGACGTTTCGTTCTTTCAGAACATTCACTATAAGCTTTTGTTGGACGTCCGTGACTGCGATCGCCTAGGTCACTTTGACTGGAAGTAGATGGACCTGCTGGTAAATCATCATCGTTCGTTGTCAAATAAAAAGTGTTTTCTAGCCAATCCAAATGTTTTTTTTTAATGAAACACACTTTATTATAATTGCTGGATACATACCTGGATTTTAACTGACCGAGAATGCCTTTAAGATTTATTGAAAGTTTTTCAGGTTCTAATTCCAACTGCTCAGATACTCTCTGACGAAACTGAATATAATCCGCTTTAGTATCATCGAAGAAACAATCACTCAATTTTCTTTAACTCACATTATAAAAAGAACTTTTAAATACTAGCACTGTTAGATAACACCGAATTGATTGACGGTAGCAGAGAAGTAATAGCATATGTAGTAAACAAATGAAATCCAACAAGAGCAACAAAAACAACTGCCTAAATGTAAATAACAACTACTCCATGTCTTGACGGGATTTATAATACCTACAGATAAATGTAAATACCTAAAGGGCATAAACATAAAGAGTGATTTCTTTTTTATAATTTATTTAATTAACTTGTTGTTTTGGAGGTTTTTCAATACATGATGTAAATTCAGAAAATGATGTATACTCCTGATTATGTTTGTCATGATGTACAGAAGTACATTCAATGTTAACAACGTACCTATGTACCTGAAAAACCACCAGCAGATCTAAAAAAGTGTGAAGTGATAAATTACAAAAAGGAACGGTTTGCGATTGGGGGGGGTAATAATGAGGCACGGATCGAAACGGATATGGTTTTTTGGATTTAATTAGCACAAAATAATGGACATCGATGTGATATAAGTTTCGACATCGTACTCCATCGTCCTTTTAAATGCTGGCTATTTTTCCAAAAATTTTACTTTTAGTTTTTGAAGACTTATTTTTAATAAGTCTTCAAAAATGCGCTTAATTTTGAAATAATCGATCGTACATGATTTTGCTGTGTTAATATATAGAAACAGCTCATTTGTATCATATTACATTAAAGAAATATCACCAACAATTGAGGGTTTACAGCCATTTCATTTAACCGTACTCCTTGCATTTTAGGTCGACAATTCAGTAATTTATTATGAACTCTTCCACTTTCATGAAAAATTTTTAAATATTTTTCCCGTATATCGGACGTCATTTAAAACATATTTCTGCAATAAAATAATTTTGGCCGCTAAATTGGATTTTTTGCCCAATGTGCGGTGGCCTAGTAACAGGATTCCGCATGGATTTAGTGTTTGTGTGTGAATAAAGGAGAATAATTTTCCATCTTAAAAAGTAGCTACTAAAATATATTTAGAAAATATAATTAAAAAATAAAACAGAAAGGAAAAACGTGGAAATAAATAATTTTATACGGGAGTAGGAGTGTAGTCATTCTATATCGTTACCAAATTATTTCCATTGAATACATTAAGATTTGGTTAATTGCTATTAATTTAATATTGAAATTGGAGTGTATATACCATAATTAAATTTAGATGAATAAAAAAAAAAAAATTGAATCTATATGCTGTTGGTATCGATAATAAGCATCGATCGGCACCTAGGCCTTCTAGAGTTTCGGAAAGGATAATCCCCGCCAAAATGAGAGCCAGGGGGAGGGGGGGAGTAATTTGTTAGGAAGGCAGTGTGGACAGGGGGGTGGGGTGGGGGTGATATTAATGCATCATGGCGGCCCTGTTGGTTCATTAATTAATTATATTCTAGGAGAGGCGAAATCTTAACTCCGCTCATCTATCTTATCTTATCTTGGTCTTGTTCTCTTGTTGTTAGAGGTGTTGGTGTTGGTGTTGTTGTTGTTGTTGTTGGAGGTGGGGACAAGACTTAGTATTGAGCAGTCGATATTTCAATTAGTCTCTCTCACCTTACCCAAAGCTCTTTATAACATCTCACAGCCATATATATTATGTATATATATTTAGTATAACAAAATAATTTTATTTTGGGATATAAGTCTCTTAACAACTTAACATTTTGAAATAAATATCATTCATTTGGCCACAGATGAAGAGAACATTCCACAAATGAAATAGAAGAAGAAAATAAACTTTATTTTGAGACAACTTATAGAATAGATAAGACAATCGCTATGATAATTGATTAATAATTTCATTATGAGTCACAAAATAAGTGACAAATCTTCTATACCATGGTGGTATAGAAGGATCAATACAATAAATAAATAAATTAAAAAATAAATAAAATAAAATAAAAAAATAATAAAATAATAAAATAAATAAATTAAAAATAAATAAATTACAAATCTTCTATACCATGGTGGTATAGAAAGATAAATACAATTAGGATTGATGAATTAATTGCCACTTCTATTGGAATTATTTTATTAGAAAACTAGTTTCGAATGCTAAACATTCATCTTTAGTTCTAAAACACTAAATTTTCAACAAATCAGCACTGTGTTACATGGATACTAAAGTTTTCAAAAATATACGACAAGAAATCAAACATTGGTACTCACCTGAGGAGATCTAACAGATATCTGAAATATATCCATCGTGGAAATGGGAAGGGACCAGGTAGATTAAATATTTGGGGTTTACTATGGGATTTCCCTTATGACTCATTGGATTTTTCCGTTCATATTGGAAAAAAAAACTGGACTGTTACCAGACAGTCCTCCATATATTATGCATCCGTAATAAAAGAAGAAAGAGATACTAAAAGTTGTAGAGTATTTTATGGTAATGAGTCGCGATAATGTAGAAGTTGCTTAAGAACAAAATTAAATCCCCTCGTGATTTGGAAAATATGATTATTCCAAGACAGATGATAAAAAGTTACACCAAGGTATTTATTTTAATGAATTTTTCGAAATGAATTGGACGGTTTTCAAGGAAGAGCAGTGGGTAGTTGGGAAGGCCATTAAGGTGTGGATATTGAACCAATGAGGATTGCCTCTGTTTTTTCTGAATTCAGGCTCAACTTATTCTCTGCTGCCCATTGGTAATATTATTGAAATAAGCAATAAATACAATAAGTGCATAGTAATTTACATAAAGGAATCTAAATGTTATATATCAAGTTTAAAAAATTGATTAATTGGGATCTAAATTATACATAATGATATTGATAGGATTGCAGACATGCAAGAATATAATATCATTTAGTTGACTTGGTACATAGTTAGCAAGCGTCATCTGGGGTCATGATAAGGTACTGAACATAGAGGGTATTTAAATGTTTTCAGAGATTTTGTCTGATATGAGGAGGAATAGAATTCCAGAATATGGTTGGAATGCAGACGTTCTATGGTATGGTTATACAGCTCAGAAAGGCGGTATCTTGTGTGCATTGAATTGACTGAATCATATATTGTAAATATAGGAAGGATAAAAGGGTATTGAGAATTTGGTGAAGGAATGATCCAAGGAAATATTGTCTACGGAAATCGGAATAAAGACAATTTAATTTTACACATATAATTGTACGGTGCGCAGGGGAAAAAACATCAGAGTCCTGTTGAAATAGTTTTGAGAAAAACGCTTTTAAAAGTTTCAAGTTACCTGAATGTCAAAGGAACCACATATAAAAATGTTTGATATTTATAATAAACTTTTAAACATTACAGCTGTGGTTTTGATATTATGTTAGTACTTTTAAAAACCTAATAGATGGCATCATCATCTCAAAACCGATTAAAAGTGGTCTCTGATGGTTTTTACCCTGTACCCTTCAATTGTTATAAATGTATTTAATTAAATAATATATATCTTAATCTATACCTATACCTCGGCATCTTCCTTAATAGTCATAGTATTAGTATTGAAGTAGAAGATAAGATAGAAGAATGTTCTAGTATAGATGACAGATGATAGATCATGGACTGGTCATTGTTGATTGGTTCCGTAATTGTGACTGCCCTGTCACTAATGGCCATTTTAGTGTAGCATCTTCTAATGGTCGGGCTTATCACACCTTTTCTGATTTATAGTTTAACAGCTTCTCATGTCTAAGGGCAATTATTCTTAATCATATTGTGATTTATCTGTATTATTAATTCCCAGGAAATAAATTTTTATTTTTTTATTTCGCACTTGTCAGATAAACAAATCACAATGAGCAGATGTGCCGATACATAAATACATAACAAATGGAATGTTAGACTCTGACGAGAGATAGTGCCCAGTGGCACCCCTTCCTTGTCTTAGATTTACTTGTACGTTTGTAGGTCTGTCATCCAGTGTCTTTTCAGTCTTTTCCCAATAATCTACGGCACGAGATATGGCCATTCCATCTGTGACTTTGTTTTTTTATCCATTTCATTTATTATGAAACAGTTTTTAGTGTTTCCGTATGAGCTCAATAACTTTTGGTATGCGTTGGTTAGTAAACATACTTAAAGTCTTCTCCCCTGGGGGGTGAGCTAACAGTTGGGGGAGGGGAGAAGGTCCCATTTTGGGGTTTTTCGATTATATTTCCAAAACGGTGGACTATAGAAAAATATGTTACAAATAAAATTTAAAACTGATTAAATATCCTATAAAATTGTCGTACTAACAACGGTTTTCGAGATATACGTTATGGAAAATCTATAATTTTCGAGAAAACAATTTTTTTTATATCACTCTTTGTCAAGCATTTGTTTCTAGAGCTTTCCACGATCGTTTCTCAGAAAAAATGTCAGAATCAAAATTGTAAAGCATTGAATATACTTTAATTTCATATATACGTTTCTGGCACTTGGAGCAAATGTTTTACAGAATATGAGGTAAAAATTATTTTTTTCGAAAATTATCTATTTTTAATAACGTATATCTCGAAAATCGTTGAAAGTTCGACAAATATCTATATAAACAATTTTATGGGATATTAAATTAGCTTTAATTGTTATGAATAGCATATTTTTCTAGAGTCCACCGTTTGTTAGATATAATCGAAAAACCCCAAAATGGGACCTTTTCCCCAGTGGTGACATACTTTTAGTATGTTTACCTTCTAACTATTCCTAACAAAGCTGTGAAGTCAAAAATTATCGCACATTCCATGGACTCTACAATGTGTTTATTGACTGGGCTGTCTGAATAGAAGGTTGCCTGGAGGCGTTGTAATGTAGAACTTACATTGTAGTGCTATTAATGAGTAGTTTTTATTAATTATTGATCTGTCATTGTAATAATTTCCGATACATTTGCTTGATGTATATATTGTATGTATCAGTTAATAATTTATTTGAAGAAAATATATGTTTTATGCCGAGTTGAGCTGATTAGTTGCCTATTTTAATTTAATAGCATTTTAACGCTTGAAACTAACTTGATTTAAATGAAAACACTGCCTTCATTAATTATATTTTTTATTTGAGATTCATCTTTACATTTTGTTATTTGATCCAGGAATGGGAACTTTTTTTTTTTAATCAATTCTCGAACTTTAAACAAATATCATGATAACAAGTAACCTAATATATATTTATTTTTTTAAACACAGTTTTGGTTTTGTTTCATAATAGAAAATATTAATTCTTTATTAAAATGTAGTATAACAGTTGGAACAGGAAAAGGAAAAAGATATTTTAGCAATTTCCAACTACACGTAAGCTATTATACATGTAAGTCTTTAAGTCATAATCGGATCAACTCTAATAATTTTTTTTTTCTTTTTTCAAAGGCCTAACTCTGTTTTGAGACTGTTAAAAAAAAACAAACAAATGTATAAAAACTAACAAAAAAACATTGGGTGCTAACATATTCCCTGTAATAATAATCTTTCCTGTAAATATTGGAATTCTATTTGACGATTCGTTTCATGGCTACTTTTAATATTCAATATGCTCAATGAGTTTTTTTTTTTTCTAATTTACCTCTCGTTATATTTCAGGTCTGTTCATATCTCCATGTTTCTCTATTGTCCCATCCCGTCCTCTAGAGTCTATCCCATTTCCGTTATGACTACTTCCATTTCCGTTATGACCGACCTAAGTAATGAGAGATCCGCCCGCTCCGACCTACCTTTTTCTTTTTTAGTAGCTCGTTAAAGATAAAGAAGCGACTCCTAATAATAATGGGAAGATATAAAACATAATAAACAAATAGAGGGAGCGATACGAAGACAGTACAAAGGACCGCCGACGAAGAATTACAAAGGCTTTGTGCCCCGGGCGTGGATGGTTGATGGTTGATGGTGGACCCACCACTTTGATGGTGCTAATGATACGCCATTACTGGCCCCACATTTACAATCCTTTTTGCCTCCTCTCTTTCTTCCGTCAGGGTTCTCTCCTCTCTTTGCGAGTCCTCTTCGTGTCGACTTTCTAACGTCTCCTCTTGTGTACCCCGTCCGGTGTAATGTTAAGGTTGTTTGTGACATAGAGGAGTCCGTTGAAACCTTTCCTATTGTGCCGTATAAATAAAAGTTCAAAGCAATCTCCAGCTAATGGTATAGTCCACCGCCAGTACTCTCACTCTGCTGGTATACTGGCTGAAATAGCAAGAGTATATTTAGTCTTCTGTAATGATTAGCTATTCTTAATAACGATTATTTTCTTTTTGTTAAATAATAACAGTACTATTTCGATGATCTGGCTTCTCCACAGTCCAACACCTTCAGTTGCCTTCTCACGAAAACTCAGCACTCACAGCGAGCGCTTGTTTAAATATTTCCTTTTCTAATGGTGGTAATTAGCACTCTAAAAGAGAAAATTCTAAAACCTAAAGAGTTCTACAAATAAATCACTGGAACAGACAATTTTAACACTTGCAATGAATGGCTAGAATGGTTTTATTATTTATTGATATTTATAATTGAATACAACATAAACAAAGAAACAAACCTGTACCTCTTACAACCTATTAAGGGTCTTGAGTTCAGTACTTAGCTATTACTGGGCCAACGGTTGTGAAACGTGATGTTCTGTCCGAAATGAGGCTCAACCGCCAGTTTTTCCCCTATTTAGGGTACTCACTTTACAGAAGCTGTGTGCCCCCAGGAGGGTCTCCGCATCTCGAAGTCGATCCATAGTCGAAATAGCACAAAATAAATTTTCTGCCTTCGGCTGGACTCGATCTTGGAGCTTGGTAGTCAGATGCTTTACCTACTGGGCTATCGCGCTTTTTAGTATACAATATAAGGTACAGAATATATACAAAAAGTAAATGTGTGGTGAAATGATTACAACAATGACTTGTCAGTAATTAGTGAAGAACTACACTATTAGTTGCACTTCAATGTATATTCTATGGTAGGTCATCTTCATCATCGCGAACCGGGTGAAATGCAAGTTGGAAGACCAGTTGAGTCGAGTGGGCATGAAGCTTGTCATGGAAGGATAGGTGAAATATGTCTGCAACATAATAGAAATCTAGATCACTATGGCTAAGTTGTGACATAATAAGGAGAGATGAAGATTTTTGATTATAAGGATTGGATACGAGAAGAACCTCAAGATATGTTCTAATGGGTCTAATTGCTGTCATGTAAATAATTCTTTTATAATTTATTGGGATTAATAATTAAATATTGGAGTAATCGGAAAGAGAAAGTTAAAAGTCATATTGGAATAAGTTTTTTTGGGCTACTTTTTGAGAATAAACTGTTACTCGGTCATTTACCTATGATATCTTTCAAAGAAGAATTAGCGTCTAATATTGAGAGGTTGGGTCCAAAACAAGATGAGATAAACCACTTCTAGTCCACTTGCCAACACAACTATTTTTCATAGCAGTGCAGATTCGGCTTCTGGCATAAAATTACCAAAAGATGGACTGACAATTTAGATTTTTATTAATAGATTTTTTTCTTCAGGATAATGTTTTTGCATTTTTTTTCTTTACATTTAGTACTGTATCACAATTTCGGATACTACTTTACCTATGTGTTCAATTATTGACACTGCACTATATTTCAATATTTTCTTCACCTCTACTTTGTTAGTTTTCTTAAAGTCGGTGCTGATATTGGTATTCCTTGTCATACTCAATTGTTTTTTGTCGTCAATATAAATCGATTATCTACCTTTCCTTTTTCCTTCATATCGATTGCGGTTCGTAAAAACTTGAATACAAGGTTTTTGACGAATGAATGATAGTTTATAACCTTACTCTATTTACTTTTCAGATGATGATTGTTTAAACATTCAGTAAAGAGGGAATCATTTTGCTCTTTCGATAGTTTGGTTGCTATAATTCTCATTCTATCTTATATCTTAGGGGATAGAAGAGCGGCGCTGAGAACAGTGACAAATATTTTTATTTTGCCGCTGTTGTGTGAAATGATTTCCAAAACCGTTTGCTAGCTATAATCTGAAAACGCTGATGGGATCTGAAAATTAATCGGATGGTTGAGTGAGTCGATGATAAATCGGATTTCGGATCAAAAATATTCGTTTCCCGTCGGATTGTCCCTTAGGCCGTATTTCGCGCCCCCCTGCTCTCTTATCTCTAATCAGTTAGGAACAGAGTTCAATCTGGATTTTAAAAGTATCAAATGTTTTCCTCCATACTCAATATTTTTATTCATTCTGTAGAAAAATATTTTAGTTTATTATTACAACAATTTATTTAACTTTTTTGTGGTCTGGATTTAGTTTCCAGATAAATACCCTCGTTTTGTTAAATTAAAGTAAGAAATAAAATAATAATAAATTTTTTAGTGGAATTTAATTCTTCTTACGCAATCATAAAATTTAATTCTATTAAACCAGCACCCCCCCCCCAAAAAAAAAAAAAAAGTAAAGAACTTAGATAATTTTAACTAATAATTGAAGTTTTAATCGTTGATGGATAAAAATCTTGTACTGAAATTTGAAATTGATCAGTATTTGTTCAATGATATTTTCACGTATAGAAGTAATTTTTAACCTTGTTAATTTGCATGAAAGATCAAAATTTCACTATTCTTATTTTCCTATTTACAGAAAAACTACACTTAATTTGACCCCCAATTTCATAAATTTAAGGCTCGCTGAGTCATTTTCAAATTGGGTTATTTTCCCCTACTTGGCACAATGGGTATTGAAGTCGCATAGATAAGCGGGTTCGACTCCCAAAGAAATTCCCTGTTTGCCCTTATAATCTTCTCAAAGGCATTGCTATAAAAGGTACTTCTGCTACATGGGCGTCGTTTGTGGTTGTTGGTTGCAATAAATGGCTATCCATGGATCATAAACAAATTAGCTTTTTTTGGAGCTAACGACCACTGCTTTACCTAATCCTTGAACTAGCATCGCTCTTCCGATGAGATTCACTTAGAGTTTCACTTTTATATATAGCTTATCCTTTTATACAACTAACTGATTTGTATGCTAAATTAAAACACCATGTTTTTCCGGTTCTAAAAGTAAATTTTACCATGAAATGGATACGGAATCATTTATTTGATCATACCATATGAAAGCTGATTACATTTGCAAGTTTTTGTATGATTTGCAGATTTGTGGATAGTTTTTTTTCGAAAAATGGTGAGCGTTGAAGAATTATAAGACATTGCAAGTTTCCCTAATAAGGTGAACATCATGCTGTTCTTTAGGTCCCAAGTTTGTTAAATTTAAGGTTATATCTGCACTGCTCTTACAGGAAATTTAATGCTAAATCTGAAAAATATGGTCAAAAGTTAATATTACAACTTTGATAGCAAAAAAATTGGTTTCTTATAAAAAAAAGTCTATGAATTATCGTATATCTACAACAGGTTGGAATCTGCGTCATTTTTCTTGATTTTAATCTAGTGTAACCCAATTTGTTTTTTTACACTTACAAGGGGAGGACACACTAAGTCTCACGGATTTTGTGATTTTTTCGGAGGTGCAAAAGTTTGCAAAATAAAACATAAATTGTAAATACCTAACCATCAAATCTAATATACATACGTTTCTTAAGTTTTGAGAGTGCTGAAATGGAATTGTAGGGCTAAGAAAATTTTCTATCACATTTTACAGTGTAAAAGCTAAAATGTTTCAAGTGAAGTGCATTCAATATATTTTTTTCAAAAGAACCGACATCGGATTCGAATTTAGCATTCCAAAGAACCCTTAAATACGAAATTTCATCCAAATAGAAAAATAAAAATTCGTAAGCTTCAAAATTTGCCTGACCAAATGGTAGGCAACTTTCGTTTAAATTGACAATACCATAAATTACGTTTAGACGGTTTAAACGTATCAACTTTATTTTTTTACACGAAATATAGGGTGGTAATACGCTTACAATGACTTTGGTTTCATCATCCTATCTGGTTTCAAATTCAAGCTGAAAATCAAAATGTTTTTCGGGTTTTCCAATGTTTTTAATTGGTTTCTGTTCAACGAATTTGACATTTATATACATCAAAAGAAAGTTGAGACTCTCCTTTTTCCAACGATACCAATCAGTGAATTGTGTGACAAAGCAATGGCGATTTAAAGGTATGTAACCAATAATCGGTTTACAAATTTCATTTTCCTCGAAGAGCGTGAAAAACATGATATTTTTTGATTTTGTTGAATAAGCGTTTTTCAATGTTTTTTAGGATGCTGAATTAGAATCCGACGTTAATTTTTGTGTGAAAAAAATCTAAAGAGGTAGTTTGTTTGAAAATCTAATAGTTTTTTTAGAACTTAATTAACTTAAACAAAAATCTATGGAGATATCTGTATTTTTCTTGAATCCGCTAACTAAACTTAACATCTTGCTACAAGAATCATGTCGATATCATTTTTTAAACTGGAGATATAAAATAAATTAGTTTAATGCTATATTATTTTTTTTTTCCGGCTTCTAGGGCCCATTGGTCGGAATGGTAAAATACGTGTCTAAAATTTTTTGACCAGGAACCTCCGAAAAAATTGCCAACAAAATCCGTGAGAGACTGAGTGTGTCCTCCCCTTGTTAGAGGGGTTCACCCTGTATATATATATTATCTTCAGTTAAGTACGTTTGAAGAAATCCCTGATCGAAGCATGTAAGGTAATGTTAAGAACTTACTAATGGTAAACTCGCCAAGACTTTCCAACATACCGATAGATTCAAATGTTAGACAGTGACATAAAGGACGAAAATTAATTTGTCAGGGGATATTTTTCGGCCGTCAAAATTCGTTAGATCCTTGCAGGTCTGAAAATAGTATCCTTCAGTGGATTCTGAGGAAGAATCCTTGTTGTTGGCGGCAACGGTAAATTATAAGTAGATATGAATTAAAAAATTAATAAGAAAAAAAATTAAAAAATAAAATTGCAAATTCCTGAACGCCGCTTGGTTTATCACGAACAAAGTTATCCATGCAGATAGGTTATAGATAATTAATGTAGGACATGTTGTTGATTTAGGTTCTCATTCCATTCCAGATAACCCTCCGAGCCGCTGAAAAAAGAAGATGGCCCCGGGACATTTTAATGTAGAACCATTATTTGATTCAACCTTTTAAGATCTACCAATGGGTTGTTCTTTGCAAGCAATTGCCATGTCATATTATAGCATTATCATCACATTTACTTGATGTATATTTTATTTTTTTTGTATTGTATACTGTTGTAACTTTCAATAAATAGCTAAACTTGCCCAGAGCGGATTGTTAAAAATGTATAAATAGCGCCTATAAAGCCAACAAACACGAAGTCATTGTCTCTTTATAAAATGTAAGTCCCTGTTACAGAAGGAATGAAAAGGGAGACAGCACAGTTATGTCACCATAAATGTTTGTTCGCTCCTGGCGCTGATGTCCTTACCCTTACCCTGGGCCAATTAGTACATGATCCTTAACATCCCTTTCTTCTCCCTTTACTCATTTTTCCATGTTGTATATTTCGAAATTTAAAAAAAAAAAAAACTTTTTTTATATTAAAATTACTTTTTTTAATTACTTCATTTGGTCTTTCGAACGTTCATTCAGTTTATAAAAATTATAAAAGATTCATAATACAGGTTCTTTGATATCATATATAATATATTAAGATTTTGCGGGAATCAGATCTGAGTTCGCCAAGTTGGAGGGAGCAAATATTTGGAGGGGGGGGGGGAACCTGGTCCTACGCAAATAAATAGAGAGGAAGTTTAATTCCATCTTGGTTATATTTATTTTATACTATTATTTTTATTATACTTTATACTATTTTATTAGCCCGGCAGATGACCTTTTTATATTATTTATTAATATACTTTATACTATCGTACATAATTTTTTTTATACTTTTTTTTCGTCCCTATATAGTAAAACTTCTAATATATTAGATGTAGTATGCTTATCGTACTTCCATGGTAGGTTGTTTAGTATTTATCAGATTCATCAAAATTGAAATATGGGTAAAAGTATAATAAAACAGTTTTTTTAAAAATTAAAAACATGGCATTAAAAAATAATGAGAAACATCTATGAATGACAACAATAAAATATATGTTTAAAACCCTAAGGATCCATGAGGGATGCTGATATCCAAGTTTTAAACTCTCTTATATCTGGTGCAATTTGTGTAGACTCAAACCGCGAAATGTTTGTAATATTTTCAGTTTCTAGCAAAAAATTGAAAAGGGTATTCTGAAAGATATCAGGATCTAGAGTAGCCCGAATATGAAGAGGCGAAAAGGTTAGCTAGGTTCGTGGGTTGCTGGGTTGTCCTTTCGGAATTCCCTACGACTGCTTGGTTTTTTCTGTTCCTGCTGGAAACAAATATAAAACTGGACTATTACAAATAATTATCCGGTCATTTGAACAAAAATCTGGATAAGGATTTTTTTTTTTTTTTTTTTTTTTTTTTTTTTTTTTTTTTTTTTTTTTTTTTTTTAGTTACTAGACGTCCCTCGAGTTTATCGCCGCTTTAATCCTATACTAAAGCTCTAGATCGATGACAGACTACATATTTAACCGGAAGAAGATCAATGGGGCCTAGGATTAGATTAATTGTTGATGCTAATAGCGATCAAGAAGGCCTAGAGTCAGCTGATCTAGTTCTAGTTCTAGGAACCCTGTCACATCAAAAAGGCCATCATCATTTGTCTAGCGTCGCCACTTCCCAAGGGTTCCTTTAAATCCGTCCCAGCTCTAAGCAGGTTACAAAGGGACTACTTTATTTCGGCCAAACATTTGTTATAAACTCTTACTTTAATAATCCTACCATCTATCATATGTTCAATTATAATTTCGTATTTTAAGAAACAGCTGAAGAGTCACTGACATTCTACAAAAACGTCATTTAAACAAAACTCTGGATTGGCTTTGAACAATATTTTATTAAATAGTGGCAAATAATTCAATAATTCTTCGATCCTAATTAAACTATTGATTACTGTGCTACAATCTCTTTCTCTCTGCCAGGGTTCCCCGTTCTCGCTGTTTCTTCACATTAACCACTACATCACCGATCTTCGAGATTTAGAATCCGCCTCGCCGATAAGTCATAACCCTGGAAGGGTCCTATAATTTTTCTGGTCGGAGTGTTCGCCAAGAACGTACATCCCTATCAGCTCACCGTTATACAAATGCATATTATTTTGGAGCAAGTCCAAGATGTTCTATCTCTGTCACCTAACCTGGTTATTGTCTGAGGACAGTTGGTAGGCTCTTCCTTCAGCTATAAAATAGTGCTTCTATTGTTTCAGTATTTGTTCTATTGTTTTGTATTGAAAGACATTGAACTACTTTTCTCAATTTTTAAAATAATTGTATGTAGCACATTAATAAAAGCTCTACATTAGGGAGTCTAGACTTCTTTTCAGGTACCTCGAAGAGTTACCGGGAATAAAATGGGAAGCAAGTTGAGACATTAATGGATTTAAATGGTTATGGTATTCACTCTGAAAAGACTGGTATCTGGCTTAGCTAAATTAGAAATATGAGGAATATTAAGGGGTTTATGAATAAATTTATTTTTCGACTAGGTAAAGATGATTAAGGAATTTTCGAAGAATATTGGATTCTAAGGATTGGATACGAGTCGAATGGTAATGGTTTATTGGATCCCCAATACTCAACTCCGTGTATTCAAATACGTCTAATAGCTGTTATGTAAATGAGTCTCTTGTAATTGATTTTTGAAGGTTTGATCGTTTGTCTAGTAAAGGTTATTTTTATTCCTTTTAAAGGCATAACTCCTATTTAATCTATCAACTGAGCTCAGTTGAGGGTCTGTAATGCATGTCCTCACTGGCCCTCAACTCAGCTCTATAATGACTATGACTAAGTGAAAGAAATCACAGTTGTCCTGAAGATGGAGCAGTGTACTCCGAAACATGTCGAGGAAAATTAAAGATTAAATAGGAGTTATGCCATTAAAGTAAATAAAAATTAAATCTCCTTCAATAAAATTGTTGATTGACTAGTAAAGGTTGACGAAATCGGCAGTTCCTTGTCAAAAAAAAAAAAAAAAAAAAAAAAAAAAAAAATGCCTGTTGGCTCAAAGAAGAAAGAATAACATCGAACATGTTTTAAGGGTTGCTCCTTTTTATTAATTTTTTTTTTTTTTTTCCCGCTAATCTGTATTCAGCTTTTTGTAGGGGATAAATTTTCAATTGAAATGTCTTAATCCTGATGACCGTAATTACAATATCGAATTATTTGAGACATATGAATGGGTCCGCCGAAAAACGTTCTAAGCGACAAAATTTCCGAAGTGGCGGAATTTAAAGGTTTTTAAATGTATAATAAATAGTACGCTATAGCATGATATAGTACTTCATTATGTTATTATACATGTAAATATAACAAATTAATATTTAAACATAAAATCTAACCTACAAAACTAACACGAACTTTAGTTGATGATTTTCTTTCACTAATTACTCAAAATTTGTTTTGTCGCTTAGAACGTTTTTCGGCGGACCCATTCATTTATAGACCACGTTTTTCAAGGTCAGCATCTATTTTTCCGAGAAACCAACACTGGAAAAAAATCCCCTACACTTAATACGAGATTTCATTCAAATGTGACTTTTTTTTTTATTCAAATCAACATTTTGAACAGCCGAGAGGGATCAAGCAAGGTTAAAATTTTTTGTTTGTATCAGGAGAAACAGAGTCAAAAGGAGCTGACTCATAAGAACATATCTCCTAGTGATGGTGTTATTTATAATAACGAGAGTTGAGTTCTTAACAGATCCTATTCTCCTAATATCAAATTATCAAAATACGTGTAACGCCCTCGCGTTCTCCAAAAACGTATCGCTTTTGAACAACCAGGTCACCGGTGAAACATGTTCAGTGTTAAAAGATTTTTTTACAAATCCACGTGAGCTTTCGTATATCAAATATATTTTCCTTTTTTTATTAAATAAGTTACTTAAATATTGGTGACATATCTGAATCGAAATGATAATTTTTTTTTGTGTGTGTGAGATCTATTGGGGGCAGTTTTAAAGTTTAGGTTATGTAAATTAAATTCGTCGGTTGCAAGCAGCTGATTTCTTCCATATATCTACCAGCTCTCATATCCATCGGAGGAAGTAGTATTTGGTTAGAAAATGGGTTTCCACGATGTGGTTGTTGATTTTTAGCCTTTTAATGTACCCGCGGCGAGTTGATGAGTTGACATAGTTGAGGGTTAAAGAATAATTAAAGTATGAAAATACACTCAGGATTACATAAACCTTGCCAGTTCATCTGTGTAACATTGTTGTCCTTAATGTTTTTTTGTTAATACGCTTCTTTCTTTTAATTAAATTATTTTAAACGTTATGATTAGTTGAAGTACTCTAAATCTAAGTAGCACGTTTGAATATAATGTAGTTCCCTTGGATATCCTTCCACTACTTTAATAAAACATGTAATATTACGATTATTAATTAGCCTCATCGCTATCGAACATCGATAATAATAGAAAAATTTCGCTTTTGATGTATATTTCAACAGACTTTGATATGAATTAATGGAGGGCAGTGTTCTCAATGGAAAGGCTGTCCGTCATTGGTGACAAATCATTTTGCCGATAGGCCGAGGCTGGTGCGATACTCTGTCCTCTTCTCTTCGGCATATTTCTGTCCTATCTCCCCACCCCATCCCCGACCCCTCTGATCCGGACAAATGACGTGTCCGCTGTTTCTGCCGAAGTGATAATAGCGGGTGTGATATTAGTCGTTCGTGCCCTGCCCACAGTTCTGTTTCCATGGATTGCTATTGCCTTTATCTCTTGTTGGATATCCATAAACGTTTCAAATCCATTTATTCATGTTTACAAAGAATAATAAAATAGTTTTGAGTTTAACGACATGACACTGTCATGATGACAGTGACTTGTGAAAATAATCCTAGTCCATATAAATTTGTATGTTAGAAGGCCTAAAGGCCATTTTTTTAGACGGCTCCTAGGATTATTGGGGGCTGTGAAGAAAGTAGGTAGATATACTATGTTTAATTTGTGATCCAGTCGATTTTTACACTAGAAAATGGCAAATTCCGGCAACGCACATATTTATTTCATTTTTAGTATAGTAGTATAGGATCCTACGTGTAGTTGATATCCAAAGCGATTTGTGTAGTGCTCAAAATATTGGGCACTTTTTTCAGATTTTCGCTTATATCTCGTCAACCATTTAGCTTTTGCTAGTAAGATATATTACTTTTAGTAGGAGATAATTTTGTCAATATGCGGCTAAGTTGATTTTCAGATTGATGAATTTCAGTATCCGATTGGCATACGCCAGTTAGGGTTAAATTGTCACAAATCTACTGATCTTTAATCGTGTAAATACTCTATTAATAAAAATCATATAGTTTACGAGTTACGCAAAACATTGATAACAATATTAAAATTTCGTGGATTTCGATTCCTTCCAGTTCACAGCCGCAACTTGACATCTTCTACCCTTATCCTAACAACATTCTAAAAGATGGTAGATATATGTATGTTTGGGAACTTCGATGTATAAATCGATTGGACTATTTTGTGGATGTGGAGTTTATTATGGTAGGGTAGGTATATTTTGGGTATCAGAAGCATATAGAGGGGGGGGGGCACTAAAGTAATGAGTAAGCCTAGTCGTATTTAATTGATTCTCCGCTTCCTCCTACCGGCTAGGAAACCTTGTGTTACCTTAACCATTAGAGGGGCGGTAAGCCCTATGAGATTAGTATCGATAAGTTTTTTTGTCATGATATGCATTGACGATTTTCAAAGGATTGTTTAGTGTTGGGGGGAATTGGAAAAGTTGGTGGAGCCGGAATGATTGTAGTAATGTATATGAGTATTTTGTAATAGATTGAAACATTACAGAGAAATAAGGTATTACAGTTAGAAATTCATGTCATGAGAGGTATGATCTTGATGGGAATGAATTAAAATTTTTTGGATAAGCAGTGTTAATTAGTATTAAAATTCAATGCGTAAATTTGGGAGTTGTAATTAAACAGATCAATTAGGGGTTCAGATTCTTTGTAAAAGTTTAATAAATAAATTATCGTAGTTCTGTTTTGTTACTCATTGCGGTGCTCGGGGGCACAAATTGTTCTCTGGACTTAAAAACTTTATCGCCACTTTGCGGAACGGTCCTCTTTATTCACATTCCTGGACTCAATCCATTTACTCACGGCTATCCCGTTCTTAAAATTTTTTTTTTTATTTTGTCTTAAAGGTCGTATTGTAATAATGATGAACTTGGTGAGGTTTGTTAATAAATGAATAGTGGTTATTTGCATTGCTTTTTTCATTTTTATGCCTACAGATCGGCCCAGACATTGTGGGTCACAATCAAGGCTACAAAACGATAGAGGTTACGGTGGAATTAAAATAAAAAATAATTTAAGTTTAACTTGCATTACAGCATTACGCGTTTTTTATCGTCCTCGCATGTGTATTTTACGGTACTTATTAAAAATTCGTATATAGAGTCTAATAGTAAACTTAACTAGCTTTTAGATGGAAAAAATAAGTTATGGATCGAACGACTAGGTTCGGAGTTATACGTGTTTTTGTGGAGAAATGCTTGATGAAGGGTTTGAGCCGATCAGTTTTGAAAACCCACCCGATCACGTTCTTTTTATTTATTCACTTTTTATGTAGCCCCGCACATAGAAGTCGGTTGCAGTTAAGTCAGGTGATCTAGCTGGCCAATGTATCAAAGAAACTGCATTCCGAACAACGGATGAGGTTTTTGAAAATCTAATAAAATAACGGACTCCTTTTATGTGGCGCCGCTTTATTGACAGTTTCCCTTCATTTTCCAATTTAAACTTTTGTAAAGAAGTTGAAGATCTGTCTGTTATTCAGGTCTCAAGTTTGTAAAATTCAATGCTGCATATGCTTTGCTCTTATAGCAACTTTAATGTTAAATCAGGAAATGTGATGAAAATTTAAAAAAATTCTTGGACAAAATAGAGATATTACAGTTTTTATAGCAATAAACTTGGTTTCCTAAAAACGGATTGTAATACAGAGGTGAGGTCAACGGCCTTTTCTTCATTTATTGTATGGTTTTACCCAATTTTTTTTTTTACACTGAGAGGGAATCACCCTGTGTATATGTGTATGTATAAATTAGTGTTTGGACTTAGAATTAGTTAACAGTAAGCACGGCTTAGGGCTGTGCATTAGGCATTATTTCCCCACACTTTTCCGGGTTCCAGTCAAGCTTTGCGGGATCATCAATTTAATTTCTCATCTCGTTTCTTTTTATTCTTCTGTTTATAATTTTCTGAGAAACATTGAGCTGTATGAAATTCGCCGTATTGTACACATTTACTCAGAAGTCCGATTAATATTCCTATGTTTTTCTTGTAACCATTTAAGATTTGTGTGTGACATTTATCTTTTAATCTGTTAATCTGTTTAATTATATTATTGTTTATGAGGAAGTATTGAAGAAGTAATTTGATATTACAGCAGTGAAAAAAAGATTGATATTTCTGTCTAATGGAAAGAATCACATCCTCATGTCAAATCTTATATTTCTTTTGACAAAAGAGGAATATTTATTCCAGGGCACTCAGATTGTCATTTAACATCTATTCGCGGAGGGAAATCTGATTTTGTCGAAGTGAATCGGAAAGGAAATATGGTTATAGGAATAGGAAATCAGGCAAATCAAATCAGGAAGAGGCGACACGCGTGTACCTTTCCTCTCTCCATTCCCCTCCTCCCGCAAAGGAAATTTCGGGAATGAACCCAACCTTTATTCAATCCTGTCACATCGCAGATGTTTATTTAAAACTCTTCTCTCTTCTCTCTATATCAAACTAGATATTTTTTTTTTTTTTTTTTTTTTTTTTTTTTTTTTTTTTTTGAGTTTGGTTCACAATTGCTACAAATCAGGAACGATAAATTAAAACTCGTGTATAAGAACTCAGTATAGGGATAGCATTAATATCCCTTAAATTTGATATACAAATATATATTTAAATTATTTATTGATATGTACAACTGTATACAACAAGTAAATTTTAGGATAATGATTATAATAAGATGTAAAGGACAACTCACTAGTAGCACGTTAATGCGTTAGGCCTCTTGGTTATCTTTTCAGACGCCTCGGAGGATTAACGAAAATTAAGTGTGAGTGGGGCTAGTGGAAGTTGGGAGACAAGTCGAGTTTACAATGAAAGGGCAATACGATACTATCTGGTTTGTGCAAAATCAAAGAAATAGGAAGCTGTTGATTACCAATCTGTGACACCTGTGCATAGTGGGCTAATTCGAATTTTGTGAACTTGGAGCTATCTACAACACCAGGGTCGTAATTATTTCTCTTTTCTTGTATCTAACAGGCTAATTGCAATGAAGGATATTTCTTTGTGAATCGTGGGCTGATACTCCAATCTTCAACTTTTACTTGCGAAAAGCGAGTCAAGTTTACTAAGCCCCACAATTTTTCAAAATTCAAATTTTTGGTCCCTTTTAAAAACCGCCTTAGTTCATCGAAAAAAAGATAATGAAAAAGGCACTATGCATTGGGGGAATGTAAGATGGCCTAACTATAACAAAGATAGCTGCGGTGTTCTCTACTACAAGTCGACTCTCGATATAAATGATAATTTAAGTTCTTCCGAGGCGTCTGAAAAGAAGATGGCCTCGTGATCATCTTTTGTAAATATTCATTAGAGTACTACCTATGAGTAGTTCCTCTACAAGTTCTAATCATGCCATTATTTTGCATTGTTTACAGCATATTTACTAAATGTGTTTTTATTAATACAGTTGTAAATTTCAATTAATAAAAGAATAAAAAAAACAAAAAAAAACTAAGTTTTTTTAAAAATGGCAGGCTACAAAAATTAGAGCCAGCAATCAGATATATGTTGAATCACTTCCGATAGCGCGGCAGAAAAGGATAAAGATCTGTTAGATCTTCTTCCCTATATAAGTCCAGCAGTTAGGCGGTTCTATGAAGAGCTGAAATCTACTTATAAGCAGGATCTGTACCCAGATTTAGGTGAAGAAGTAGACGAATAAAAGAATATACAGTGTTTTACATACTACCAATAAAAGAGTTATTTTTCCTTTAGGCGTGCTGTGTATGTTATTTTATATTCTATTATATAAAAATATATGTATATGTATATATATATATATATATATATATATATATAAAATGTCAAAAATAAATTTTTGAAAAAGGAAAAAAAATATTATTTAATGTACACCTAATTTTTCTCAACTCTGAAAGTTAGTTAAGCACTTGGCTTTGAGAGGTCAATCACGTTAACATTAATCACTTAGCCCATTTCACACAAAATCGATTAATGTAATGCGGTTATTTTATATTCTATTATATAAAAATATATGTATATGTATATATATATATATATATATATATATATATATATATATATATATATATATATATATATAAATGTCAAAAATAAATTTTTGAAAAAGGAAAAATATTATTTAATGTACACCTAATTTTTCTCAACTCTGAAAGTTAGTTAAGCACTTGGCTTTGAGAGGTCAATCACGTTAACATTAATCACTTAAGAGTTGTAATGCGGGCTAAGAGTTCGATTAGTATTAAATCTTAGAATATTGACAAGAATTGAAATATACCTTACCAACATAAATAGAAATGTACTTTTAAGAGTTTAAGCCCCATAAATTTAAATTTTTTTAACTGGACGATTTTGGAAAAAATCTCAAACATTCAATTCTGTTTTCCTAAAATCGCAATTTTCGCACTTAGCCCACAATGCACAGGTGCCACAGAAATATAAATACTATTATTTTTTTTCCCTACCGATCCTTTTTTGGCAACACGGGGTTTCGAGGCTGGGACGTTAGGGCGGGGTTATTAAACACTCAGAATTAATTCCAGTCTACTCCAGAAAAAGTATCATAAAGAAAAGATTTAATCAATTTTCAAATGGGAGACAATAGCCCAATATCCTTGGGCCGTCAAAAATCGTTTGAACATGATAGATCTCAAAATAGAATCCTTTAGTGTACTTTGAAAAAGGATTAAACGGAAAGACAGTGTCCATTATAAAAAAAAAAGAAAAAAAAAAAGATAATAATAAAACTATTAATTCAATTTTCAAAATGACAAAAATTTGTCGGAAAGGTCGGTCAAGGATATCCTTCAACGGCCAACAATCATTGGATCCTGGCTGATCCAATAGATAGTATCCTTCAGTGGCTTCTTAATACCTAATACTAAACTAGGATTGTACATTAAAAAAAAAAAAAAAGAAGAAGTTAATTCTAACTCCTTAAAGATTAATAACAATAATTATAATAAATCTGAAACTTATACTATTTAATTTATATATATATATATATATATATATATATATATATATATATATATATATATATATATATATATATATATATGTACATATACAATTAACCTCATCATTATATTTAAATTAATGAGCCTTCAATAAAATTGCACGTTAAGTCATTCGCTTGAAAAAGGAAAAATAACAACAACAACAACAACGGCCCTACACTATCATGCAGAACCTTGGCCTCTTCCACGATTCCCCTCCATTTGTTTCTGTCACCAGCTGCTCTCCTCCAATACCTCATACCAAGTGTCTTTAAGTCTGCCTCAACATCTTCCCTCCAGCGTAATCTAGGCCTTCCTTTTACTCTCTTGCCTCCTTCGGAACGCCCATTCAGCATGATTTTTGGCAATCTGTTGGGGCTCATTCTCTGAACATGGCCCAGCCATCTTAATCTCCTTTCTTTATTGCAGCAACCAAATCTGGAGCTTTGTGCAGTTCCCTTAGTTCCTGGTTGCTTTTTATTCTACATATATTTCCATCTTTAGTAGGGCCGTATATCCTCCTCAAAATTTTTCTCTCCCATCTATTTATAATGCATCCATTCTTTGCAGTGAGCGTCCAGGTTTCTCTCCCATACAATTACGACTGGTTTAAGGATGGTTTCGTAAACCCTTATTTTCAAATTATTAGGGAGCATTTTTTTGCCTATCATTTTGCTGAGGGCCCAATAACAGCTATTACCAGCCTTTAATCTTTCTTTAATTTCATCATCTATTTCATTGCTTGAAGTAATGACGCTACCTAGGTACTTAAATTTTTTTACAATTTCGAAGTGGTATCCTGCCCCTTCTAGGTTTTCCACCACATTTTGTTCCTTCGACGTCACTAGGTATTTTGTCTTTTCTTCGTTTATCTGGATGCCCACTTCTCTTGCTTTTCTGCTACACCTTTCAAATGCTCCTAGTAGGGAGTTTTCTGTTCTGCCAGTGATCACGACGTCGTCTGCAAATGCTAGATGCTGAGCCATACGGGTATAAATGCTTCCAGGTTTCGTCCTTGTTGCCCTAATGACTGTTTCTAGTACTAAATTAAACAGTACCGGTGACAGTGGGTCTCCCTGCCTCAGTCCCCTATGTATATCAGTCACCCCTCCTTGCACTTGGACAGCTCCTTTGATATGGTTTAAAGTCAGGAAAAATAATCAATCCAAATTGTAGATCACGAGAAAAAAAGGCTTTATGGCAAATCAAAGGTTTTATTAAAATCAGATTTAACTGTTTAATATTTAGATTATACATTATATTAGATCGTTATTTATTAGATTAGATATCAAGACATGTTTTAGTAATAAAACAATTTACATTAAATAATGAAATTAGCTATAATGGATATAAATTAGAATTCATTTTTAACAGTAGGAAAAATATAAAAACTAAGAAAAAAAATGTCCTTGTAAACATAACTCGCAAAATATCTAGAATTTTGTTTTAGTCCAGTCAATAAGCGGTGAAATGAGGGACGTAGAGTCCATCGAATATCCGATCATTTTGTGACTTCATAGCTTCCTTAGCAATAGTTAGACATAGGTACTAAAAGTCCACGCCCCTAGGGGGTGAGATAAAGGTGGGAGGAGAGGAGAAGGCCAATTGTTTTAGTTTTTCAATTACATCTCAAAAACGGTTGACTCTAGAAAAATATGTTACAAATAAACATAATAGCTAATTAAAGTTCATATAAAATTAAGTATGTATAAATGTGTCGTAATTCTAACCGTTTATGAGATATTCGTTATTGAAAATGGGCTATTTTCGGGAAAAAACAAATGTCACCTCCCATTTTGTCAAACATTTGCTGCTAGTACCTTACACGATCGTTTCTCAGAAAAAAACGTCAGAAACAAAATTGTAGAGCTTTACATTTACTTCAATTTCATAAATACGTTTCTGGTATTTGAAGCAAACGTTTCACCAAAAGTGAGGTGAAAATTTTTTTAATTTCTTATATTATCGATTTTTAATGACGTATATCTCGAAAACCGTTAGAATTTCGACAAATATGTATATAATTAATTTTGTAGGAAATTTAATGAGCTTTAATTTTGATCTGTAGCATAGTTTTATAGAGTCCACTTTTTTCGAGATATAATCGAAAAACACAAAATTGGAACCTTCTCCCCTCCCCCCACCGTTAGCTCACCTCCCAGGGGTAAGGACTTTAACAATGTTTAACTTCTAACTGTTCCTAACGAAGCTATGAAGTCAAAAATTATCACATATTCTATGCACTCTACAAAGTGTTTATTAACTGGACTATTTGTGTAGTTATGTTTTTTATGTTATATTAGAATGTTTTCTTTAGATCTTGTTCATCCTACGAATAGTGTAGGTAGATGGACCTACTGAAGAGCCCATAAGTAATGTGAGGCTGCTTACCAAACTAGCACATCAAACAGGAAATTGGAAAAAAATTAAACATTTTCGAACCATAAGTTTTAAAAACATACAAAAATATCAAAACATCAGAAGTTTGCTGCATAGGTTTTATATATTAAAAAAATGTAAGACAAGAAATCCGGTAGTGAAACTAATACATCGCCTAAAATTAAATATTTATTGTAAAACCGTTAAAAATCAATCCTGATTTTTATTAAAATGGCTAGGTAAATAATTACATTAGTCCATTTATTTTATTTTATAGTTATTTATTTAAATTTACAACTACTAATGGATACTAATGGATTCGAATGGTTGTGGAGTTTGCTATTCCAATTGTTAAACTATTTCCTGTTGCAACGAAAAAACCACCCAGTCATAGAGAAAACCATAAGGTTTTAACTCAGGAACCTACTTGACCCATTCGCCTCTTTACACTAGGTCCTCATATATTTCAGAAGTTTTAATTTTACTCTCTTAAGTGAATATCAACATCTTTGATTTCTTCTACGTTAAAAAAAAAGAAAGAATATATATTAGTAATTTATATATAATCTATGAAGCTGAGTGCTGATGTTTTGAAATATTCGGAACCAGTTTTAAAATGAAAATAATTCCAATAGTAGTGGTAAATAATTCATCAATTCCGAAAAAAAAAAAAAAATGAATTGAACATTCATTACTTCATTACCGAACATGATCACTTCGGTATATATAGTTTTTATAAATTCTGATTTTTAAATACTGCTTCTTGAAACTAAGAATCTTTGAAGCTAAGGAGACGGTCTTATCGCTGTAAAATATCTACCTTATTTTCTAAATTTCCTTATCAGTTCTTAGAACTGCTGATTCCGTTCAACTTGCTGACTGCCTTCTCAATATCGCAATGAATGGTTGTGCTGTGAATGGAAGAGAAGAGAGCGGTAGGAATTTACTTATTCGTGAAAGGAGCTTGATGTAATGGTCAACCTACGCTCCTTGGTGTTAATTGTATCAAGGTCAGATCTATTTACCGAATGGAATGGTAGCAATGTCAATTGTCTTCCTAAAATAGTCTCCGTTATTTCATTCAAAGAAACATTTTTTCTGTTTTGATAAGATTGTTGAGTTTAATAAGTGTTCTTGTTAGATATCTTTTTATGAAGAGAACCAGAAAAACCTCTGTTACCTGTTAGCCATTGACAGCAATGTAAGAGTTTTCATCATAAAAGAAATAAGATATGAAAAATATTTTTTATCTTTCTTCATAAATTAAATTAAATTAAATACAATTTTCCAGAAATTTTTTTTCATAGGATTGTTGATAATTTATTATTTGTTTCTATTAGATTAAATATAAAACCAAATCTCGAGCATATATTTTTAATGCTATCTTTTCATCAATTTCTCATTCTTGGATTGTGTTGTTTTTAGTTTGTTATATTGATATTTAGACTTCTTAAATGTAAATAAGTAAAAAAGAATTAATTTTTTAAGATGAGGGAGGGTAAATATATAAGGTAAAAGTATATTATTTATTATTTATAATTTATTCAATGATTGTATTTCCTTAATTTTAATATTACGTTCTGATATTTTTGAGTTTGTTTGTCATTATTATTATTTATTTTTTTTTTTATAAACTTCATTACTTCATACTTACTTTTTCAGAAATATTTTAGATAGTATATTAGTTTTTATTGGCTCCTGCTAGTCCGCGAATTTTTTCGATAATTATTCTTATCGAGTATAATACCTCCAGAAGAAAGATTATCTTCATTTTTTTTTTTTAAATCATTGCTAAAACAAAAAAAGAAATCTATTTCAAGAGCTCCTCCTAATTTCTATATTTTGGTATTTCTGTTTACTAGAGCCTCTACTTTCCTTATCATCATAATGTATAGGGTTTCTCTTTTCCATTTCCAACCACTTCAGATCCCTCATTCTTCATTGTTTTCTCTCTCTTCTATTTATTGAAATTTCGAAGGATTTTGGATTGCAAGGATTAGATACAAGATGAGCTAGATGTGTGTCAGTGGAGCCCAAAAGCTCAATTCCATATGTCCAAATAGGTCTGATAACTGCTATATAAGTGAGTATTTTGTAGAAAATCGGTAGTTTTGAACGTTTGTCTATAATTCTTTAACAATTCAAAAACAACGAAAAGTTTCCCGTCGTTTTAGTCTTGCATTTGGATTCCAAGTTTGTCCAGTTGGAGCCCTAGGTAGCGGATCTGTTCAACAGGGATTAGTGGAAGGTTATTAAAGGATACTGTAGGACAGGAATTAGAATGTTTACGATGAGAGTAAAGGTTATTTGATGGGATTGGTTTGGTTTACTTACTTCATCCCTAGGGAAATTTACCTAAGATTGAAAATACTTCTTGACGATACTTGTGTCTGTAATGATTGCCTGTTAGTCTTTCTTTTGCTCCTCAAAAAATCTTGTTAAACCTTTATCTTATACTCTTGGATTCCAAATTTATTTCTTACATTTTTTTTTTTTTTTCGTAATGAATCTCTCCCCAGCCTGCACTACTACAGACCAGGCAACCTGTAAGGTAACCTTTCCTTAATGGCCTAATTCGAGTCCGCAAAGAAGTTATATCCGCAATAAACATCGACAACAATTGGGTTTTACCTTACGATACTGAGATGGGAGAAAAAAAGGAAGGATTATTTTTAAAATGTTTTTGTACTCTGTTGGGGGTTGCTGTAACGATTTCATTCGGAGTCATCTTACGATTGTAAGGACTATTGCCCCGATTAAACTGCTGGTATCAGCTGTTGATGACTAGAGAGAGAGAGAAAGAGAGGTAGGGAGAGAGAAAGAGAGGGAGGGAGGGAGAGAGTATATGGAGCTAGGTTGGCCTGGCCCAGAAGGTTGGCAGTTATTAGACAACGGGAGTGTGTAGGGACTTGAGGTCGTTTATCAACCTTCAACCTCCAGCCCCCAGCGCCAGGGTGACATCTTAACTCTTAGTCTTCCTTCTACCATCCATCTAATTTACATTCCATCTTCCATCTAGCGGAGAGCTTTTCTTCACTAGCTCACATATTTGAGAGTTTGATTCGTTTAAGTGGGGGGAAAAGAAATATCTATCTATATATATATATATATATATATATATATATATATATATATATATATATATATATATATATATATATTCATCATTCGTCATTACAAGACAGTTATTCGTCCAGCATGTTTATATGCGGTAAAAACATTAATTTTAGGTACAAGAAAAGAAAATGAAGAAATGAGGAAAAAAGGAAATACAAATTGTGAGGAGAATATTAGGAAACAGAACAGAAAGAGAAAAGTGAACAGATGAAGAAGTATTGGAGAAATCGTAAAGCTAACTTAGTGGCTTAAACGTGGTCTGTAACACTAATAATAAATGTATATGTATAAGTGTATAAGTGTATGTATATGTATAAGTGTATTAATCAAGTAAGAAAGGCAGATTTGACGGTAAAATTAGCAACTATTTTTTTCTTTTCTTGATATTTACAACTATAAAGTATAGTAAATATAAATCCAGAAATGTGCGGGGAAATGACAATAACTTGTAAAACAACCGTCCATTGTTAGCACTTTTATAAATATTCTATATTAGAAAGTTTCGAGGTATTCTTCTTTTCAGAGGCCTCGGAGGTTTATCGGGAATAGAATGCGAAGCCAGTCGAGAAATTAGTGTAGTTAAGGTGTTTACTATGAAAGGATAATTATCTGGTTTGGGCTATATAGGTAAGTTTATTGGTGGCCTCAAGAAAGGAGTGAGGATTTTTCGAAGTAATTTAATTGTAAGGATTGGATACGAGAAGAATCAGCAGGTTAAGTTTGAGCCCTCGAGCTCAACTCCATACGTCCAAATAGGTCTAACTACTGTCATGTAACGTCTTTTGTAATTAACTGGAACCTTTGAATGTTTGTCTAGTAAATTTTGAAGTAGTCTGTAACGACCGGCTGTTTCTTATGGTTTTAGTCTTGTATGTGGATTCCAAGTAAGTCGTTTTTCAAGACGGAGTCCTTGGTAGTGGATCTGTTTGAACAGGGATTAATAGAATATCATTAATGGATACTGTAGGGCAGGAAGTCTTAGGTTTACGAAGAAGAGTAAAGGTTATTTGATGGGATTTGTTAATAATTGTTTTAATTCTCCAATTTCGACTCCATCCTTAAAGGTTCCTGATATGGGATTGGAGTGTTAGGGATTGCCTCCTAATGAAAGGATCATAATTCTATATGAAGGATGGAGGACCTAGGATACTTCCTTGAGGAGCACCGGCAGATTAGATAAAGGGGGAAGAATAGGAAAAGGTATGATTAACTTTAAAGGTTCTATCACTGAGATAGGAGCGGATAATAAAGAAGTATGTTGGAGGGAGGAATACACGAAGTTTGTAAAGCAGTCCCTGGTGCCAAAGTCGATCAAAAACTTGTTCTACGTCCAGAAAAGCTCCCGCGCAGTACATCCTGTGCTCTAATGGGGAGGAGGCGACTTCCACCACACGTTGCTAGATTGTGGAAAAAATAAGCAAATAATTAAGTTTACCAATAGGCTCTAATTAGAGGAAAAAAATTGTTCGTCGATCCTTCATAAATCTGCGGTGGTAAAAAGACCTGAGGTAGCCAGAGAAAGTGTGTGATAAATAAAGATTTATCTATTTTTTATGATAAGTGATTTTTAACTGTGGTAAAATGATTATAATGTCAATAACTTGTGGATAATACTCGTTAGTAACACTATAATAAATGTTCCATATCAGAACGTCCCTATGCCATCTTCTTTTCAGATATCTTCGGGGCTTATCGGAAATCGATTGAGAAGCAAGGTGGGAGACTAGGGGATTCGATTTGTTATGTTGCTAGTCATGGAAGGATAGGTATTTTGCTTAGGCTAAATCTGCAGCTGACATTTAGATCATTATGGATAAGTTTATTTATGACATAATAGGGAATGTTGAGGATTTTACGAAGGATTTTGGATTGTAAGGATTGGGAATGAGAAGAATTAGAATGTTTAGTGAAGCCCCATACCTCAGCCACGTATGTCCAAATGGGTTTAATTGGGAATTTTGAACGCTTGTCTATTAAGTAGTCGGAAATTACAAGCAGTTTCTTTCCTTACTTTGTAGTTTGGGAATTACAAGTAAAACGTTTGTCCAAATTATTTTTTAATAAATTTGGATGCTCGATGATCGAGTTGGGGCCAATGTCTGAGTGTGCTGGGTACCTAAGGCTTCTACACCCTACACTACAATAGATAAGGTAACCTGCAGGATAAATCGCCGTTGTTGATAGTCTAGTTGGAGTAAATTACGATGTTAAACTCTAAACAAAAAAAATTAATTAATGCTAGTTTCTCCAAAGTTAAAGTTAGCATCAAATCATGTACATTAGGCATTTAAATGGCCGCTCGTTCCTACATAGCTAGATAAAAGTTCCTTCGACTATTGGAATATAAGCTATTAAGTTTGAGTGATGTCCTCGTAATTTTCAAATGATCACGTTAAACGTTTAGCGTGTTCTTCGACAGGATGGCTATCTGTATACATGTACATCTAAAAGACTCCTCCATATAGGGACAACTTCATCGCCATAAACAGAGTTCCTATCGTCGAGTTCACTATTTCTGTAGTGGAAAATAAAATTAAAAAAAAATAAAAACAAGATAATTGTAAATGATAGAAACTGGACGGATCGGGCGAACAGATTGAGCTAGGAGGCGATAAGGGCGAACGGAGAAAGTGGTCCTGATCTTTGCATATCTCCAACTCAAGAACCGGTACCCGCCGCGGCATCTTGTTCCTCTCTCTTTTGCTCTATCTTTTATATTTAAATTAATTTTTTTATTTATTTTCCCGGCTCAGTTTACAACATTTTATAATCAGTTATTAGTGAAATTACCCGACATGTTTTCCCAGCCAGAATGGTGGAATTATCCAACGGTTAGGCAGTCCTCAGTGCCCGTGGGGTCTGAGTTGTATTGATTTAAACGGCTTTAATTATAGGCCCTTCAGCACTAATTTAAATTTTATATTTCTCTTGGAAGGTGTTCGGTAGCTAATTGGCTCACTATCACTGATCTAAATAACTATCGCAATTTATCAATAGCTCTGAAATATATCGCCTTTATATATCTCCCGTCTATATCAATAGTTTAGTCTTGATACTATCAATTTGCCAGTGTTTATTTTATTTTATTTCCACATTAGCGTGCCCAGCCTGCTTTGCATAAATAATATACACTCTATCCCTAACTGAATACCTATCACTTTTTTAAATTATTAAATATAGTATTAATTTCAGGAAGCGTTCAAAGCTCCCAATTAATTACAAAAGTCTCATTTCCTTGACAGTGATTAGACCAATATGGACTTACGGAGTTGAGCTTTGGGGCTCTACTAAACCATCCAATTCATCCCGTATCCAATCCTTACAATCCAAAATCCTTCGAAAAATCCTCAATGCTCCTTACTTTGTCACCAATAAACTTATCCATAAAGACCTTAATGTTCCATATGTTGCTGATTTAGCCCAAACCAGATGCCAATCCTTTCATAGTAAGCTCCATAACCAGTCATATCCACTAGTTTCTCAACTTTCTTCTCTCTCAATTCCCTATAATCCTCCGAGGCGTCTGAAAAGAAGATGGCCTAGAGATCTTGTTGTGTAGATGAGTAGTTCTTTTCAAGTTTTGCCATGTTATTGTAAGTTTTTTAATTAAACTTAATGTATATTTGTACAGTTGTAAATTTCAATAAATTGTAAATAAAAAAAAAAATTCAAGAAGAAAAAAAACTTTTAATATTTTCTACACATTGAGTCTTAATATTTAATTTTAATTAAGGATTTGTCGATTATTGAGAAGAGAATCCATGATCCAAAGTCGGTTTCTAAGGACCGTTCCAAGCGTGCGCTCACCTTCATTTTTATCTAATTTTTTTTTATTGTATTGTAATCTATTACTTTTCTCATTCATTTTTTCTTTAGTAGTACTAAGGTCTTCTAAGGACATTAACTCCTGCCTCAACCACTCATTCAAATTCCCCTCTCTCGAAAGCAACACCTCTCTGTCCTCCACATCTTCCAACCACCTTTTTTATCGTTATTCCTCACTTCCTTGCACCTCCAGGGTTCCCCTTCAAAAATTTCCGAGTTAATCTTTTTTCATCCATCCTCACAACGTACCCTAACTAGGGTGGGGCGATAGTCGATAGTTAGCACTATCGATTGATACTATCGGTTGAGAACTATCGATTGCTATCTATAATTTTTCGATAGTTGCTTCCTTTTTTTCCAAAGCTATTCAATAAAGAATTTCAACTAATTTAATTAAATTCAATTATCTACTTACTATTTGACACTTGCAGGGTTGTAAATTATAAGATTATATCATAAAGATGAGAGAGAAAAACTAATTTATTTGAATTTTAAAAAAAGTATTTACAATTTACATGGTTACAATGATAATGAACAAACCAAATCTTCAGAAAAGAAAAATAACAAAGTAGTTAATTTCAAGAGTCGAGTGTGCTCCTTGAGCCACTTATTTCCCGAAAGAAAAACTAGAATTTCTGCTTTCCTTTTGCTTAATCTTTGAGAGAACACTTGAGCTCTAGGAATTCCGAATTCAATTTCAAAAGAACTCGACACTGGACAGAGACAGATCAGCATAATTCCGAGAGTTTCAAAACTTGAGAGTAAAAAAGATTTATCAATAGTCGACGCTATAGAGTAACTATCGACTATCGCCCAACCTGGATCGACTGGATGGACTATCGCCCCCCTAAAACCACCTGAGTCACTCCCCCTTTATTCAGCTTAAATTCTGTTCCTTTTCCTGGTACAGTTCTTCTAACTCCTCATTTTTCCTTATCCTGTACCTCTTACTCTGCTTTATTGGGCCAAAGATTAATCGGATCATTCTTACCCAAGCGTTCAGCACTTTCTTATATATTTTGGCGAGCAACCATGTCTCACTTGCTTATGTGACGATTTCCTCAGCTATCGATATTAATAGAGTTCAGGATAACCGACGTGCTTCCAGCATCATTCTTTCACCTCGGATGTCTTAGTTAAGTGTAGGGTACATCATCTATGAAAGCACGTTTTCCGTCTAAACGTACCTATTTGCTCTGTAGCATATATTGGTATATCTGTTTCGGATATGATCTGTATAATCATTAAACTAATGAATAATTTTGTTTGCAACGTAATAAGACATTGAGGATTTTACAAAGGCGTTAAAGTTTTTTTTTAAGCTCAATCCCACATATTCACAGTCCTGAATTATAGTCCTGTAGATGTGGTTTTGGCAATCAGATCAAAGTTTGAAAGTCCGTGTTGAATTTATGTTATGTGTTTTGTGTTTTGTGTTTTAAAATATTTCCATATAGTTTTATTGTTTTATCTGAAGGTCACGTTAGTGACAATATCGAATACGAAGAAGTTCTGCGGAGCGGATCTTTATAGCTGGGGATAAGTGAAATAAAAAAAAAAAGGATACTTGAAGGCAAATTAGCACAGACATCGGCTGGACGCCATAAAACAAAACGCTACGGACAGTATATACATTATTCAATCTGCTATTTATAAAAAAAATGTATCTTTTTTATTTTATTGGTTTTTCGTCTCCGTCCCAAAAGGTCGGAGAGGAATAAATCTGAATTTAAGATTATTCAATCATTAAATTTTATGCACCCTATAATATTCAAGTATTTGATCTTCTTTCAAGTCCTTTTAACATTTATGGTAATACTAAAGTTGAGTTTTTCTTGCAAGGAATGTCTGACAGAGTTATAATATACTGATTTGTCGACTTTTTCACTCGAATTCACAAGTAAACAATTATTGAAACATTCGCAGACATAGTTGTAGTTTTAAACGCGGAGGAACGAGAAGAAAAAAAATCCTTTTTTTTTTTCACTTCCACATTCTTGAAGTTTGTTTATGGTTATTAACTTTGTTTTTTCGGCAGCTGTGAGTGAATTCCTTATTAATGTAAATAAAATAAATAATAGCTTTACAACTTGTCTAATATTGTATTGTTACATGTTTTGTAAATATTGCCGAGAAGATTCAACGTAATTCGAACCCCCCAGTGATATCCTTAGTCATCAATTTTATTTAGCGTTCTGAGATTCTTCTTGGAATTCGTTCGCATTTCGCCCATTATAATATCTTATTCCTTCAGCCGCAATCTTCACCCGCTATCCACTCCTTCGACGCAGATGTGACATCCCAACCCCTCAGAATACTTCGCACACTCGACTAGCACACTGTCATGTCCCTTCGACGGGTGGGGTGAATGAATTTCCTTTCCCTCCACATTGTCGCCCGCGAGTACTTGAATTGTGTCGCCTCCCCATCCATCCCATCCATTTATTATCCAGTCAGCTTTTTCCATCCTGTTCGGAGGGTGAAGGAAGCGGGGGTTACCTATTGTTGGGTCTGCCTTACTGCATCTGCATCTTCCGCTATTTTTTTTTTTTTTTTAGTTCAAAACCTTAAGCTGTTATCTACATTTTATTCTTACCAGTAAAACCTAACATTCGTAATATGGAACCTTCAATACAACCGTACACTGTAATTTAATCTTAGTAATTCATTTTGGAGTGTAGCTAATATGATATCAGATATCCTCCAATCTGCTGAGTTGCAATAGTTTTTACATTAGAAAAGTCTTAGTATATTTTAAAACTGACTATATATTAGCATAGTTATTAGTTATTATCCCTCCCATATTAGTGCTCGTCCATTAAAACTAATACTTGTCGTATAATATTTCTTTCTGCTTGAGTGAATCACGAGCATGAAACAAGAATTTGATAATGATTTTTTCTTAATCTTCTTTTTCCCATTCTTTTGTGTGTTGACCTGGTCATCTAATGTCTCTTATGAAACGTCAAACGTCGTTTCGTATTTATATTTACGAAAACGACATATATATATATATATACATATATATATATATATATATATATATATATATATATATATATATATATATATATATATATATATATATATATAAAATCTTTCGTTCTTCTTTTCACTTTTCTGCTTTGTGTTCACAAGAACCTCTATTTTATCCATTTATTTCTGTAAATTAGTTCCTATCTTGACACTCTTTTGTTTCTATATTCGTCTTCTTTAAATTCTGTTTTACCTTTGTAAAATACGGTGGTCGAAATTTGAATTTCGAACATTTATCATTAACACTGAAATAATTCTTGGTTGTTAATAATTATGTTTTAAATATATTTTTTTATTTTTGAAGAGAAAAGATTTAACAACCAAGAATTATTTCAGTATTTATATATATATATATGACGTATCTCAATAGATCCATTTAACAGTAATGTTCAAATGAACATTCATCCCCGATTTGTACATCACAACTGCGAGTGCCCGGGGGTATGGATCAGTGAAGAGAGAAGATTTCCCTGGTTCGGATGCGAGCTCGGTGGCCTAGTGGAGTGGCTCGCTAGAGATTTGGGTTCGAATCCCAACCGGGCAAATCTTTTCTTTTCAAAATAAAAAATATATATTTAAAAAATAATTACTAACAACCAAGAATTATTTCAGTATTTATATATATATGACGTATGTCAACAGATCCATTTAACAGTAATGTTCAAATGAACATTCATCCCCGATTTGTACATCGCAATTGCGAGTGCCCGGGGGTATGGATCAGTGAAGAGAGAAGATTTCCCTGGTTCGGATACGAGCTCGGTGGCCTAGTGGATAAGGCGCCACGCTAGAGAAGTGGAGACTTGGGTTCGAATCCCAACCGGGTCAAATCTTTTCTCTTCAGAAATAAAAAAATATATTTATCATTAATGTTTTTTGTTAAGCCGATTTGTTAAAACTTGATGTTGTCAACAAAATTTAAATATTCAGAAAATACAATAGAGAGACAATAGACTGGATAACCACTTAGAGCCGCTAGTCACTCAACTTGTGTCACATTCTGCCCGCGCTAACTCTCTTCGGGGCCTTCTGATATCGAACTTTTATTGAAGTCCTACCGATGTGTGGTTCCTTTACAAGCAATGGATATGTAAATTTAACTAAATAACTTTTTAAAAAGTTAATTTAAATAATAATAAAATTGATATATTTATTTGATTTTATTCTGTATGCAGGACGATATATTCACTATTTATATATATTTTTATTTTTTGATTAAAACGAATAATGATATATTTTGTTTAATGTTTCAGGTAAGACAGTAATTAGCAGTCTGATACTTCGTATGTGTTGTGAGTAATTTTATTTATACAACAATAATATTACTCCAGTTAAAGTTTCTTAATTTTTAAATATTAACAGTATTAAATATGATTTTAGAAGTGTTTGATATGAGTTGGCAGTTATAGTGTATATTTTGGAATATGTCAGTACATTACGAGATGGGACGGAGCAGATAGCAGGTTGAGATAATATTGGTAATATAATATATAAAGTAATAAAGTAATCCACCTACTTTAACATGATCAAATCTAGAAGATTGGTTTGAATTCTTATTCATTTAGAGGTTGGACTATATTCTTCTATTCAATCTTCAATCTTGTAGTGGAGGAGTGGAGGAAGATCTCTGGGCCATATTGCCTTGTCAAAGCTCCTTAAAGTCTCACCGAAATCTGTTGAGCTCAAGAGAATTACAATACCATCTACAATAATTCCTATTGTAATATCTATTCTTATGGAATATATCATTAATTTGTATTTTATAAAACTGGTTGTAATAAATACTCAGTTACTCTATTTAGGACAAATGATAATTCGTTTATATATTGCTCTACGGGTCATACATACAATTTTAAAATATCAAACAAATTATTTAGATTATTGAAATACAAAAAAAAAGCTGTAACTATTGAACTATTCTTTCTATAATTATAGTATGAAAATTTTCGAATATTTCATTAAGAGTGTAAATAACTGGCTGGTTTAGCCTAGCCCTAGCTCCTGAACGGTAACCTCCAAGCTACAAATGTTATACAACAAAAACTATTTTCCATTAAATTCCTAAGGCGAGTAAACTTTGGTAAAAAGTTCCATCAGGATAGCACCAACAGAACTAGAGAGGGTCAAAATGTTACATTTTTTAATGTTAAAAAAAATAACTTTACACAAGAAAAACATGGGGTTCTATAATACAAAATACATATTAATGTCGAAAAAAAATAAGGCCAATCATATAACTAACAAGGGGACGTTTGCAGTTGTAACTCACAGATTTGAATGTCTATATTTGTGTGGGTAGTAGGGACCTATAATAGTGCAAAACTAGAGTTATAGCCGCCAATAGGCATTAGGAGCCGAGAAAAAAAATTAAATATGAAAATCACGTTTTATTTTTTTTCTCAGCTCTAAGTCAAGATAGAGAAATGATTCTTTCACGTTTAATTGTAGTTATGTATGCTATTTTAAATAAAAATACTTTCGTTATGCTCAAAACACTACCCGGCTTTAAAGTGCTCAAAACCTCCAAAAAAAATGACAAAATTCCAAGTAAATCCGCTGTAAATCAGTGGAAACTTTTTTTCATGAACAACTGACCTCAAATCTTGATTTATCGCACCATAAAAGCCTTATATGTGAAATGTTATCAAAATAAAAAAATATTGATTTTTTACCCCTTTCGAGAAGGTTAAAATTTTGAAGTTGAGATTTCATCCACATTTTCTACCGGCCATAACAACTGCTGTGTTCAACCGATTACAACAATAATAGCATCACTAGAATCAGCTTCAATTCTGCTTTTTATCCATACGTTTTAAAATGACATATTTTTATTTCAAATTGCATAGAAATCCTAAGATTGATGAATAATCTAAAATTAATATCTGGTTTTGGTTAAAAAATATGTAATTTTTTTTTTAAATGGTCTTATTTGAAATTTATTGGGTCAAAAGTAAAATAATAATAGAAATAGATCATTTTAAAACGTCTTATTTATATAATATAGGTGAGGAAAATTTTTAAACAAAAAACTGATATTATTTCCAGATTCCTCATCTCAAAAAACATGTGGAAACGTAATTTTATCAAAATCAAAAATAATTTTTTTTTTACCTTTAAAATTTTGTAGCATTTTAGAAGGCAAGGAAGGGGCTGTCAATTTCTGAAAAAATGTAAATAATTTGCGCTATCTCACATATTTCGCAACCGATTAAAACAAAATTTTAAGGTCATCTAGAAGCCTTTAAACTGCATAGTTTAGCCCAAGTCCGGAGGTCGCAGGATTTCCCCTTATTGAAATATCTCAAGTTATAGCTGACCTCGGATTTTTTCATTCACATCAGTTTTTGTCCACTAAAATCGGGAGTAAATCCAATGTTATACGCATGGATAAAAAGCAGAATGTATGCTGATTCTAGTTATGCTATTATTGTTGTAATCGGTTGAACACAGCAGTTGTTATGACCGGTAGAAAATGGTGATGAAATCTCAACTTCAAAATTTTAACCTCCTCGAAAGGGGTAAAAAATCAATATTTTTTGATTTTGATAAAATTTCACATCTAAGGCTTTTATGGTGCGATAAATCATATTTTATATTTTGGTGATTTTCATATTTAATTTTTTTTCTCGGCTCCTAATGCCCATTGGCGGCTATAACTCTAGTTTTGCACTATTATAGGTCCCTACTACCCACACAAATCGGCATTCAAATCTGTGAGTTACAACTGCAAACGTCCCCTTGTAAGATTTATAATAAAGGAAATAAATATATTAAATTGTCATCATAATCATACTTTATATAGCCATGTCGTGATTTATTTGTGCTTAGCTAATAGTTTTTAGTCTCTTCCATATTCCTGGTTATAAAATAAAAAAGTCTAGCGTAGAGACTGGATAATTTAATTAACGGCTCTAGAACGATTTACGAGCTGTAGTTGCCCTAATTGGCCGAGAGGGGGCAGCTTCTTCCAGGGGATGATAAATGGTCCTGTGAGGTCCTTCGGGGTGAATTAACCGTTCGGGAACAGGTATCGATTGTCTCGGTTGTTATTGAATCGATAGGATGGCGGAGGTGCTGGTCGGTAGGTTTGAGAACACGTCCTCCGGTGGCTGCCTTCCTTCGTGGCCGGAATGGAATAGCAGAGGGTAGGAGAGGAGAGGAGAGGTACCTGCCTGTCTACCTGCCGCCTGCTCTGCAATGCAGATTGTCTTCGCTTCGGGATTCCGCTCTCCGGGTCTGTCAGCTGGTAATTATTTTTCACCTGACTGTAGATGTTTTTCTTTGTTTATTTTTACTTTCACTTGATGTTTACTATCTCGATTTTTTTTTTTTATTAACATTTTGATTCTTAAGTATTGAAAACATCAATGGCATTGTCCTCTAAGACGTGAAAGAATGCTCTAAATCCTTCTCATAAATAGAGCTTGGGTATTACTCGCGGAGAGGTGGCTTTTCGGTAACCATATACTCTTTACTAGGCGCAATTCTTGCATTCTAGCGGTAGATATTCGAAATTAAAACGTCCAAATTTCCCACCTTTCAGCTTATAGATGCTCAGATTCTAATCTTGATGCAAATAGAAATCACACTAAATGCTTTTGTAAACTGTACTTAAAATTTTATTTTATGCAATAAATATGAAATTATTATAATATTAAATTCACATGGTATTCTAAGAGTATAGAAAAAAATAGATAGAAAAGAAATAAATAATAGTGTTTAAATTTTACAGCCTCTAAATGAAACGAAAAACAATTTATAATAAAATTGATGATGGTTGTATTGTTGACTGTGAGTTTTTACTAAGGAGATGAATTTGTCAGGGGTGCAGTCAAGGTTGAATAAACACAGCCAGTTTTTAAATGAAAAACTTATATTTTGGCGTGCCAACGTTTCGACCTGCCTTGCAGGTCTTCATCAGGGCTAAAATAACAAAAAATTGGATGTGACCAAGATGATACTAACATTAAAAAAAATTAAAAAATAAATAATAAACATAATTTAAAAATGAAAAAAAATAAATAAAAAAAAAATAAAATAAAATAGAATATATATCATAAAATTGCATATTTTACATAATATAATATAATTGCAGTAGTAAAAAGCTTGAGAAGCCATAAATAAATTGCAAGGTGTGAGAATGATTTAATTAAAAACTAATAATATTATTTTATTGATTTTAGTAGAATAATAAATAAATAATATATGAGTATAAGGTGTTTATTTTATTTTTAAAAGTGAAATAGAATAATAAATGAACATTCTGTGGCTGCTTTTGCTAAAAAGGCGAACCGTAGGGAAGAGCGGTGAGGGAATTTCAAAGGCTGGAAAACATCGGGGCTAAGTTAGTATGTCGTGATAAAGGGAAAATTGAGTTATCTTTTCGAATATCTACCGCTAGATTGCGTGCTGGTAAGACAGTAACTGGTTACCGAAAAGTAACTGTTAAAAGGAGCAAGCCACCCCTTCGCAAGTAATACCAGAGCTCCTTTTAAATTTTACAATGCATAAAGTAAATAATATAAAGGATTTATCATTTAAGTTCATAATTTCGGACTACTCTAACATTTATTAGGCAAAAGATTTATTTACCGAAGCACAGCTTCTTGTCTTGTATGAGAGGTCCATGTTCGTTTCTTGTCTAGATATTATTAAAAACTAACATATCCATCTTTATCACCTATTTCGATTCTATAATCGATGTGTTTATATCTAAGATTTTTTTTTTAATAAAACTTTGATTGAATAATTATTACAATCTGCCACAAATTTGGGCAATAAGTAATATATTTGGCATATGATTACATTCACACATTATGTACAAAGAGAGAAAAAATATAATAAAAAAAAAAAAAAAAAATATATATATATCAATATACTATATATATATATATATATATATGGCAGAACAAATAAAATAAATAAAAATATAACAGAAAGAACTTCCTATACATAAACAATATGCATATAAATAAAATGAAATACTAAAACAAAACATTGAGTAAGTAGAATTATATAAATAATAAAAATAAAGCTAAATTAAATTAAAAGTTAAAACTACCTTCATACTCTATTTACAATACACACTCATCCTAGAGATACCCCAACCAACCCTGCCCCTCCACTCATGGAAGGACAGGCCCGGCACAAAGAGGTTCCAGCTCTTCTTCCTCAGCTGCGTCACTGGTATTGAAGAAAACCCAGTGGAGGCTGAGTGACAGCGCAATGTACAGTCACTCAGGGCATGAGTAGAGAAGCTGGCCAGTGCCAGAACTTTTTACAATAGATATCGGGGCCACTGCCGTTTTAATTTGCGAGGGGGATTATCAGGGTGTGTTGAACTGGATAGTGATTGAGCCAGAGGGTTAGGATGGAAAGAAAGGTTGCGATGGAATTTTAAAAATTTAAGAGGTATCAGGTTGAGGACGTGTGGTATGTTGAGATCATTGTGGAGGGTCTTATTGGATACATAGTAAGAAACATTGACTATAATTCGGAGGATTTTGGATTGGAAGGATTGAATGCGTTTGATATTCGACTTTTTAGGTGTTCCCCACAGTTCAACTCCATAAGTCCAAATAGGTTTAATAATAGTTTTGTATATGGGAAGTTTGTTTTCAACGGAAAGATGAGGTGTCCTGTTCAGTAGTCTATACAGTTGGCTGAAGCGTCTGTTGAGTTCTTCCCTTTTGGGTCGAGTATGAGGGTTCCACGTAAGTCTTTTGTCTAGGTAGAAACCAAGATACCGAACTGTGTCAGCTTTAAGTAGTGGAATACCATTGAAATTGATAGGAGGACAGGATTTTCGGCGGAGGGTAAAGGTTACGTTGCTGCATTTAGTTTCATTAACTTTGATCCGCCAATTATCGCACCAGTCCTCAATCAAGGATAAGTGGTGTAGGAGATTATAGGAAGCTATTAAAGGATCTGGATGGGATGAAGGGATAGAAGAATAGAAATAGTAACTCTTAATTTTATTTATTATGTCTCCTGAAAGACTTCTTCAGGAAACGTTTTTACAATATTTCACACAATTATTTTTGGATATAAATAAATTGGATATAAAGGAATAAATCGCTGATTGTTATGAAAACAAACTTTGGAAACTGTAACACTAACGAAATAAAAGCAGAAATACAGGAGTTTTATTATACTCGTTTAATGTTCCTAAAGATTTTATTACTCCAGAATAATGATTTTTTTTTTTTAATTTAAATTATTTACACGAATATATTATACTTTTGTTGATAATAAATGCTATTTGTAAATAGTTCACTAATTTATTTCTTGAATAATTATTTTATTTTTTGTCCTCATATAGATTATGAGATAATTTTTTTTTTAGGTAACGAGGTATCGGTAACGAGATAACACCCTGTGTATATATATATATATATATATATATATATATATATATATATATATATATATATATATATATATGTTATGCGGTTAAATAAATTTTTTTTAAAAAAAAGCACAAAGGTTCTTGTCAAAATAAAATATTAAATTCAGTATGACTTTGGCAATTCAGACTGACGCAAGACATTATAGTTACCTTGGCAGTTTAGGAAAGCAGAACATAGTTCAACGAAACACTCGTTTCTTAAAAATTGATGGAGCAATTTGATTCCTAATAACGTTATTGTCAACTAGGTTCCTAAGAAAAACTTGGAGCTAACTTTTGAACAGTCATAAATAATCGAAGAAGATTTTATCGATTCCTCAACCTACAGCTAACAGCTAAAACATGTGGAAGTGGTTTTATTACAAGTCAGTATAAAATGTTCCGTGATAGGTCTATGTCTTTATCTAGCCCTATCTTCTATCTTCTTTCTTATTGTGGCTTATTGGAAGAGGGCATTGAATTATGTCATATATATGAGCTCATTAAAGTCGAATCGGTTGCGGTGAATGACGAGTTATCGATATCGTGTCATTGCGACACAATAGGACCGCTTCATGTTCTATGACACAAATTCTAGATAATGAATAAGATCCCATTAATCTATTATGATCATTTATTACAAATGTTGGATATCTTTTTATTACTTTAAGATTGTTAACCTTATCAACTCCTCTTCTACTTTATAACCGGTTGTAAAATTCTACCTCTGCAACAAATATTAAGAGATTAGCACAATAAAAACAAATAAATCCAAAGACATATCATAAAAACGGTATATGAATTAGAAGTTAGTAAAATTAACATTAAGTACTAATTTCGGTATTATAAAGAGTATAATGTTCGGAGGGATCTGTCAAAAACGTTTTAGGAGTTGTTTGATATTAGTCAGTGATCTGTCGGCATCGATTCTCAGTCCCTGTACATTGGTTCATATAATATACAGTAAATGACTAATTAAATAATAAAAGCAAACCATATATATTGAAAAAAATATTAATCGTTGAAGAAATAAATTAGTTCAAAGTAAATTACATTTATGTTCCTTCATCCCCTAACTAACCTCTGACCTATTAGTCCAGTAAATAAACACATTGTAGATTGCAAGAAATATGCGACTATTTTTGAGTACACAGCTTCTTTGGAGTTAGTCCCCGCCCCTGGGGGTGAGCTAACGGTGGTGGGGGGGGGGGGAAGGTCGCATTTTGTGTTTTTCGATTATATCTCGAAAACGGTAGGCTCCAGAAAAATGTTTAACCTATCAAAATTAAAGCTTATTAAACTACCTATAAAATTGTTTCTATACATATTTGTCGAGCTTTTAACGGTTTTCGAAATATAAAGAACGGTAAAACAAGTTTCAGCTGACGTTGTAAAGTAAATCTAATGCTCTACAACTTTGTGTCTTACAATTTTTCTGAGAAACGATCATGAAAGGCGCAAGAAGCAGATTTTTTTTTTTAAAGTAAGGTAAAAAATTTTTTTTCGACAATTATAGATTTTCAATGACGTATACCTCGCCAACCGATGGAAGTTCGACAGACATGTATAGAATCAACTTTGTAGGAAATTTAATAACCTTCAATTAGTATTTGTAACATATTTTTCTAAAGACAATCGTTTTCGAGATGTAATTGAAAAACCAAAAAAATTGGACTTCTCTCCTCCCCACCGTTAGCTGACCCCCCAGGGGCGGGGACTTTTAGTATGTTTACCTTCTAACAACTCCTAACGAAGCTATGAAGTCAAAAATTATCGCATATTACATGCACTCTATACTTCGCATTTCAGCAATCATTTATTGAACTATATTGCTGATGTTTAAATAACTGATGATTCTAGTCGATCCAGCTTTTTAAAATCTATTTCATGATATTTTACTACTAATTATCTATAGTAATCCAGGCCCGGAACTAGGGAGGGGCAGAGGGGGCACGTGCCCCGGGCGGCAGATTTTAGGGGGCGGCAAAATTTATAATAAAAGTAAGTTATTCCATTTTCCAAAACAATAATAATACAATCGA
The DNA here is from genome assembly GCA_003667255.2 of Euschistus heros. NCBI lineage: Eukaryota > Metazoa > Arthropoda > Insecta > Hemiptera > Pentatomidae > Euschistus > Euschistus heros. The sequence goes on from RCWM02000511.1 coordinate 96,502, forward strand.
TATTGTTTAATTTTTTTATTTCATTTCTTCTTCATAATTTATAAACTTTATTATACTGTACTACGGAGGTAATGTATTTTAATGGTGTGGAAGAGTGAGGGAAGGGGGTGGCAAACTGATCTTTGCCCTCCCTGACAAAGCTCCTAGTTCCAGCCCTGTAGTAATCTATGGTATACTATTATATAAAAGTGCTAGCCATTTTTCGTTTGTGAAACCTAACCGTGAAAACTACTGAACCAATCTGTACTAAATTTTAACATTATCTTCAGAGCTGAAAGAAGAGTTAGCAATTATAAAATCTGTTGATTTTCAATTAATTTTATATTAAAATAGCGATGATATCAAGATAGCAGTGAAGTTTGGAAAATGATCTTAAGGTAACCAGCACCAATGTAAATGAGAGATTGCTATGGAACGGAGTTATATACAGCTCAAGAAATTGGTAATAAAATTTACTTATATAAAATTAAATTATTAAAAAAGGTTTAAATTATTAAATATGTTGCGACATTTGGTTCCCAGTGAAGTTAAAAAATCGGCCGTTATGTGGTTAGCACTTTTCCGCAATAGAGCTAACGATAACAATAGTAAACTCATCTGTACGAAATCGAAACTACATCATCTTCATCTAGGAAGATTAAATAATAATACAATTTACAATAATAAACATTTATATGTAGAATGTTGAGTTGAGGAAACGAGGTTTGCCACACTGTCATACACTTACTTTTAGGTTAGAAGTTAAAATCTAACATAGTGAAATTAACAAAACTATTTCTACTAAATAAAAATTATTACCAAATGTCGATTCTTTGATTTTTTATATTGTTTGTAAAAATATAATTCAGCGATAAGCACTGATAATGCAGTCCATTGTCCGCAAGTTTCTTAATAGTCTCTGTCCATCTGGATTACCAACTCACATTGAAATTAAACTTGAATGCTAATTATGCTATTACCTAACACTTAATCAGAACAATTTCACCTGGTCAGAAATGACTATTCGTGAAAATATCATACTGCATACTTCAATACAAGATATTTATCGAAAAACAAATAAAACTTCAATTATTATTAAAAATAATCTAACAAGGGGACGTTTGCAGTTGGAACTCACATATTTGTCTCCCGAGTTTTATGGGTAGTAGGGACCTATAATAGTGCATAACTAGAGTTATAGCCGCCAATGGGCATTAGGAACCGAGAAAAAAAAAAGTTTAATTGACGTTTTATTTTTTTTCTCAGCTCTCAGTCAAGATAGAGAAATGATTCTTTCACTTTTAATTGCAGTTATGTATGCTATTTGATATAAAAATACTTTTGTTATGCCCAAGACACTACCCGGCTTTATGGTGCTCAAAAACTCCAAAAAAAAATGACAAAATTCCAAGGAAATCCGCTGTAAATCAGTGGAAACTTTTTTTCACGAACAACTGATCTCAAATCTCGATTTAACGCACCATAAAACCCTTATATGTAAGATTTTATCAAAATCAAAAAATATTGATTTTTTAGCCCTTTCGAGGAGGTTCAAATTTTGAAGTTAACATTTTTATCAACAATTTCTAACGGCCATTACAACTGCTGTGTTCAACTGATTACAATATCAGCACGCATTCTGCTTTTTATCCATGCATATAACATTTAATCCAGATATTAGGACAAAAACTGATGTGAATGAAAAAATCCGAAGTCAGCTATAACTTGAGATTTCTCAATAAGGAAGAAACTGCGACCTCCGGATTTGGGCTAAACTATGCAGATTTACGGCTTTTAGATGACCTTAAAATTTGGTTTTAATCGGAGGCGCAAATTATTTACATTATTTTTTAGAAATTGACAGCCTCTTCCCTTCTAAAATCCTACAAAATTTTAAAGGTAAAAAAAAAATTATTTTTGATTTTGATAAAATTTAGTTCCTGCGTATTTTTTGAGATGAAAAATCTGAAAATAATATCAGTTTTTAGTTTAAAAATTTTCCTATTAAGTTCTTTACTTATTACAGTAGGTGAAGCTGGGACGGGGGATGCTAGTTGATTGGATATTACTATGAAACCTAATTTTAGTTTTGTAAGGAATTTACTTATTTTTATTTCAAAACTATGTTAAGTTATCAAAAATACTACTTAGTTGATTTTTTACTGACTCAGGAATATTTTGAGCTCTCAATCAGCTGTTTCGTAGTTGCTCGAACACGATCTGGACTTGAACCTGCTACTCCACACGCCTCGAAAAAATAGTGAAGATGTTAAAGATGGTGTAGATTGTAAACATAGTAAGGATAGTGAAGATTCCGAGACGAGAGGCGAGCCTGGAGCCAAAAGATTTGTGGACGAGAACTGAAATAGAAATCTATGAAGAGGTGCATTCACCGCGTGCCTTTGCCTCCCAATCAAGAGGGCATTTTTGTTTACATTCCCTTGGACAAATTGCCGACAGGTAGATCAAAGCACTTGCAAATATCCGTGCAATTTTAGGGGAGAGATGGAATACAATCAAATCCTTTACCCCAGCTTCAGTCCGAAAATTGTTTCCGTTGTACTTTCTATGTATGTTTTTAAACTGGACGCAGAGTGCCCTTTCCAGCGATTACAGGATTACCAACTTTTATTGATCTTTTGTGATGAATATTTTATCAGTTAGCGGGTCCAAGTTGATCATCAACCTCACCTAATGAATAACTTCAGTGTTTTGATATTTTATTTCACAGTACCAAGACAAAACCACACTGATAACATAAAAACAATAAAATAATAATCAGAACTACCCTTTTGCACGGCTAACTCCTCCCACCCTTCTTTTTCTCTCTCTTTAATTTTTTAAAAATTTATTATACTAAATATAATTCGAGAACTTAATAAACTGTAATATAATTTTACTTTTTATTCCATAAAAAAAAAACAAAAGACAATTTGTTAAATACATTTTTATGACAAGGCGAATACATGGCACTTGTAAGTGGAGAAGATTTAGGTAGCAAAATCTGAATATTTCAAAACGACTAGAAAAGAGATATGGAGAAGATGAAAGGGTTAGCTAACACTTTCCTGCTTAAGGAAAACAATAAATATAAATTACTCAAAATTGTGTTTTGTTAATGTTTAATATAGGGTTGCCATTTGTCTGGCTTTTTACGGCCATGCCCGGCCTGCCCGGCATTTTTTAGGTTTTTTCGTCTTCTCGTGGAAAGTAGCAATCTTATGGCATGGCGGAAATGCGACTGTGTTCAGATCGTGGAAACTCCCACTCCTCTTACCTTTTTGACTAATTTAATAAACTTTTTGACCAATGGCAGAATTTCATAAAAGATTTAAAAAAACTTTCGGCACATAAAAAGTGGACCGCTTATTTTAGATGATTTCATAATGAAGAATTTGATTCGGAACTACTAAAATTGGAAGAATACTATTTTGCGATTCTATGCCATAACGTCAACGTTGAAAGAGTTTTCTTTTTGATTAATCATTTTGATGCCCAGTGGACAAAGGAACGCAATAAATTGCAAACAGAAACAATTGAACAGATGATGTTCATATTATGCAATTTAAAATTAACCTGTGCAGAATTTTATGATATGATTTCTAAGGAAAACGGCGTTTTGGATAAAGTAGGTAAAAAAGCAAAATACAACTAAGAATTTTTATTATTTTTAGAAACATTTGAGATTTCTTTATAGTTAGCTTTTTAATTTTAATTTTTTTGTTTTCTCTTTAGAACAGTGCATATATTTTTATATTTGTATGTATTGCCAAAGTGGAGCTGTAATTTCTTTATTCTTGTTTTTGTTTTATATAAGTGAAGTCTATAGAAGACTGAAAATGTTTCAGGTAGTTACTAATTTTAATGTCATACATAAAGATCAAAAGATTAACGATATGACTTTAAATTAGTGGTTAATGTTATAACTAAAAACTTAAACCTGTAATATAAATTATGTGTCATAGCTTTGATTAATTAAAAATTATATGTAACTTATCTTGACAGACTTTTTTATTATTGAAGTTAATTCCAACTTTAAAAACGTACATCCGTCTTTATATAAGGTATGTTTGGCTTTTAAAGAAAATGTCCTGCTTAATACAGCGCCAAGTCCGGCTTTTGTATTTTAGGAGATGGGAACCCTAGTTACATAACCTGTTCATCCAACAAACCTTTCAATTGTAAATTATAGTAAATAAATCTTTAAAAATTACCAATTAAATGATTTGGGATAAGATTTAGATCTCTCTATATATCTAAGTTAGTAGTCCACAATACAGCTCTGAGGATATCTACGGGTGCCTATAGAACATCACCTGTTGTATGTTAGCATACAAGCAGAAAGTGCAGAGCCTTCCTTGATTTTGAGGAGAAAATATCTTTTTGCGAAATGTACAGCTATATTATCTGCATTAGAAAATCATCCGTTGTTAAATCCAGTTTTTTTCTGAATACAGGACAGCATGATGCAATTATCAGAAATTCCGACAAAGAGTACTCGACTTGCTTTCTGAACTCCAATTGTGTAATAGTCTCCATAATATTCAACGCTATGTAAACATTACAAAACTGCGTTGGCGTTGGTTAAAAATAAATAAAATATAACAACTAGTAATTCTGCCACTATTCTCTCCCTTTAAATCGATTACGAATTACCATCGATTTATTATTATATTTTGTTTATAGCTATATCAGAGGTTACTTGTTACTTAATTACTCTTATCTTTCTTTGTTTATTTGCATATTTATATCTTTAATGAGATGACAGCTGTTTACTTACTGCTCGCTCTAGGAATATGTAAGCCAACATGGACATGTTATTAAGGAACAGAAGACACAGACACAGTTAGATGGGACATGACCTTAATATGTAAGCTTGCCCTTGAAGGGCTGAGATGGTGGAAGTGGAAGGTGCCCCAAGGATGAGGGGTTGTTGGTTGGTGAAAGAAGACACCACAAGGTCGGTCTCGAACCAACCAAAATATTGAAGGTCCCATTGCCCATTGTAGGACAATATTGTTGGCTTTAAGGAGCTTTCTTCTTCCAATAAATTACTTTGCTCTTGTAGGGTTTCTGTTACCTAACGGATTTCTTCTCTTCAGGTCTCCAACAGTCGTTTACTTATCGACGTTTAGGCTTTGTTAGTTATTTTATAATGCTTTAATCTGTGCTATTAAATGAAAGGACCAGCTATTTCTCGTTTGTGATCACTAACCGCTAAAACTAAATCATGTTCATAGTTAAAGGGATAATAAATAAATAGGAATAATAAATTTACTTTATTTTTTGTTAAATTGCTGTTATGAAGGCGATAAATATGTGGTGTGCAGTGAAGTTTGATAATTGACCGATAGATGGCGAGAGAGGTTACAAGGATACCATGTTATATACAGCTAAAAATCTATTACAAAATTTGCTTAATTCAATTAAATTGTTATCGAAAAAGCTATAAATATGTGGTCTGACGTGTGGATACCAGTGAAGTTAAAAAGTTGAACGATATATGGCTACCGCCATTTTGCAACAGTTTTATTAAAACTATTGAGCCCATCTGAACCAAATTTTAACTACACTATCTTCATAGTTCTAGATTTGAATCTATCTGTAAGATTTACAATAGTAGTTTAAAGTTTACTATAATAATAATTTAAATCTACTGTGTTAAGTGATGGTAACAAGGTTTGCCGCACTGTAACAAGCTTTTAAGGTTAGAAATTAAAATCCAACTAGACGAAAAAAATAAAAATAATTTCTGCCGATTTAAAACTATTATCAAATCAAAATCTCGATCCTTTGCTTTTTTAAATTTTGTGTAAAAATATGATTCATGGAAATTTAGTGATAACCACCTACCACGTTCACCACACACCTCCCATCAAAACCCAAATAAATGCAATAAAAATTAATAAATTAAATGTTTGGTTTTTACAAGGATAAAAAATATTTTATGACAATAAGACAAGTGGATATAGTTGATGAGTGAATATAAACACAAATTATAACAATAGGCAAACGAACAAAATATAGTTGGTAAATAAACACATCAAGTACATCAATACTCAGAATTTTTGGACGTCTGTTAGTCATTGTTGGTTGCTTCTTCATTTTTTTGTTTTGTTTTTTAGCATTTCGTTGAAGTTTACAACTGTATTAAATAAAATAATCATACATCTAGTAATGGTAGCACTTGATAATAAAAATTTAATGTTATAAGATCCCGGGGTCATCTGCTTTTAAGACACCTTGGAGAGTTATTTGGAATAGAATGGGAAGCAAGTTCCGAAACTTGTGGATTTTAATTGTTTTGGAGTTTACTATCAAAGGATAGGTATCTGGTTTGGACTAAATGAGCCAATTGATAATTTTGTGATGGCCTCTAGACCTCCTGATTACTTTACAATTTATTGTGATGTTACTGTAATAAGTTTCCTATAGTTGTAAATACCAATTTGAAGGAGCAGTGTGGTTTTTGATGTCGTTACCAATAGCCCAGTCAATGAAGGCAAGAAATTAGCCTTTGTCGCAACTAATTCGGGGAAAGCTGATTTTTTGCATGGTGTTTCCACATAAAGTATACTCTAAAAAAACACAAAGTCCCGACCCCTACCCCTCTTGCTTTCCCCCCACCCCTTCAGCAACATTACAAGTATAGAACTTTGTTTATATGCCGACAGCTCGAAACCTAATTATGCTATCGGAGTGTTCTTTTTTTATTTTTCTCCTAATAATATTACGAACAAATTATGTTATATACACTTTTTATGTAGATAACTTAGTTTCGCCGTAATACTTAATCATATACAGAAAGCTACCACTACAAAAAACAAAAATTAACTTCAACAAATTATAGATTTTTATCATTACGTTTTGGGAAGAAAAGTGTTAAACAAAACTTGTAGATAATATAATTAGCTTTAAAATAATGTGTCTCATAACGCATAACATTAAAACGATAGCTTTATAGAGAGCGTTGAAAGAGTAGTGGACACCGGTGCGCCGGTCTTAGCAGGGCCGTGCTGAGGTGCACAATTTAGTCATTTAGTTGAAATGCAGCAACAATGTAATAACGTTTATTTTTAGGTTATAACTTCCAAAGAGCATTTTTTTTGCTATAATAGTTTATAGTTTACTTGTATCACTACAGTACAAAATTTAGCATCGAAGATTCAACTCCAAAAATCAAAAGATCTGATTGCTGGATATTGTTCACCACCCTTAGCTCTAAATGTTATAAAAAGGCTTCCTCAAAATATCTTCGGATTTAGCGAAGACTATAGGACCCTTTATATTATTTTGATTGAATCTCGTAAAATACCCATGACAGCACGCTGAGTACACCGTAATATTTCGGGATTAATTTTTTTTTTCGAAACATTTATCGCTATATTCCCATGAGATCCTATATATGAAATTTTGATTGAATTCCGGAAAATATCTATGGCAGCTCTTTAAACAGTATTTACATAACATCTAAGTGATTGTACATATAATTATTTTATACATATGTATACATGATAGTACAACTATACATATGTATAGTGAGCTCATTCTTTATTATTGTAGGATGATATGTAGCCAATTTATGTTATCTATCATGACTGATGACATTTGATATGGCTATTAACTGAGTGGCCCTCCAGGGAGCGATGTAGTGGCTGGAGCTGGAGGCTGGAGGACTGGAGGATGCTAATTCGGAGCAAATTGCTCCCCGGTGCCTGGAATTGATGGCCTCTTCACCGTAAGCTGATTACACACTTTTAAAATGATGAATCAATAATCCTCTCTTGTACTTCAATGATTGATGTTATCGGCATTTTTGTAACATTCGGCCATTTGCAATATTCTGTATTGTTGGGGTGGGCAAAAGGGTTTAGGGTTCATAAAATACGTTCTCTCTGTTAAAAAAAAACTAATCAAAGTTGTAAATGGAAATGGATGTGAGTGAGCATAATGGTTGTTAGGGGGTTACTAAAATGAATTTTAATAGATTGAGCATGTTTTTACTAATTGGTGGAGTGCAGGGGATCCATGAGTTTAATCTGCAAATCATTTACATGATGTCAATTTACAATTTACGGGTCATGCCGCATTTAAAAAAAAAATACAATAGTCAATATAGTCCATTGGATGAAAGAATTATGTGGAGGAGATTTGAGTAGCAAAATCTGAATATTTCAAAACGACAAGAAAAGAGCTATGAAGATGTGACTGAATCTGAAGAAGGAAACTGTATAAGAATTTAATTACTCAAAGAAATGTGTTTTGACATAACCCCTTCATCCACCAAACCCTTAAATTGTAAATTATAATAAATAAGTATTTAAAAATAACCAATTAAACTGTTTGAGGTAAGCTTTCGATTTCTCTATATATCGAACTTTTTGTTTGATTAAAAAACAAAAAAATAACTGCTCGTACCCCTGCCACTGTTGCCTCCCTTTAAATCTATTCCGACTTACAATCTACTTAATATTAGGTCTTTGTTATAGCAATATCAGAGCTTACTTGTTACTTAATTATTGCAACCATTCTTGATTTCTTTTCATATTAATTATATAAAATAGACTGATTATATCTTTGATGAGATCAGAGCTGTTAAATCTCATTCGAGATATCAGAAAAACCACCACCGACTGTTCTTTTTCCGCGGAGATCGGGCGCTTATAATAGAATTACATAGATTTTAGCTTCGTACATTAAAATGAAGGTGTTTAGAATAAATGTAAATATCGGATTGAATTTAGTAGTAAAAATAATAATAATAATAATAATAATTTTTAGTTCGTCAGTCGATTTTCTGGAAGTCGGTCATCTCAGCCGACTACCAGAAAATCGACTGGATTCCACACCTTGGCTATATGAAATTCGAAAGGACCTTAAAAACACAAACATAAGACCAGCCGACATTTTAGAAAGAAACATCTTCAGACAAAAAGTAAACAAATGGGAAGTTGTAACAGAGCAACCAAAACAAAAACAGTACAGATAGAGTCTCCTTACTTCCGGTACACCGTGACATGTCACCGGTATAGAAATTCCGTCCCGGTCGTCCCGGTTGACCCATTATATTTCCAAGTCCGAGAATATAAAGTACTTAAGGTATATTGAGCTAACCCATCAGCGGTGTACAATTCAGTGGCGTAATATTATATCTTCGGAGTAGATGTAGTGCGTTCATAATTCCTGAAGTGATCTTTGATGTTATGGTTCTGCAGCTCCTTGCCGCCAGATCGCAGGGAACACTGGTCTTGTTTCGTAGCGTTAAGTTGGCACTCTTTATTTTCCTTACTCTATGCTCCCAACTCCCTCCAGTTTGTCAATATTCGTTGTAAAGTTCATATCAGACTGCGTTGAACACTTTGTACCTACTAATTTTCCTGAGTTTTGAATTATGTCCCAGTCAGTACCTAGGCTGTTATAGAAACCCTAAGTGCAGACCAAAGTGGTCTGACGAACGTAAACAAGCCTTTTCGGAAAGAACGAAAGCCTATTGGAAGAACAAGAAGAAACCAAACAAAAATTGATCGAGTTAATTGCTTAACGCCTTCTATTTCTGGGGAGAATTCGCTAAAAAAAAAAAAATAATAATAATAATTAGGGATGTGTCGATTTCTCTATTCCAGCTATTCTGATGAAAAGAATCGATATTGTAGACTTTGGTCTTATTATTCAATACCTAATTATCGATTCTTGTGCAAAATCAATAAGAGATCTGTATTTTTATTGGCCTCATCCTCAACTGTTACTCCTCATCCACTATTTATTTATTTTAGCAACTAGCACAATTATAATCAGAAAATGGATTTTAATTCTAAAACACAATTTGTTGGAGCCCTTCACAGTTCTTATTACCCATTAATAGAAAGTGTTACTTAATTACCTTGACTAACTAACTTGGTAACTGCATTGTTACCTGTGGACTGTAGATATTTTATGAAAAGAAAGTATATGAAAAATGTTAGCAATAAAGCCTCGGGTGAATATAAAACCCGAGTATTAAATTAACTTTAGCCGAACTCGGCTATAGTCTTGACGCCCTAACCGAGCTGTCATCAACAGGTTTCGGCTGCCTATCGCATTCCTTTTATCCAATCAGCAGTTTCCAAAAGGTTAGCTTTCAAATTTAAAACGATATCTTTTCCATCTAAGTTATTTTTAATGTATTTATTTATTTTATTATCAGTTAAACTGATAGTGGTCCTCAGGGTAATAGTTGCTCTGGATAAATGTTTTTCGGTATGGCGCATTCATTCATTTGATTTTTTTTTTTACAACTGTACATAATATGTATTATTTTATTTATCTCAACCTCCAGACCTTTCTAGAAGTCCTCCACCTTCTCCGGATCCTTCCTGTTATTTTCGTTTATGGGTGCGTGAGCATTTATTAGCGTGTATTTTTTGTTAGTAGCTTTTATCGTGAGGATTGATAACCTGGAGTTATTACTTAATACTCTTGAAGTCTGTTACTGTGTTTAGAAATTTCTTGTGTATTAAGAAGGCTGTCCCTAGGTGCGGTAGGTTTTTCATAATTTTCTTTCCTGGCTTTCCTTTAAGTATTCTGTATCCATCGAAGTCTATTATTTCTGAGTCTGTGAACCTGGTCTCTTGTAATGCCATTATGGATATATTCAATCTGCGTATTTCGGTTGTAAGTTGTCTTAGTTTTCCTACTTGTATGAGCGAATTTATGTTGTACGTCCCTATATAATATTTTCGTTTTGACTTGAAATTCTGTTGTTGGTTGTTGTGGTGCTTCGATTCACCACCTCTTCGCTTCTCACTGTCGATCGCCCGACTTTGTCTTCAGGGTATTGTTTTTCGTGTGAAGCTCTCTCCATGATATTGTTAGAAATTAGTTTTGGGTCGGGTTACCCCGACGAAGTACAACTAGAGTTGTTAGCTCCAGAGGGTTTCGCTTTGGTTCCTCTATCCCTAGCCTTTTATCGGGAGTAGAGTTATCCAGCCGTACCACGTGGAGGCGCGCATTCCTTAGGAGATTCAAGATGAAATAAAAAGGCGCTTCTAAGGATGCCGAAACAGTGACGGCCAAGAACTTACATTATTATTAAATATAAATAGATTACACAAAATTTTGTTTGTCGCTTAAAACGTTTTTAGGCGGACCCATTCATTTATTTTCAGTTCTAAACATACAAAATTTTTTCAACACATCCGTACTATGGTTACATGGATTATATGTACTAAAGTTTTCAAAAATTTAACACAAGAAATCAAACATTGGTACTCACCTGAGGAGATCTAACAGATATCTGAAATATATCCACCGTGGAGAGGGCAAGGGGCCAGGTAGGTTAAATTTTTAAGGTTTACATTTGACTCATTGGATTTTTCCGTTCTTATTGGAAACTAATTTAAAATGTGGCTATTGGATATGTTTATTTGGTCCATTTAAAAATAAATCTGGATCGTTTTTTATACGATTTTATTATTTCTAATGATTCATAAATATTTAATTTTAGGCTATTTTCTACTTGATGTAATATTTTTACCAGCGACTCTTTATTAAATTTATGGTTATTTTCATTTAGATGGATAACGATATTGGAATTTTGGGTCTTACTGTATGCTCGTATATGTTCTTTTACTCTTTGATTTTAACGGGAAAACTGGATGATCGGTAAATGGGTTTTAGAATGTCCGTTCTTAAACAAAAGGAAATTAGTTTTTGATTTTTTTTCTTCTGTTAAACCTTTTGATTGACATATCTCATATGTATTTAAAATGTGAAACAACTCAAGAATCTGTCTTTTTGAGTTATCCTCATGGTTAAGTACTAGTATGCAGATATAAAAAAAATACGATTCATGATTCTCAGATTGCCGGAACATCTACGAATACAGATATTCCTCTTGTTATGAGCGAAAATCGAAATACTAGAATTCATACTTCTCAGATTGCCGGAACATCCACAAATATGAATATTCCTCTTATTATACGCGATGATTCGGAAAAGTGAATGACGTAGGCGAAAATCGTTCGACACCACAAACTAAGCAATGAACCATGAATATTGATGATAATTTAGCACACACCGTCACAAGTTCAAGTGTTCGCTTCACCTACTCCTAAGGTTACAATTCACAGAATCATGCGGCGACTTACGAGTTACCTATTCACAATCTGTTCCTCAAGTAGTTCCTGATGTCCAATTCCTGGACCTTTCCCATGCAAATACACACTAGTATGCAGAGATCAAAAAAATAACGATTCATGAATTCTCAGATTGCCGGAACCGATCTAACCAATACAGAGATTCCTCGTGTTATGAGCGAACATCGAAAATACTAGAATTCATGACTTCTCAGATTGCCGGAACATCCACAAAGATGAATATCTCCTCTTATTATACGCTATGAATTTCGGAAAATTGTAAATACTCATCGGCGAAAATCTTTTCGACAACCACTAAAACTAAGCCGATGAAGTCCATGAATATTGATGATAATTTAGCACCTTCGGGAAAGGAACAAGTTCAATGTGTGGGCCGCTTCACCTACTCCTAATGTACAATTCAACAGATCATCGGCGACTGTAACGTACCTATCTAAAACAACAGCATGCCCATATACAATTTCATAAACATTTCATTCAGAATGAATTTGGATACGCTTGCGGAATTTGCGATAGATTAATGGTTTAAAGAGGACTTACAAGACTTTACATGTGATATTGTAGAGTTCATGCGGACATTTCTTTCTTCCAGATGTTGACGAACATTCCCATTAGAGTGATTTGTTCTACTTGTCGAACCGTTGCCATCCAGAAAAAATCGATACCCAAATGGCTGTATACAATTGGTTTTGAGTACCCTACAATTCCCGAAAATTTACCAAATTGTCCATTGATTTTAGTGTCGGAAAGGTTGATTGTTCTCCCCAGATTCCATTTCATGCAATCAGAAGACTTCGTCATGTTTCACTTGCAAGAAGGCCAATATGAATTTATGGACAAGTTTAATGTTCCCGTGGAAGTCAATACTATGGTTAATAAGTTACCGAGAAATATCAATGATGGATCACTGTATTCTACGTACCCATCAAGCGAAAAAAAAATACACAAATCGAGTTTTTTACATGGTCTCAAATTAATAAACGCATTATTAAAGTATGAGCTCAAAATATTTGGTGGTTCGTACTCTCCACTCTATAGAACATATATATAACTACACCATTAGATGTACAGTTTTTTTGATGATTATAACTATGACGAAGAACTTCCACGGACATGGTTCTACTGGAAATGATGTCGAAATGAAGATATTCAACTGAATGAAAATGATGGTAATGAACTTGTAGATATCCCAATTGAAGAGAGTTTATTATCACAGGCAACAAAACAGTCAATGTGGAATGATGACCTGTATTTAAGGTAATAAGCTCCAAGGAGAAAATAATGTACCGATAAGATTTTATTATTTGAGCGAACACGCTGAAGAATTATCATTTCCCTCCATTTACCCTGGGGCAAATTTCGACAGTTTCGAGAAGGGAGCTTACTGTTACTCCCTTCATGATGAGCAACTAGTGAATTAAGACGATCAGATAGACGTGGAGGGTAACCCCTCATCATTTCTTATATGTTGCTTATGAAAATAAATGAGAATAAGAGTTTACGGGATTCTCTTTAACCGTTGCGGGTAAAAACACCTCGGGAAAAAATCTAATATTACTAAAGAGGAAGTACAAATCTGAGAATTATATTCATAATTGCATTGAAAGCAACCTTGCTTTTTTTTACAGTTCTATACCTAATTCTACTTGGTATTGGTCGGAAAGGCCAAAAAAAGATTTTATTTCAAGTGATTTATAACAAATTAGGCCCAACAGCGACCCGTATTTTTTCACCATAAGTGCAAAATGCCAATATGGATGGTTAGGTTATTTGCTTACAGTTGTGTCCACCAAACTAAGACACCTGATCACCTAATTAAAGAGGAAATATCACGATTACCATTACGGGATTGGCGAAAAAACCGTACTTTGATCAATGAAGATGCTGTATACGCTGTGCGCTATCTACTTCAATAAATTAGTTAATGTTGTTATGAATATTCTTCAATCAAAAACGTGTACTCCATTTGGGAAGTACAGAGTTCGCCACTACTTCTAAGAAGACAAGGGCATTGAAGAATTTCAACATAGGCCGGCAGTCCTCATGCTCACATCTTGGGCTTGGCTTGACAATGCTCCAAAAGATGCTCTAAATGAAGATTATGATAAAGCCATTGATCTTATAGATGCTCCTTAATATCGGTTTCTGCAGCGGAAGCTTCAGGTAATATCAAACTTCAAACGCATAAACATACATTCACATGGCTACAAAAAAAAAAAATTACCGCTAAAAAAGCGCAAAAATGGTCGATTTGAAGCTCCATTCATGCCCTGCAAAAAAACAATGATTTTGACTCCGATGAAAAATACAGAGGAAGTAAGATAAAGGGTTTACCAATTATCGAAATCGATGACGCTCAGATCAGAGTACGATTAGAGAATGAAGATTTTGAAGACATGGACAATTTTTACAATCGTAATGGTATAACTTCGGATGAAGATTATTACAATAGGAGGAAATCAGAGCAGGAATTACCAGACCAAAAGTTTTTGTCAAAACGTGAACCGTTGAAAAGAAAAATGGCATAATCCTTTTAATCCATTCATATTTAATATTGTTCCAATCTAATACTGACTTTCAGTTTTATTACAGAGGAATATTCCATGGTTTTGCAGCTTATGTTGTGGAATACGTTAATAAAACAAAGAGAGGAGGTAAGCCATTTACAGAGAAAAATAATCGAAACAATGGATGAACATCCAGAATTCGATATTATCGACATAACTAAAAATATCAGTTTGAATATACTAAACCATACTGAAATCACAAGTCAAGAAGCTGCGTGGTATTTACTACGAGAGCCCATGTCTAAAACTTCAGTCGTCGTCGCATATATTCCAACGGTATGGCCAATATAACGTCAACGTATAAGAAAAACTAGTGAAGGAGTTTATCTTGAATTAGATTGATGATTGTACTGATGTTTGGAAAAGAAAACTGGGTTCGATAAGTACGAGAGGAGACCAGAATTTTTAGATGACATTACATTAGCTCAATTCGTATCGAAATACACGGAAAACAGAAAAAAAGAATTTATTGAGAGGCGTGAACCCAAGATAATTCGGTATCGTAATTACGACATGGCCACTGACTTTAACGAATATAAGCGAGAGATGGTGACACTTGCACTACCGTTCCGAAATGAAGAAGAGGAAATATTAGCAGAGCTGAATTTTATTAGAATTTATGATGATAATGAGGATATTATACTGCAGAGGAGAAAAAGAATTCGAGTCAGACATTGACATTGATAAAAACTATACAAATTTGTAGAGAACTATGCCGTGAAGAAACCCCTCTGGATGAAGATGAAATACAATGACGTTGCCAACAGTTTCCCGAAGAAAACCCCTTTCAGCAATTATACAATAATCCGAATTCAGATATAATAGTGATCTTCAATGGGCCACTTTAAATAAACTTGGTGCAATTGCTAAAAAAAAGAAAAATATTTTGTCGAGTGCGGGCGGATTTCTGTGCAGCTATGATGATGGCTAAGAAAAGCAAAGGGCGCTGTTAAACACCATGCTAATCAACAAATTATTATCGAATGATTAATAATAATCCTTTACAGATTATTCTTCACTGGACCAGATGGATGCGATGCGGGTAAAACTTTCGTTATCAAACTTATTATGGAAATATATAATCGTTTTTCTGATAATGATGGGTACTGCAATGCCTCTATCACTTGTGCATCAACAGGAAAAGCAGCTGTGATAGCAATAGATGGAACAACTGTACACACCGCTTTGAAAATATCGCTGTCAAAATTGTTGCCATTGAGTATAGAAGTCGCACATCAATATAGATCATTATTTATGGTTATGTCAAACGCCAATAATAATCGACGAAGTGAAGAGGAGCATGATTGGGCGCAGGAACTGTCTTGAGCAAATCGATTTACGTCCATTAAAAAGCAAAATCACTGAGTAATTTGCAAATAATTTTGGTAACTTAGATGTCAATATTAATAGGTGATTTGAGACAATTACTCCAGTCAGAGCAACCACCGATATATAAACAAATATAAACGTAGAATGACCTGGACCAACAGTGTGGCGCGATTTGAAAGTTTTAGGAACTCACTGAAGTTATGAGGCAAGCAAACGGTATGTTTTCCAACGCTCTCACGACGAATTGGAAATGTAGACAACTTGAGTGACTAGATGAATTATCATTAATTGAATCAAGATTCGTGAGCAAAGAAGAAGCTGATGTTGCTTGTCCTCATGAGGATAACGACTCTTTCTATCGAATGCACTCTGTTCAAAAGTATAATAACTCCATATTAAACGTAGCCGAAAATAAAGTATCTTCTGTTTCGAAATATATTTATACGGTTTGTCATGAATGCATGTGCTTTGGGGAGTCAAAGAAGCCGTTCGTAAAAGCCGAAAACTATACACAAAATGTCGACAATTTGATACGGAGTATGGCCTTACTCGAAATAACCTTCGTGCTGGATACATATTATATTTTAACTACCAATGTTTGATGTATCGGACGGATTAAGCAATGGTGCAGTAGGAAAAATTGTGCTTCATCGATTATGATAACATGGCGAAATCATCAGAATTTGGCTCATATTTCCAAATCCAGAAAAAATTGGAAAGAAAATACGAAGTAAAGTTTTAGGGTACATTACAGATCATAACATACCAAGGAACGCTGTACCTATAGCCAGAAGATCAAGCACTATACCACTTATAATAACAAAACTATAAATGCTAAACGTATCATTTTCCGGTGGTGTCTGCATGCGCTATAACGATTCACAAGTCACAAGGAGCAACATTCGATGAAGTTGTTTATTGAGTATGAGAAAACGCATACTCAGCAATTGGTATATGTCGCATTATCAAGAGTAAACACGCATTGAAGGGCTGTATATTGTGACTGAAAATGAAATATCAAAAATGTATTGAATTAACTTCAAATCCTACCTGATACGTCTCACTTTTTTTTGGGGGTCTCGATCAACCGAAGATTCGGTAATCTAAGAACGTCGGTTAATCGAGTTCAATTTTATTATTTTTGTTTTGTCATAATTATTAATAACACTGACTAATCTATATCTATCATCTTGCCATGTTATCACTACCTTTTAGTGGTTATCATATTGCATCGAGGGTTTTAGATTCCATTATTCCTTTCTCTTTAATAATACGAATTCATTTATTTCATTCCGCTTGGTGACTCCTTTCTGTTTCATTCCTACGTCATAGAAAAAAAGAAAAAAAAAAAGAAGTAATTTCGCCAAGGTAAACTCATTTAAATAACTGGCCACGTGCCTTGGCATCCAAAAAAATTCAAACTAATATTTGTGTTGAGAGCGTAGAGTATTCTCAAAACACTGAGGGCGTTTTTTCTCGTAGTTTATGGTCGAGGCCCAGAGCAGAGCTGAAACCTTATTAGGGAAGGAAAGGCCAAATGGTAAGCGGGAGAACGGGATAAACTTTGTCTCAGTTTCTTCTCTTCTTCTTCTTGTTCTTTCTTCTTTGATTGTTAGGCCGTCGTTCCCTAAATCGGAACCTGTTCTAGGCTCTGACCAGGGTATCACTAAAATAACGGCTTTAGTACTGCATTAGGAACCGAACTAAAAGGTTGTCTTACAGTTGTTTTATCCACGGCCGTCCTTCAATCGGACAAAAAGTTACTTCACTTGTAGGGAAGAAAGGTTGGAAGCAAAAAATATATGAGTTGACTATCAGCCATTACTTTAAACATTTTATTAAGAAAGATTTTTTATGTTTCACATCCTTACTTCGTCTGTGTATGTCCTAGTACATCATATCCTAATACATGTTCTAACGCACGATTTGCATGAAAGTTATAAATTTTTGTTTTTTAAGTATTCATCTGAATTAATGGTTTTGGTGTTGAAGGTGTTATCTCACATGTTTTTTTAAAAAAATACAATCTAGTTCATAGGGTGAAGATTTTATGAGCAGAAGTGTAAGGTAGCAAATTCTAAATATTTTAAAAGAACTAGAAATAGAGATATGCAATAGATGAAGGGGATATTTAACACTTTCCTCCTAAAGGAAAACATATTAAAAACTTTAAACAGAAGTTACCTAAAATTGTGTTTTGTTACATAATCCCTTAGGGTATGGTCGAAACATATTGTATACTGCGGCAAGATGTCTGGTCGACCGTTTACATTGACAGTCAATAATTTTATCAAACTGAGAATGTGACACATGTAGGACTTGGGAGAAGGCTAATATGTAGCCTTTCAAGACCAAAAAACGGACATTGCAGCTAGCACTTGGAATGTTATGCTCTTTACTACAAAGATACTTAAAATAACCTTTAAAATGGAAATTCTGCATTTACTGTGACTTATTAAAATGCATCCGCACTTAACGCTGCCCATAGCCCATTTATAGACCTGTCGAATATATGTTTTCATTAATATATGTTTATGTGAGAAAAAAAAAGAAAGTCACTCTAAATACTAAATACAGACTTTACGGGGTTTCGTTGGGTCATTGGTCTCAGCGCGCCTCGTATAACAGAACGTCTTGGTTTCGAATCCCACCTGGGCGGGTTAAAATTTATTATCTCGGGGATCCTTCGAATAGACCTTGACCTCCCGTCCTCGGAAGAATAGGTTACCTTTATGAAGACCCGTCCTTCCTGCCCTAGTTTGAGTACATAACGACGTAAATCCCCAACAAACAACAATACAGACCGTTCGAGTCTATTCCGGCAGTTATGATCCATATTCATAAAATTTACCGACGTCTTAATGAAAAATTACGACATCAAAGTATTATATGGTCATATTACAAATTCGAGACATAACTCAACGCAGTCTGAGAAGGAGGTGGATGAGGGATCTCCTAGCCTAATCCCTAATAATTTAGTATCGTGCCTTCCTCACAGATTGTACCACTAGGTGCTGACTATATCGTGCATGACCAAGTCTGTTATTTTAATGTAACTTCATATTCAGAGGTTGCAAACAAATGAGTACAGTTGTCAATGAAATTATTTTGTAAACAAAAAACTTTTTTAATACAATAACTTATACCTAATGATTATGTAATGGAAGAACTGTATGGATTTCTTAATCATTTGTAAAAAAAAGTATATATATTAATTTCAAAAGAAAAAGAAATGAAAATTGGCTAATTTCATTGCATTTTGTTTCATTTTCGATTCTATTGTCTATATTTTAGCAATATCATCGAATATGATTATAGTTGATTTTTAGGAGTAGGGCAGAAAAATATATCGATGACCAAAAATATCGACTTATCGATCAATTATTTTTTTTTTTTTAATGAAAGGGCATTTTGTATATTCGCATCACGTTACAATGCTATTCCTGTTTATTTTGTTTTTTTATTTAATTTAGGTAAAGATATTTATTATCTATTAAACAGTAGGGTAAAACTTATAGCAGATATATATATTTATATATTTAGTCAGACATGAGTACTATGATGTCAAAAATCTAGTTCCCATGTATTATCATCAGTGGATTGTAGGTAAAGTAACTATCCCAAAATTTGTTCTCTATATTTATTCTTTCTGGGTAAAATATTCGCCCCGCTGTAGAAAATAATAAATGAGTTGGCATAAAAGTGGAAACTGTTGCAAGATATTTCCTATCAGTAAGAACATGATACATTAACAAATTTATCTTATTTATTATTAAAACCAATTAGAAAAGTTTTTGTAACTTTTTTAAAATATTAACATTTGTATAATATAGATCGAGGGGGTTTCTATAATATAGAAGATATATCGTAAGATAAGCATCGAAATATCAATTAAAAAATATCTGGATATCAAAAGAAAAATAACGATATTTGAATTTATGTATACAGATCTGAAAGTGACAGGTTCTATCCGTTTTCTCAGAGCCCAGTTCATTTGTTTAGAGTTGCTCCTCTTTATTGCAGTAAACTGTTGGATCTTCTGCGAAGAAACAAAGGTTATGTCATACAGTGAAGAATTTTTCTTTGGAACTTATATCTAACAAAGGGGAGTTTTGGAGTTGTAACTCGCAGATCTGAATGTGCCGAGTTTTGTGTGTAATTTATTATTGTTTTATTAATTATTTATTATTATTTTTGGGTGTGTATTTGTGTGTGTAATTTAGTCTGTAAAAAGTAAAATAATAATAGAAATAGATCATTTTAAACGTTTTTATTTATAAAATACAAATGGTATGGTTAATTAGTTCTGCAGTTTTTTGGGTGGTAATCATCATAAAAACATGCAAAGCACAAAAATAAGTTACAAATTGAACATTTAATTGTACAAGTTTTTGTGCTTTGGCATCTTTCTTTTAAAACTTCTGCGAGAAAACACACTTACTGGACATTCTTAAAAATTGGTTTTTCGATTTATTATTTTACTTTTTACACACTAAATTTTTTTACTCCTGAACTTTTGAAAAAATTTTAAAAAATATATGTGATAAAAATTGGTAATTTCTTCCATGGCATCCAGTTATCTATTCTCAGCTATTGTTTTTGAGGATCAACTATTTTAATATTTTTCATAGGTACTTTTAGTTATATATAGAGCCCGGGTTCTCGTGCAATTGCAACGTTTTGTTGCAAGTTCGTAATCAGCCGGAGACAAATTATTTATACGAATTAGGACGTTTAGGACAAATTTACCTTAGTTTAATATTGCACAAAATTGCACGTTTTGGGGGTTACTGCATAAAATTGCACATTCTGCAGTTTGAATACACAAATTTCCTGCATTCAAATCCTGAATGCACAACACTTTCGTGTTTTTGGAAAAGTGAGAATTTTAAGAACAACTTTTGATTAACTTTAGCTAGGGAACTCGGGTTCCCAACTTCCAAGAAATTTTGCCTCTCCCTCCTAACTTACGGATATTTTTAATAAGTACAACATAGTTATTGAATTAAGCCCTCTTTACTGTTAGTAAACATTTTCACTTTAAACAAAGCAAATTTATTCTTCTGCCTTCTTAACGGGAAATTAAATAAAGTTTAATCATTCCTAACATACATATTTATACTCCTAAATAATATGTACATATAGCTTATGTATACCAGGTACAATAAAGATATACTATTTGTTCTTATTGTATTTTAGACAATGATTATTTAACTACTCACTTACTAAGGACTGGATCAATAAATTTTTAGATAAAAACAACTTCTTGGAAAGAATTGTTTCTAACGAATTATTTGTTCAACTTTTTTTATCATTTGCATTTTATTTTGCATGATTTTAAGTTTTATTGCACGATTATGCACAATTTCAAGTTTTTATTGCACATTTCAGAATTTTCGTTCCACGAAGATCCGGGCTTTAGTTATATATAATCTATGAAAATGTATATTTGTGATGAAAGTAGTACAATATACAATACATAGATTATACGCAGTGTAATCCTGACCTACCACAGCACTGAACACTGCCTGATCTTACTCTGTCTCAATCTGTCGCTGGTAGACAAAGTAAGACAGTCTACCTCAGAGCATTTGTCGGCAATTGCTAGATGAGAGGCGCCGACAATCCCCGATTGGGACAAGGCATATTGAAGGAGCTATTTATTATATAGGAGTGGGACGGCAGGTGAACGGTCTCCAGCTCCATCTGTCATCGTCGGCGCGGATGTCTCTCCGGGTCCTCTCTGCTCTTTCTCTTATTATCCCTTTAGCGGCTTTCTCTCCCAACGGGCACCAATAAATCAACTTTCACGCTTCTAGGTTCCTAGCCATCTCTGGAGAGCTCTGCGGCTGGCAGTTGGTAGCTTTGTCCTCGCAGTTCTCTCAAGTACTGTTCTTACCTTCTGAAGGGCAAGATTATGAGGGCTTTATTTTATTTCGCACCATTCTAAAATGAGATATTTATTATATTTATTATATTACCTTCTAACTACTGACAAAGCCCTGAGGTCAAAAATGTTCCCATATTTCATGCACTCATTGACTGGTCTATATTTTTTCCTTCTTTAAATTTATTTCTATGTTTTAGCCGCTACTTTTTTAGGGGATAGGTTATCTTACTTCATTTACACACAGACTGTAAATCCATGCCCAAACTAATATTAACCCCAATTATATATTATCATAAATTATGTTGTTAATTTCTGCTATATTTTCTCTTATTAGGGAAGCGGAAATATGGAAATATTCAGCAAATTTTCTCAAATTTAAGTATTTCATTGAATTAATATTGCAGTATCCCTTAGCTTAGGGCAACAAGTAATTTGGATGACGAAGAATCGATTCACACAATATGCACAATGGAAATTCCTTACATAAAGAAAATATTAATAACAAAATTTAAATATTTAAAATACTAAATCCATATTAAAATTAATGTTGTTGACTTGTGTTACACACCCTTAGGCCCAATTCACACAGAACGGACGTGGCGCTTTTGTCTCTTCCACGCTTGTCCTATTAAAAAAAGTCCGCGCCACGTCACTTCTGTGTGAATTGGAACGTTTGATTACTAGGAGAGGCGCGGAAGAGACTAAAGTCCGCGCTACGCCTTCGCCACGTCTCTTTGCCGTCACTCGTGGTGTACAAGAAGGGGCATGCCACTTCCTCGCCACGAGTTTTTTTTTTCTTTTTTTCTTTTTAGGCTTTTGGCTTTCTTTTTTTGGGTAAGGGGTAAATCGGACATAAAAACAACATTAATGAAATTTGATATTGGAGTTACATACAGTTATATCAACAATTTAATAGGGGTGAAACATCACTGATTTAATTTTTTTTAGGGGGAGAGGGGAAAGGGGGGGGGAATCGGGCATAAAAAACTCAACAGATTTTTCCGAAAAACCACCCCCCCCCCAAAAAAAAAATAAATAAAATCAGTAATGTTTTACCCCTATTAAATTGTTGGTATATATGTATCCAATATCAAATTTTATTAATGTTGTTTTTATGTCCGAAGAGACAAAAGCGCCACGTCCGGTCTGTGTGAATTGGGCCTTACATTCGAGAAAACGAAATGAAAAATAAAAATTAATTTATAAAACACTAAACAAAAAGATCCGACTTAATAAAAATATAATAAATGTGGAAATCGAACTGAAGCTTCGGATTGGACCTGCAAGAACAATGCGGATTTCACTGCTTCAATTTCGGTGGACTACTGGTTTCATGTCACCCTAAGATATATTATCCTATATAATAAACCAATTATAAATGGGGCTATATAAAAGTACTTACATTATACTAGGTATGGAATATACAAAAAATCCAGGGAAAACTAAGAGGAGAGGTAGAAAAGAGGAACGAACGTAAATTAGAACCTAAAGTTGATAAATTAAAAAATATAGGACTCACTGAGTTCATTTAATTTAAATTAACAGAACTCAATTATGAAATATATAACAATTAAAAAGGGCACAATAAACGGATTAGGATAAAAGTTCAAATTAAAAATTTCTTTATTTCTCAGCCCCAATCATTCATTCATCATTCATCATTTATATACTCCCGTATCTCTGAAGCAAATGGTTATCGGTTCCAGGAAATTGGAATTAAGTATTTATAGATCCTGCACAACTTTATAATCAACTCTGTGGATTAAACTTTTTAATTCAGACATCATGTAGAACATTTTGAACTGCTAGAAATAGAAAATTAATTTCTCTCTGACAGAAATATATTAGATGATGGAATGTTCTATAATGTTCTATAATCTACTGCTTTTCCCAATTTACATTTCAAAATTTAAATGATCCAATTATTTAAATTGATAATTAAACTAAATTAACAATTATTCATTATTCTAAATAAGTTAAGTTGAGATAAAATAGTAAAAGAGTTCCAAACGTGACCTTTTCATTCAAACCAATCTAGTTCCAAAACGGTAGATGGTAGATCTCGTAGCGAATGCTCGAATGCTATTTAACAAAAATACTCTAAATTAAATTTCTGATTTGAGAAATTTCGGCAAATTTTCGAGCAACCAAAAAACTAGACCGTGTCAAAAAAAGGTCAAAAGTCAAAATAATTATTTACAAGTGATTTTATAAGGTTATTTTATTAGGTTATTTTTTTCATCCTAAATGGTAGGTCCTAGTGGGAGATGTTATAGAACCAAAATATTCTCTATTAAATTTCTCAGGAAACTCACAATCAGTAAATTTTCGATCCGAGCAGCACCAGCTGAGCTTGATCGTTACATTTTTGAAGGTGAAAAATCGTTACAGGAAATAACTATAGGCCCAAAGCCGAAGAAAGACGTATCCGTTATATTCAAAAATAACGGCGTCAAAATCTTGTGATGTAAAAAACATGAAAAAATGAATTCATAAGACGTAAATTGCATTTCGAGCTTTGCCTGTCGGCGTCATGAGAATGATTTGATTGTTATGGTTGCCTATTCTGAACAGTACAGTGTTTTTGTTAGCCTAGCCATTTTTTATTTGTAATAGCGAAAGAAATTTTAATTTATGAATATTTTGATCTGATAAATGCGATTTTTCCAGTCGTTGTTCCAGTGAGAATTATATTGACATGGGTATGATTTTATTTTATTTATTTTTTCGGTGTAACGTTTTTTTCACCCCCAAAATATAATATTTTGACGAAATCTAGCTATAGTGTTGCTTGAAAAAATGTAAAATTTGACGAAAATTTCCTTATCAGAAGCAGTAGTTATAAAAGAAATATATAGTAGTGACTATGATCTATTGTTTTTCCTTGTCATGGAGGTATTGATTTTTCTATATTACAGTCTCACGCATAGCTTTAATTTTTACCTTGGTACCATTGCACTAATTAGGTGGTTGAAGGTTATGTAAAAGCATAATTATACATACAAATTTTAATTTACGAGTAGGTAATTTATAATATTAGCTATATATAGGAGAGACGCGGAAGAGACAAAAGTCGGCGCCACGTCTCTGCCCGACGTCCGTTCTGTGTGAATTGGACCTCATAAGCAATATATCGGCAGATTTTCAAACTTTACTAGGGCCCACATGTCGTTCTACATATTTGTAGCTGTTACAATGAATACAAGTAAATTTTATTATCAATTTCAAGCTCTACATAACACACAGTACCGTTGTATTCTCTTGCAGAATGACACTCGCCACCTATCGGTAGATTTTTTAACTTCATTGAGGTCCACATACATATTGCTTTTTTAATAACAATTTGATTAAAAATAAGTAAATTTTATTATTACCGAACCTTCCTTGAAGATGATTTAGTTAAAATTTGGTTGAGATTGGTTGAGTAGTTTTTGTTGGGAGCGATCACAAACGAAGAATGGCTAGTCTTTGTACATAGTAGTATTGGTACTTGTACCCCGTCGCTTCTTCTTCCGCTCTTATAAAGAACTTAAAAAAATTTTAACTAATAACTGATATTTTATTTGTTTACAGATAAAAATCTAGTATTGAAGTACGCAATTGTGAACTACTTCTTCAATGATTTTTTCACGCATAGAAGTAATTTCTAACTTAAACAAAAAAAAAAATATATGACTGTGGCAAACCTCGTTTCTTCCACTCAAGATTGTACATTTAAAATTGTATTATTGATAAACTTTTCTAGAACCATGAAGATGATATCAAAATTTGGTATATAAGGGTTCAGTAGTATTACCATTCTAAACTCTAGTACCTAATATTATAAAAAAAGGAAAGGATCGCCATTTCGATACGGTAATAATTTTTATTCGGCAGAAAAATTTTATTAATTTCATCTGGTTGGATTTTAATTTCTAACCTTAAAAGTGTATGATAGTCTAGCAAACCTCGTTTCTTAGGCTCAGCATTGTACATTTAAAATTTGATTATTGAAGATTTTGCTATTGCTAAACCTGTCTAAAACTATGAAAATGATATAGGTAAAATTTGGTTCAGTAGTTTTACCATTGATAACTATTGTGGAATAGTGCAAATCACATATCGGTCGGTAAATTCAAATTGAAAACCTGACATATCTTTTTTAATTAAATTTAATATAAGTTAATTTTATTATCAATTTCAAGCTCTATGTAACACCATAACGTTGTAATTTCTAATGTTGAATGTCGTTCGCCATCTATCGGTCAATTATCGAAATTCCCTTTTATCGACGTACTGTCGCTTTTTTTTTTTTTTTTTTTTTTTTTTTTTTTTTTAAGTTAAAAATTACTTTAAAATCAGTAGATTTTATTATTGCTAAACCTTCCTGGAACTATGAAGATGATTTGGTTAAAATTTGGTAGAGATTGGTTCAGTAGTTTTCGCGGTTAGTGATCACAAACGCAAAATGGTTTGTCCTTTTATATAATAGCATAGATTATTGGTAGATGTATAACATATATTTATATATTGCCTTGATGTCCCATTAGCCGGAGTATATTACATTAATGATATATAAAAATATTTAATGGCGTTCATATCTCAGCAGATTTATGAGAACAAATTATGTATTTGAGACTTAAGTTATATGACAGCCTCCATGATAGACTAATATACCTGTAATTAGGAGAATGATATAAGAGGCAGCGATATATAATACAGGAGGAAGGGAACAAAAGCTAATATATAATTATAATTAGTGAGGGGAAAGTATGTAGGGTATAACGGGCTATCTTGCTAATTATGTAAAAAGGGTTGTTATTTTATTTATAAGTCCCGTTATCTCACAAAGAATACAACATGTTGAGTAATGATAACAGAAAGGTTTACCTCTGGGCAATGTTTTACATGCAATTAAATATTTATTACACGGTTATAGAAGTAAATAATGTTACCCTCATCAGATTTATAGTTTAACTCTTTTACGATCCATTCTAACGTTGCCACTTCTTGGATAGTCACCGTAAGGAAAGGATGATCGCTATCATAGGATAACCGCTTTACCTTTGTTCATAGTAAATCCTTCCAAGAACCACAGCCACAGAGCTGCCCTAACATGCTCGGCCACTAGGGCCTCCTTAATAGATTTAAAACATGTTATATAGAGAGTGGAAAAGTGCGTTGAGGCAAATTAAGATTAAATGCAAAATGATTCCGAAGGAAATTAAAATATTTATTTATTTTTTTTATTATATATATATTTTTTATATTTACAACAGTGTAGAATATATACATTTAGATTAAGTAAATGTGTGGTAAAAAGAATACAGTGACATGTCAATAACTAGAACAAATTTAGAGGCTAGTGGATTGGAATGTGAATGTCGCTTATCATGGAGGGATTACCTTGTTTGTAACATATAACATAACATAACATAACATAACATATCTGTAACATATGGAACATTTAGATCTTTATAATTAAGTTTGTTTATGACATAATATGGAGCTTTAATGAATTTCCGAAGGATATTGGATTGTAAGAATTGGATGGTTTAGTAGAGCCACAAAGCTCAACTCCATACGTCTAATCACAGTCAGGTTTGATCGTTTGCCTAGTAAATGTTGAAATATTCTGTAACGAAGAGCAGTTTCTTGTCGCTTAAGTCTTGAAAAACTATTTAAATTTTATTAATGTTTTCTTTTGCAACATACAATAATAGTAATTTGTCGCATAGGAATGTAAATAATTTAGAAAAATCGATATTGTGATTGTCAGTGCCCAGCATATTCCTGTGGTGCACTTAGTAGATTCTAGCAGCAAAAAAAAAAAATTTCCTAAAATATATCAGATCTTCCAAATCACAACCAATTTTATTTTTATCCCCAACTTAAATCCGTCATTACAGACTACTATTAATAGACAAACGTTCAAAGCTCCCAGTTAATTAAAAAAGACTCATATACATGACTGTGATTAGACCTATCAGGACGTTAGGAGTTGATATTTGGGGCTCCACTAAACCATCCAATTCATCTCTACAGTATCCAATCCTTACAATCCAAAATCCTTAGAAAAATCCTAAATGCTCCTTACTTCGTCACAAACAAACTTATCCATAAAGATCTTAATGTTCCATATGTTGCTGATTTAGCCCAACCAGATACCTATCCTTTCATAGTAAGCTCCATAACCACTAACATCCGTTAGTTTCTCAACTTGCTTGAAAAGAAGATGACCTAAAGATCTTTTATTGTAGAATTTTTATTAAAGTACTATTGATGAGTAGTTCTTTTCAAGTGTCGACATATTATTGTAAACATTTTGAACACATTTACTTGATGCATATTTGTACAGTTGTAAATATCAATAAATTGATAAAATACAAAAAAATTAAATTACGTGAAATCAAGAAAGTTAAATATCAATAAGTTTTGGTTATTGTTTGTTTTTGTTAAGTATTTTATAATATTTTTTATTTTTTATTATTTTCAATCCCATCTTACGATTAACATAGCAGTGAAGTGATATGTACTTGGTTAAGGCTGCCGCTTTTAACTTTTTTCAGAGGAGTTTGAAGCTGAGCGGTGACAATGTTTGTTTTCGAAGAGAGCCGGGTAGGAACGCGAGGACCGAAATGTTCTCCTTCTTCCAAGTTTGTCAAATAATATCAAACCCTTTCAGATCGGTTTGGATTCTCTGTTGATCTTGCTCAATCACTCCGGAAGAACCAGTGATGTGATCTGATGTGATGGGATACGTTTGTCAGCGAATGTTTTTCTGATTGTTTGTTCAGCAGATGTTCTTGATGTTCTTTACTTCAATGTTCGATGGGTTGTTTATATTATTCCATAGCTCGCTCCACGCCTATCTTTTTAAAAACACTTCTTAAAATAATTTATAAAAACAAGAATAGTAAATTTATGAAAATGGTCGTATCGTTATGTGTTACAGGAGACTGTCTCTGTTTTGGCTATTTTTACTTTTATTGTTTTCTTTGATTACACATTGATCTAATTTCAAAAGGCTCTACTTCCATTGCATAATTTATTTAATTTTAGTTTTCAGTTGTATTTAGAGCTTTATTTCTCTGGCCTTTTCTATTTGGTATTTTGGATCGTTTTCCAAAATCCTGTAATTAATCTAAATATCATTTGTTCTAAAATAGATACTTTTTAAGGTTTAACTCAACCAATTTATATTTAAAAAATCCTCCTTTGAAGATAAATAATTAAGTCGTTTTCGAGGTAATTTGACTTATGGATTTCTTCTCGAAAATCACCGAATCGTTGGCCATGGTTATTGAAGAATCAATGAAATAGTTCCATACTATGAATTTAAATACTCAGATTCAAATTCGGCTCTAGTTTGTTAGTTATTGAAATTTTCTTTATTTTATTTTATTTTCTTTGTTGAAATTTTCTTTAGAGCTTGTACTAATTCAATTTGGACTCATTTTTCTTTTTTGTTAGTACGCCAACAAAATATCAGTCACGTTTTGAATTCGCTCTACTAATTAAAAACAAAAAGTAAAATATTACCATTACCTCTGGTTTTACGAAGTTTGTAAATGGTCCCCTTAAACGCAGTTTAAAAGTGTTGCAATGAATGGCAAGAGAGATTCAAAGTGGTATTGGGATGAAACCCTAACAGGAGAAAATACTGCCTTCAAATATTTCCGGTGTTAAACTTTTACTGGATAAACTTTTGTCTGAATTTCAAGAGTTGGTTCCAAAACAAGCCCACAACGCTGACGGGAAAGATTACTATCCTACAAAACTCTCTTTTGCAGAAAATTGTCAAAAGATTGCTGACTTTCAATGCAATATTTTTTTTTGTTTAGTTAGGTAGATTTTTTTCGTTAACATCCAGTTGTTTTCTATAATCCGACACTCCTCTGGTTCCATATATATCGGA
The DNA here is from genome assembly GCA_003667255.2 of Euschistus heros. Taxonomy (NCBI): domain Eukaryota; kingdom Metazoa; phylum Arthropoda; class Insecta; order Hemiptera; family Pentatomidae; genus Euschistus; species Euschistus heros. The sequence continues at coordinate 126,298 of RCWM02000511.1, forward strand.
CAGTGGTATATAAATATTTTTAAAAACTTTAAAACCTCTTATAGTAACCTGTAATGTCCTACTGCTCTTCTTAAAATTTATCAACACCAAAATGCTTAAATATTTTGTAAATAAGATTGTTTATTTATTAACACTATTGAATTCAATAATTGATAAACTGAATGAAGTATCAAAATTGTAGATTTCCAAAAGGGTTCTCATATGTTATTCCGTGTATGAATACCAAATTTGGTTGAGGTGGTGGGGGGGGGGGTACATGTATAACAGAGCCTACTCAAATATTTATAGAGGATGAGTCCCTTCCCTTGTTCCCTTCCTTTCCCTCTTCACTCCTCTAGCTCTCTAGTGTAGTAGTGTAGTAGTGTAGTAGTGCTTCCTCTATCTTCTAGGTCTATTGTCTCTTCTGCTTCTTTGTTTGCTATGTTATTTATTATGTATTGAGTGGGTAAATCAAAAGGAATCCATCTTCTTTATATATATATTCAATTTTCCCTTTATTTTCCTCTCCGACACTTTATTTAGAGCTCTTCCCTTACATATTTCATTAAATTTATATGTTCTGTATTTGGGTGGCTATAGACTACCTAGCTCTCTGGTCCGAGTTCGAGTCCGGTTGAAGGCAGAAAATATATTTAATTACTAAGCCGTGGATCGACTTCAAGGTCGAGAGACCCCCCCCCCCCCCCCTGGGAGCACACCCAGACTCTATAAAGTGGGTACCCTTAATTGAAGTGATTTAATAAAACTTGGCGGTTGAGCCTGATTTCGGCCAAACCTCCTTCTTTCAAAACCGTTGGCCCAGTAGCAATTATAATTCCTTACCTAAGTACTCAATCTGAGATGTTCACTTCTTTTCATACCCCTTCTCTCCTTCCCATCTTTTCCTCACTCTTTCCGATTGCTCTTTTCTTCTTTCCTCGGTCCACGATATTCCTTTTCTCGCATCTCTCTTTCCCACAAGGAATTTAATTTCTTTTATTCTTTTCCCATAGTCATACCTTTCGAAACAGTCTTGGTTTGTTATTTTTAGTCTCTGAGGTTCTTCCTTCATTTGTTTGATATACTCCCAAACATTTTTTTTTTCAGATTATATTGAATAATTTATATTTTTTAGGAATTGTATATTGTGAATATTATCATCAAGTATAGCAGGGAGATTCCTCTGTAATATAACGATACTTTTTGAAAATAACCATCCCATCGAGGGCAGTCCTCTAGTATGTGCTTAATTGTTAATTGTATAATATTGCATGTCTCGCACTTCGGCTGACTGTCTTTTTTTTTTTTTTTTTTTTTTTTTTTTGTAATGGGAGGAGGAAAATCTTGCATAAGACGAAGTGGGCCGTGTGAGAGACCACAACAGTTTGAGATTCTTACTCGATAAAAACCACCTCCCTATTCTTCTTCACCACCCCGCGGAACTGCTGTCAAGCATTACTTCACGGGGGGTGGACTGGCTATGTGCCTACTTTATATTTTCTACTGCTAATTATTGAGGCATTAGGAGGCCTCGTCTTTCCCGCTCCTGTTTACGTAGCTTTCTGCAGATGTAAGCTGCGTAATTTGCAACAGCATTCCAGTTTTCATCGGCAGAAGTCATCTGGCTAACCAGGTTTTCTGGCACCAACTGATCTTTTGCAAATTTGGGGCAACAGAAGAATACATGCTCTACAGTTTCCTCAAGGTTTGTGCAATTGGGGCAAGACGATTCATAGTCAAGTTTGAACAGAAACAGATAGGCCCTGAAACCCTCATGTCCAGTAAGCAATTGGGTGAGGTAATGATCAACCTCCCCATGTTTCCGGGCTATTCATGTCGCAATATCTGGTATCAAACGGTGGGTCCATCTTCCAGAAGATGATGAATCCCAGCGTCTTTGCCATCTTTGTAGAGTATTATTTCTCTCCTCCTTGGTGATTGAGGGCCAATAAGCACCCGGTTCCTCTCGTTTTCGGCGATAGATCCGATTGCGGTCATCCGCCAGAAGGTCAATGGGCGGCATGTCAGCTATAACACACACTGCATCATATGAAACAGTGCGAAATGCTCTAGTGACACGAATGGCACTTCTTCGGTATACGCTATTTCTTCTAGCAGTTTTCCACAAGATATGATTGCAAGATCGTCCGCGAAACCCAAAGTAACTGTCCCTACCTCCATGGGTAGTCTTAGCGCTGCATCATACATCACATTCCACAAGAGAGGCCCTAAAACGGAGCCCTGAGGAAGGCCACTTGTGATTTTATAGGTTTTTAGCTGACTGCCTTTTGTAATAAGGTAACCGTGGGTAATTTGAGTATGGTCTATTCTGATTCTAGCTATGACAACTTCCTTTCCTCCGTTGGGTTGGAACTTTTTCATATTTTGGCATCCTTTGTAATAGCTTTCAGTTTATTTTGTTCTTCAATATTTTCCCAAAGCTGTGGCCAGGTCAGTTTCAATGTCTCAAGACAGTGATCTATTATATTTCAGATTGTATATGTTTGATTTTTTGTCTTACATTTAAAATTAAAAATAAAAATGATCTATATAGCAAAGTGGTGATATTTTGAATTTTTTTTTTTTTGGAACTGATAATGAAATTTTTAACGTTCGGAACTAGTTTTCACATAAAAATAATTCCAATAGAATTTGAAAATGATTCATCAATCCTAATTGTATTTATTCTTCTATATCATCATGGTGTACCTTGAGTAATTCTAGCTTGATGATATTATATTATATTAACGATGTTGAAGTATGACTTTAGTATTGTCGAGAAATAAGTTAGTTTCATTATCTTGTCTCCTTCCCTTTCACATGATAACATAAATACAATACAATAGAAGATGAAGCCCCATTGGCAGATATGAAGATGAAGCTCCATTGGTCTATATTCCACAGGAGACCCGGCAGAGCAGACCACAGCACAGAGTAGGTTCCCATCGACCAATGTCTGTCTTCTCCTCTCCTCAATAGACAGCTCCGAGGTTGAGTCCCTTTGAGGATACCGTCTTGATTCAGAGCTCCTCTTGGACAAGGATTCTACCTTAGCAACAGATTCTTAGCGCTTTATCACCAAACTTAGTTTGATGACTTATCTAACTCTTGTTTAATTGAATGGGTCCGCCGAAAAACATTCTAAGCGACAAACATAAAATTTTGAGTAATCAGTCATCAAAAAATCATAATCTAAAGTTGTTAGTTTTGTAGGTTAGATTTTATGTTTATGTTTAAATATTAATTTGTTATATTTTCATGTATAATGACATAAGGTAGTACTACATAATGATATGACGTACTATTATACATTTTGAAAACTTTGAAATCGCCACTTAGGAAATTTTGTCGCTTTGAACGTTTTTCGGCGGAGCCATTCAATTATAATCTAAACCTTAGTCAGCGTAATTTACTAGATGGAATCTTTATAATGGCTTGGCACATCATTTTTTATTTTGTACTATATATAAAATATGTTCTTATAAATATAATATCTAACCTCGGTTGTCCTTCATATTTCTCATTACTAGCATGAAGATATAATTAATTTACTTACTAAAAGTAACAATCAGCAATCTGTTATAAATAACTATTTAACAATCAAATTATTAATAATTCAAAGATGGTCAAAAGAACCCATTTGGACCATCAAACGCATCCCAAATTCAAGGAGTGATAACAGACTCCTTTTGTATCGCACGTAACACTACATACAAAATTGCGTATTCAAACAGTGAGCCATATTCATAAAATTTACAGATATTTTCATGACAAAGTACGTGGCCATACAAACAACCAGGTACAAAATATGGCAACATTATAAATTCCAGATATAACTCAACGGAAGCTGAAAAGGAGCTGGATGAGGGATCGGCTAGTCTAATCCCTAATAATTTAGTATTTATGCCTAGAGATTGTTCCACTGGCTGCTGACTCTCTTATGACTGCTCATGTCTTTATTAAAACCTCACATTCACTTGTAAACAAATGTATTTCTGTTGTGAATGAGAACTTCTCAAAGCCACACTCAACATTTTATCACTACTTATTCCTATAGCTTAAATTTTTTTATACTTTAACCTACTAAAACATCAAAAGATCTAATATCATCATTCAAACGCTCCTTTATTTCCAGAGCACCTAACTTCTGGAACTCGCTTCCTTCCAACTCCTTTTCCATTCCTCCACTCATAATAGCTTTAAATCCCGACTTTTCGTTTACCTGTTAGATATTCAATCAAACAATCATATTGAAGAAGATAATATTTATTAAAATGAAATATACATTATTCACAAAATAGTATTGATTTTGTTCAGTGTTATTTTTTTACTATTGCACTAATTTTGTATTATTGTTTTTGGAATAACTTATATTATTATATCTGATAAGATACATTTATTTCTCCTGATAAGATATATTTTTTAGCTTCAAGCTGTATGTTATTTATTGATTTTTTTTTTAATATTTTTTTTTTTATAACGTTATATTACTTATTATACTGTAATTTAATTTTAATATTTTTCTTGCTTGTATCATGTCCTTAATTTTATATACGGCAGCTAGACCGCCATTATATTGTTCATTATGATTATTCTTAAGGAACAATGGCTCCAGAATAGAATTTATTTTTATTCATTCATTCATTCTTTCATTCAATATCATCGAAATGTACACTTTACCCCAGAATAGGTAAATTAAAAACGTTAATATCTTTAATATCTACCCCTCCATTTTTATCTTCTACATATCTGTTGTGGGTTTTTTTTTATTTTTTTTATTTTAAATTTCTGTTTACAATACCTAGGTTCCAAGATATTCCGTGTTAGATAAAAAGGGACTTATTTAGTAAAATTATAATTTAATTTGAAATGGTTCAACGAAAACCCCTGTTTCCTTCATTTAATGCCTCTTGACGAGTTTTTTTTTTTTTTTTTTTTTTTTTTTTTTTTTTTTTTTTTTTTTTTTTTTTTTTTTTTTTTTTTTTTTTTTTTTTTTTTTTTTTTTTTTTTTTTTAACTCGAGTTCCAAATTTTGTAATCCAAGGTTTTTCCGTTGTCCAACGAAATTATTGGTGTAAAATAAAAAAAAAAGTAAAATCAAACAGATGAACTCAAAAGTTCTTCTCCTAAATTATACAGGGTGTCCCAGACATAGTGGAAAAAAAAAAAAAATTGGTAATACTGCAAACTAAACGGGGTAGAATGGCGCAAAAACGAGTGTCCTATCTCAATTTTTTGAGGAGATAGAATTTTTTTTCGTTTTTATTTTTAAAATCTTACTTTTTTTTTCTGAAAAATTACAGATTTCTCTACTTTGTTTTAGCGTAGAAACTAAAACTTCACCTTTTGAGTCTAACAGACGTTTTTCTGATGAAAAACACGCTAGAGAATAAATACTTGATTGCTCCACATACCTACTAGATTGAATAAATGTATTAGTTTTTTATCACTTGTCCATATGCATGAGGGGTAAAGAGTTGTGATGGTGGCAAGCCCTCCCTCCCCCCCCCCCAAAAAAAAACAAACTTTTTTATAGGGAGTTAAGGGGGGGGGGGGTTAACCAAATTCTTGCTGATTACCTAATGTTACATAAACGTACTTTTTTTTTAAATATAAAAAATAATAATTTAGGATTATTTGAAGAAATTAAATACTAATTAAATACCTATTGGGCCTTAGATGTAATTAAATATTATTAGATGTAAAAATGAGGATAAAGAAAATTGTCCTTCTTGCGTGGTCAGATGTAAACTTACTAATCTAAATTAATAGAACTTTTCTCTTTCTGAACTTCCCTTGAGTTAGAATGTTTTTTTCTTCATTTTTTTTAAGACTAGAAAGAACAATGTATGAATTCTAAATAATGTAAAAAGGGTGATTATAATCTAAAATAAAAAATAAAAAACTCCTTAGTTTAAATTTAAAAAATACTTTCTTTAAAATAAATTAAATTTTTTTCTTCTCATCAACTAAAATTTGAAAAATTTTACATAATAAATGTTGAAGATAAAAAAAAATAGCGAGGATTATTATTATTGGTGAAACATATTAAAATGGATTATTGCAGCGCGTGTTCAAAATGTCCTCCATTACTTCGGATGCAGGCTCTAGCGCGCTTCCTCATTGCCCCAACACTGACATTTAATGACAACTTGGCTTTTACTACTTCAGCAGCCTCAAGTATCTTTGCTCGTAGTTCCGCCACACATGTAATTGGCGTTTTGTACACCTCTTCCTTCAAGGCAGCCCAAACGAAAAAATCAAGGGGGTGAGATCCGGGGACCTAGGCGGCCAGGATACCACGCCTCCGCGACCTATCCAAGTGCGATATGTGTCATTAAGCCAATTCTTCACTGCGGTGGTGTAGTGCGGTGGAGCTCCGTCATGCTGGAAGACAATTTCTCTTCTGACTTCTGGATCCACTTCTTCCAGAAGGACCTGAAGATCAGTTTGCAGGAAATTTAGGTAGGCTTCACCATTTAAATTCCCTTCAAAAAAATAAGGCCCCAGCATTATGTCACCAACAACACCGACCCATACGTTGCAGGAAAACCGATACTGGAATGAGCTCGATTGGCAGACGTGAGGGTTCTGAGTAGCCCAGTAATGGGAATTGTGTGTGTTATAAATTCCTTGCCTCACAAAAGTAGACTCATCAGTCCAAAGAATTTTTTAAAAAAAATGATATTGCTCTATATCGGAGTTAAGGAGCCATCGACAAAATTGAACTCTCTGTGGGTAATCGGTCTCCAGTAGGTCCTGTACTTTGGAAAAATGAAAGGGGTGTAACTTCTCTTTTTTTTTAAAACGCGCCAAACTAAACTTTTACTAACTCCCGTATGAGAGGCAACTTGGCGGACACTGGTAGTGGGGGATCCTCTACTTCACTGATGATATGTTCTTCTATGTCTACATCCCTTGATTGAGGCCCAACCTCACGTCGTGGTTTTATGACTGATCCGGTTTCTGAAAGCCGCCGGAATGTCCTGCTGAAAACGGCAGGGCTTGGAACCCGACGATTTGGGTATCGGTTCTCATACTCCCTCTGAGCTGCTAGCGCATTGCCATTGCAGAACCCGTAGACGAAAACCATATCTGCGTACTCACTTGTGGTGAAGTCCATGGCTGAAGTGTAAATGACAATCGATGCAGTCATAAAATAAGAGGATAACTTCTTATGACCTTTGCACAGAGTGGGACTATAATTGTTTACAAAGCTTTACTAAATCAATCCGGGGCTTGATAACACAGTCTGGGCTAATGAGTAATAGCAGGGCACATTTTAAAATGTTATTTTTTTTTCTGTTTATGTATTTAATATCTTCAAATAATCCTAAATTATTATTTTTTATATTTTAAGAAAAAAGTACGTTTATGTAACATTAGGTAATCAGCAAGAATTTGGTTAACCCCCCCTTAACTCCCTATAAATAAGTTTTTTTTTTGGGGGGGGGAGGGAGGGCTTGCCACCTTCACAACTCTTTATCCATCATGCATATGGACAAGTGATAAAAAACTAATACATTTATTCAATCTAGTAGGTATGTGGAGCAATCAAGTATTTATTCTCTAGCTTGTTTTTCATCAGAAAAACGTCTGTTAGACTCAAAAGGTGAAGTGCAATTGTATCATGAGTTACACCAATAAAAAGCTAACTAAATTCTGCAGTTTTTGAGAAATTTGACGGCTTCTAGGGTTCTCCAGTGAGGAGGGAGGAATTTTCAAAAAATATTAAAAATTTAAGTTTTAATAAATGTTTTGTGTTTTGCGCGTTAAAAGGCCCCGTTAATTGCGTTAGTTGCGCGTTAATTTAAAAGTGAATTTAAATTAACTAGACCTATTTCATCTTTTAGAAAATTTAATGCTGATTAAGAAAATATCATCGTTTTAGTTTCTACGCTAAAACAAAGTAGAGAAAACTGTAATTTTTCAGAAAAAAGTAATATTTTAAAAATAAAAACGAAAAAAATTCTATCTCCTCAAAAAATTGAGATGGGACACTCGTTTTTGCGCCATTCTACCCCGTTTAGTTTGCAGTATTACCCTTTTTTTTTACACTATGTCTGGGACTAACAGAAAAGGGCTATACAATATATTAGTTGAAAAAACTAAAGAAGAAAAATTAAAATAAAAAAAAAATAATAATAGGTAAAATTAAATTAAAGTTCTATTTTTTATTTAACGTCGCATCAACTTTACAAATTTAATTTATTAGCGACAACTATAAACATTAAACAAAACCTTTAAACATCACAGTGACTAATTTACAACAAAACAAAATATATACATAATTGAGAAATCTTACAAACATTTTAAACTTAGATATAACTATATATCAGTCCAGAAACCAGTTCCCCTGATAAATTTTAGCACTGCCTTGAATTTCGAAGTGTTGTTCAGGTCTTGAATATCGTTTAATATTTGATATTTTCTCCTTAGTTCACTGTATAATGGACACTGAATAAGTATATGGTTAACTGTCTGTATGACGTGGCATTCAGTGCAGGTTGGCGGCTCTAATTTCTTAAAATGAAATACATGAGTGAGTTCAGTGTGTCCTAATCGGAGCCCAGTTAGTATCACCCCTTCTCTTCGTGTCGTCCCTTCAGATAGATCCAACTTCTTGTTTGGCTCCTTCGCCGTTTTTAGCACACTTCGCTCTTCTTGTAGCCATTCTATATCCCAAGATTTCTTCAATGCCGTAAATTAAAGGTTATAAACACAATCATACTCTGTTTACGGTACACACTCATTCTAGGGATCCCAAACCAAACCTGTCCTACCAATTATGGACGGACAAGGAAAAATAAAATTAAAAAGTTTATTTCTTAAATGGGTACTGCTATCGACGAGGCGCTCCAGTCACGCGGCGAGAATTCCTTTTATCGATTCAAAGTCTGTTCCGATTGATTTCAATGTTTTAGTCGCTACTTTTCGAGAGAGAAAGGTTATACTTCTTCATTTACGCAAAAACTCTAAATCCATGTTCAATCTAATATTAACTTCTATTTTACCTTCTAATATTAAAATGAGAGATAAGAAAATAATTAAGTGGAAATAAGAAAATATAAAAATATAAAACACTAAATCAATGCTGAATTCAATTATACTAAATCAGAATTAATATAATATGTACTAAATCATTCGTGATAACGTTCATTTTCACAGTAGGGAAGTTTAAATAACAAATTATTAATACATAAAACAAAATCTAATTGTAAGTTAAAAATTATGTATTTAATTGTTGCTATATTTTCTCAATTAGGGAAGTAAAAATAAAAAAATATGAAACTTCTAATATACTTTCTCACATTCATTTTTAGATTTACTTATTTTATTGAATTAATAATTTGATCTGTCTCTTCTTAAGGCAATAAGTAATACGGACGACAAAGAATCCATTCACAAAATATGTAAACTGAAAATTTCTCACTCAAGTTGATATAACAAATATAAATACATAAAACAACAAATCTATATATAAATTAATGTATCGTGTTAATTTGTGTTACAATTTCACACATTAGGGAAGAGGAAATAAGATCAATAAACGAAACGCTAAATCCATTATGAAACTTATGACTTCTGTTTCACCTATTTACATTTAAGAAGACTAACATTCCATATAACACATTAATTAATACAATACTAGTTTTGATTGTTCAGTTACAACTTGAAGATAATGTTGTTACGTTTCTCAAAATTAGTTGTTATAATTTTGAGATTAATGTAATTTACTTTAGGCCAATTACTCTCTGTTTTATATGAGAGCTGTGAGTTCGGAGAGGTAATTGGAATTTCCGTTTGATGTAGCAAGTACCGAGCGGGGAAGTTGACCCGGATGGGACTGGAAGTCAATGCTCTAATGTAGCAAAGCGTTATATTATGGAATGTATTGCCTCTAATTGGAATTGTAACATAATAACATTGATATTGAATTTCAAATATCTGAGTGACATCTCGTCGTGCGTCTCGATGAGAGTTGGCTACCACTCGACGCCAGGGCTAGATCTGAAATAGCAACGAATTGAACAGCTGATCATTTCAGTTTGTTTTCCTCTTGTCATTTGTTTGATAACAAAATAAATGAAGACTGTGGTAGTCATATGTATGTTATGGCAAAACCTGAGCATACAAGGTGCCGCACAGTGCATCGAATGTGGACAAAATACGAAAAGTCAGTTTTTCTTTTCAGATTCCCCAGTTATTTCCTATGTTCAACTACTAATAGATAGTAGCCGAAAAGGGCTTGATATTAAAAAATATATGAGATGTAGATAGTTAGGGTAGGCAGTCATAGATACTCAGCAGATCAAAATAAAATTGTTATTTTATTTTAATTCGCGCACAGGCGAAGCGGAGATATTTTTTTTTTAATGATTGGTTATTTATAGTATATTACTTCATACTGTTTAGTCATTGTGTTTAGTCCAGGTGTGTTATTTGTCCAAGGCAAAAAGATAGAAAAATCAAGAAAGCATGCACTAAATTTATATATTAATATAAAATGTTCAATGTGTTACTCATCACGCACTCAATTGATTTTTCAACATCCAATTTTGGAAAAAAATGGAATCAAATTTAAACGCAGAAAAAAAACTGGAACGGGGCAAAGTCACTGCAGTAAGATACGGCCCGTGCCGGTTCCAACAAAATATTGTTTTCGAGAAATGTCTTGTCTGAAACGTGCCGTGGATTGCTTAACATCCGTTACACATATATATACGCAGGCACTATGAAACTGACTATAATAATATTTGAAACGTTACGCTCAATATTAGTAGTATTTCCCACTTCCTGGAAAAAGGCCTTAATTCATCCCATCAACAAGAACCCAAACCCTATATCCCCAAAGGACTACCGCCCTATATCCATACTTTCCAACCTTTCTAAGCCCCTAGAAAGATTGGTGCAATCCCAAATTTCCAATTTCCTAGAACATTCCAAGTTACTCGATCCCTTCCAATCTGGTTTCCGTCCCGGCTTCTCAACACAATCCGCACTCATTAAAATTATCACTGACATCCAAACAGCGATGGACAAAAAAGAACTGACCATCCTGATCCTCCTTGATTTCTCTAAAGCATTCGATTCCTTAGACCATAATATCCTTTTTTCCAAATTGAAATCATTGAACTTATCCTACAGCTCCCTCCTTTGGTTTCAATCTTTCCTTTCCGACCGCACCCAAGCAGTTGCCACTGCTAACCAAGGCCTATCCTCTTTCCTCACTCTACAGTCAGGAGTAGCTCAAGGTTCGAGCATTTCCCCTCTACTGTTTAATTCCTACATCAATGATCTTCCCCATTCAATTCACCATTGTTCCCACCATCTTTATGCCGATGACTTCCAAATTTACTTCTCCTTTCCTCCATCTGAAATGTTAGCTGCGTTTGCCAAAATTCAGGAAGACCTAGACGAAACCTGTGCCTGGGCAAATCTGAACAAATTAACGTTAAACGCAGCTAAAACTCAAGCAATTGCCATAGGATCACACTCCCTTCTCCATTCAAATGCCAACTTTCCCACATTATTCCTTAATGGTCATCCAATAACTTTCCATTCCTCTGTTAAAAATTTAGGCTTAACCATTGATCAAACCCTCTCCTGGAAATCCCATATTGCACAAATCTCCCGAAGGTCAATCGGTATCCTAAAACTATTTCACCGCTCCCGTCACCTCCTTCCCCTACCCACACGCAAACTTCTAGTATCCTCCCTTATCTTCCCCCAATTTGACTATGGTTGCGTGATATATGACGGGCTCTCGATGGTTCTTGAGGACAGATTAAAACGCATCATGAATTGCTTCATTAGGTTTGTCTTCGGAACATCGAGACGTTCCCATGTTTCGCATCTCTATACTGAGTTAAATTGGCTTTTCCCCTCCTTCCGCAGAAAATACTTTCTAGGCTCCTACCTATTCCAAGTTATCAACACCCGTCACCCTCCCTTTATTTACAGTAACCTGAAATTCAAGTCTGCTATCAAATCACTGCATACAAGATCTCGTCTTTCCGATCTCTATACTCCATCCCACAGAAGTACTGCATTCCAACGTTCCTTCCTTGTCCGATCCTCTAATCTTTGGAATTCCCTCCCCCCCTGTATCCGCAATGCTTCCTCCCTTGGAACATTCAAAACACTACTCTTTCACCATCTTCTTTCCCTCCAACCCGACGCTCTCTAATTATAAGGATATATGTACTATGTATGTAATTGTCTAATTTATTTATTAAGACCGTCAGACATAAAACATTAGCAAAAATTATAGTTTAACTATGATAATGTTTTGATTTCTTGTAATGCTAATTTTGGATTTTCTATCTTTTATTTTTCTTTAAGTTTCTGTTTGTTTTTTCCTCTTCTGCAATTTTGTTTACAATATTAACCTCTTTTTTGTATATTTATCTTTTCACTCTCTTTTTATTAATAGTTTTTTCTTTCTCTAGTTTTTCTCTGTATTTTTTTTTCATACCAATTTGTATTTAATTTTACCTAAGTTGTTTTTTTTTAAAAGCCTCTCGGCCAGTTTATGATCTTACTTTGTGATATTCAATGTTATTCTTAAGGGACTTTGTCCCAGAATAAAGTTTTCTTTCTATTCTATTCTATTCTATTCTATTCTACTCCACTACGTGTCGTGCCGGATAATATAAAACAACCTTTAAGGCTATTTGGACATACGGAGTTAAGCTTTGGGGCTCCATTAAACCATCCAATTCATCTCGTATCCAATCCTTACAATCCAGAATCCTTTGAAAAAGCTTAAATGCTCCTTACTTTGTCACCAATAAACTTATCCATAAAAACCTCAATAATTCATATGTTGCTGAGTTAGCCCAAACCAGATACCTATCCTTTCATAATTAAGATTAACGAATAGGTAATAATTTATACAATAATATAATAATGTATACAGTCTAGGTATATTTATTACAAACATTTTTCTGAATTAATTTATTTTGTGTAGTATTCATAGTTATTTCAGAGATTTCCAAATATGCGAAGAAAACGTCAAAATTTATAGTATCAACGAGAAAAACTATGAGTGTTGAAATTCTTCAGTTCCATTTTCATATTTAAATAAAATAAATATAAAATTAATTAGCCTTTAAACTTTGACAGTTACAGAAAAATATTATGTAAGGTTAAGTGTATAAACCAACGAGGCCGAAAAGAATTTGTCAATTAATGGTGATGGTATTTGACATTAGAATTAATATAGGAATGAGTGTTTAGTTTTTTTTATTTTATGAATGAGTGTTTAGCTTTTTTTATTGCTGCCAACGCTCAGTATCAGAGTAGATAATAATAGATGTTTTTAACAATTATTCCAAAAAAAATGGGTATGAATATGTAAACTACGATAAATTAATTATTTCAAAAGTTGTCATTATCAAATTATGGCCAAAGCATTAGCATAAAGCTAAACGTTATTTTGTAAGCTCCAGAACTATTTAGATCCACTAGTCTCTCAACTTGCTTCCCACAACATTCCCGATATTCCTCCGAGGCGTCTAAAAAGATGGCCAAGAGACCTTCTAGTGTAAATTTTTTATTGAAGTGCTACTGATGAGTAGTTCTTTTCAAGTTTTGATATTGTAATAGTTATTAACTCATTTACTTGAGGTATATATCTGTACAGTTGTAAATTTTAATTAATTGATATAAAAAATAAATAATTTTTGTTTTATCCGCGATTTCTCTTCAGAAATGGAAGACGTTAAGCAATTAACACAATCAATTTTTCAAAAATAAATAAATAAATAAAATAAAATAAATTTTATAATCTGACATAAAAGTCGAAGGGTTCTGTTATATTTGACTAAAAATATTCATATTTAATTAGTTAGGTGTAACACGATCCTTCAGATATTTGAGTCTGCTTGGTAGCAATATATATTTGAATAATAATTTTCCTTCATTTGTCTTCTTTGTTATGTATGCTACAAAAACTTGTCCGATACTATATATCTTCAAAAAATATTATTTATGTAGGAAATTGCTGATTATTGGATGTTTATGTAAATAGAAAGGAACCATGGGAATCAATTCTGACTATGAAATAAATTCATATAGGAAATAAAATTAAAGTTGATAGGAGATATAAATATTGTTCATTCCCCGGAAGTAGATATAACCCCCGACTATATGGACCCATTAGCTTTTCCTTTATTGAATCCAAACAGAGCCGATTGTAGGAAAGATTGAGGGGGGGGGGGTTAAACTCGTGTCGTTATCTTATACATATAATACATAATACATAAATAGATATAACATAATATATAATGTAATGTAATATCTATTATTCTTTATAACAGCTCCCCTGCAGGATGTATTATTCATTGCTATGGGATTATAATAATTTCCAACAAAGTCAAAGCTATTTTAATTCAATACTGGGGACTAACTTTGATATATCGATGCTTAGATCTGAGAATAGCTCAGCATATCATTTTATCAACGATGTTTCAAATAATCTTTCATCTTTTTATTTATTGACTCTTTTAAATGTTGAGCTACATGCACCTGAACATTGTCGAATTTTATAGCAAAATTATGTGTTTAATTGTTATTTTGTCAAAAAAAAAACAAAAAAAACCTACTATTATGATCTATAAAGATAGGTCTATTAGAAAAATCTAACCAAAACCTGAATATTTTCGCATTATTGAAAATTGCTTTTTTTTAGAAAAACAAAAAATTAGACAACTCAATTCCCCCTGACTAGGAAAAACAATAAATCATTGATATTTCAATCTATAACCTAATTATTTTATATCTATGGCTTTTGATAAGAAATCCATTCTCAAATTTTCGATCTGAGATGCTATTAGATGAATGCTAAAGTTTCTAAATGGTATAGTATCTCAATCTTACATTTTTAAGTGTAAAAATACGTAATACATTTTGAGGGTGAAAAAGCATTACAGAAGAAAACTATACCCCCCTCCTCCCAGGCCAAACACATATGCATATAAAAACAAAAAAAATACATAAAAACATAATCTTCAGCCTTATCGATTTTTTTCTTTAATTTTCGAATTTCTTCGATGTATCGATTAATTTGTAAACCTCTTCGTTCCTTTGAGCAGGGCCTGGTCCCGATCCATGATTTGCACCCGTCACGAACCTTACCTTGGACCATCATGTCTTCAAGCTGATTTCCTCTTGTCTCTCCTATTCCTGCCTCTCTTTCTCTCCATGACATCCTTGGCCTTTTCCCAAGTAGTCTTTCTTCTATAAACTTTATTTATTTTCGAACCTCGTGCATTCATGATTTTCGGATCAATTACTTTTCAAATCATTCTACTTGTATTATTCCTAAAGCTGCCTCATATTTTTCTTACATCTACACTTCAAATGTATTTTCGTTCAGTATGAGGTAATGATTGCATATTAGGTTATCAAGAGTTGTAATACTGAATTTGATTTCATTTGTACAGTTTTCCTTTAATGACATCATACATATTTTAGCTATGTCACTTGAGGTAAACAATGATGATATATCAATATCAATACAATTAGGATTGATGAATTAATTGCCACTTCTATTTGAATTATTTTATTAGAATACTAGTTTCGAATGATAAATATTCATATTTAGTTATAAAACATACGAAATTTTCAAAATATCAGCAATTTGTTTCATAGATTATATGCACTAAAGTTTTCAGATATGTAAGACAAGAAATCAGATATATTGGTATTTACCTGAGGAGATCTGTCAGATATCTGAAGTGGAAGGGGAAGGGCCTGGTAGGTTAAACATTTTGTGGTTTTACCATTGGATTTCCCCAATTACTAATTGGATTCCTATTGGAAACAAATTTAAAATGGGACTATTGGAAATGTTTATCTGATCATTTAAACAATCCGTTCTTATTGATCCATATAACGTAACCCTTATAACTTTACATATAATCTATGTACCAAAGTGCTGATGGTTTTAAAATTTGGTATGTTTCACAACTGATGATGAATGTTTAACATCCGAAACCAGTTTTCTAATAAACTAATTCCAATAGAAGTGGCAATTGTAGCTATGTTTTACAATATCATCATTGAACACTAAAAATACCATGACGGACCAAATGACCCTTTTCTGATCTTTTGTCAGAAGTTCTTGGAAACGGCATTCCTTACTTAATTTTTTGACATTACTATTTTGATTCAAAAATATATCCAAAGTGGGTTTTTAATATCCACTCCAATTTTATTATTGTTTTTGACCGATGAATTGCGTTAGAAATATGTACTCATGAAATGCCGGTACGTTTAATGTTAATATAATACTTGACAATGTCTTTTTGTTTGGTGTTCAAATTTTACATAGATCATTAAGACCAGACGATGCATTCATAGTTAATAAGTTCCTCTAGTAAATCTAAAATTTCCCATCAGTTTTGTCCGGATTCCCTATTTATTGGCAAATTCTCAGTGTTTTAAATCAAAAGGAAATGCTTTGTTTTTAATTTTTTAAAACTCTTTAAGTTAATTATTTTACCACATTTATAAAATTTATTTAAATACGATCTTAAATCCCTTGACCCTTTGAAGAAACACCCATATCCCTGGAAACCAATCATGTTGCATGCTGAGGTGTTAAATTTTGGTTTCATATAGTACAGGTAATGATTTTAATTATTTATCTCTAAAATGAAGTACTATAAAAAAGCTCAAAATTAATATCCAAAAAAAAATTTTTTTTTTAAATATTAATCGTTTCAAACCTGTCAATTAAAGCGACTGACAATAAAACAATTTTGTATGTTTTAGGACTGAAGATGAATGTTTAGCATATTAGAAACTAGTTTTCTAATAAAATAATCCCAATAGAAGTGGCAATTAATTCATTAATCTTAAGTATATTGATCCTTCTATACCATCTTGGTGTACCTCAAGTTAAACATAATTCCTCGATGGGTGCATTGAGATGCTAGAGTACCTAAGACTGCAACTGATGAGGAAGGTTAATGCTCCAACTAACTAGGTACCTATGGTGTATTCTAATGCTGGACCATTACGGACACCTACGAAGACCACCTATTGTACCAACCATTCCAGAAGAGAGGACAAACAGGAAAATGCCGATATGTCGGTCCTTGTGCTAATAGCCCTAGTGCGGTGGGCTTCGGTTGGAGCAGAGCCAAGGAATGTCGGCGCCGTGGAATAATTATAAATGTCCTAATTGTATTGTTATTAGTTAATTGACTGCTTTATATTAACTTATGTTAATTGACTGGCTGGCGGCATTGCTGCCCAGTGGCGTTTGTTACTGTCAGCCATTATATGTCTGGGAAATCAAACTAAATTTACAAGAAATCACAACAGAAATAGAACGTACTTGATATTTTGTTTGTATTCACTAGGATTCTATTATGGAAATGAGTTTTGTTAGTGAATTTTACAAGACGTCAAGAATCTGCTTGTGATTTTCGACTACTTTAACATTTACTGGACAAACGAGTTCTAATTACATGACAGTAATCAGACATATATAGACATACGGAGTTGAGCTTTGCGGCTCCTCTAATCAGTTTTTCCCTTATCCAATCCTTAAGGTCTTTACACCGCCCGAGCATTCGTCGCAAACAGGGGTGACGAACGAGCATTCGTTCGAGGCTGAGGCAGTGTAAACAGTCGCCATGAGCCGAACAAGACCCAAGCAAATGGTTGTTCGTGCTCGGTCCTGATCCGCCCGATGTCGGTTTTCCGGCGAATCATCAAAGGGACGCTCGTTGGCCGCTCGCTCTCTGTAAACACCCGCATTGTGTTCGCCGAATCTTGTTCACGCCAGCTGTTGAAGAGTACACGTCTCCTCTCATTTTGAGTGTGGTAGCTATTGTTTATTTTCAATGAATGTTCATTTAAGATAATGTGTTCTATTATTTTGTATATCTATTTTAAGTATCTATTCATTTTCTTTTTAAGTTTATTTGTTCTATTTTTTATATTTATTCTCAATTTGAATCCTGTTTTTAACGGTTCGGTTCGGCGACGCCAACCCCTAAACCCGCTCAGAATACCTTTTATCGATTCTAACCTTGTTCCGATATATTTCGATGTTCTAGTCGCTGCTTTTAGAGGGAAATTCTCCTACATTTACTGAGAAACTCTAAATCCCTTTCAAAGTAATATTAGGTGATGTTGCTTTGGCTAAATCACAATTGATTTTATTTTATCCTTCAGCAATAGGGAGTAATTTCTTTTCTTTAAAAACGACGACTCCCACATGCGACGCCTTTTCCTTTTTCGCTTTTCCCCCGCTAGGTGTTCTAGAATGAGAATAGCCGCCACAGCAACCGCAATTTTGGATAGCCCGGGTGCCATCTATTTGCTGCGAATGCTCGTGCAGTGTGAACAGAGGGCTCGTTTGCGTTCGTGCTCGTTGAAAACCAGCGAATGCTTCATGTAAATGATCGATGGTCGAAGCTCGAGGATGTTCGGGCAGTGTAAACGTACCTTTACAATCCAAAATCCTTCGTATAATCCGCAATGCTCCTCATTATGTCTCGAATAATCCATACAAAACACTTACACAATGATCTTAATGTTCCATATGTTGCTGATTTTGCTCAATCCTATCTTACCTTAACACGTACTACCATACCGAATCGATTAATCGACTAATCGACTTTCCATTCTATTTCCGATAACCGTTCGTGTCCTCTGAAATTAAGATGGCTCAGGTGTCTTCTAGTATAGAACTTTTATTTAAATGCTATACTTGAAGTATTTTCTATACTTGAGGTTGTTTTTTATAAGATTTTTTTCCTGTGAATTTACTATGTATACACATTTTATAGAAAAAAACAAACCTGTACTACTGAAGGGACTTGGGCTCAGTACTCAAGTAACGATTACTAATACTGGGCCAACGGTTGTGAAAGGAGGAGATTTGGCCGACATCAACCGCCAGGTTTTTCCGCTCAGCTAAGGGTACCCACTTTATAGAGGCTGGGTGTTCCCCAGGAGGGTCTATCGATCTCGACATCGATTCACGGCCAAAATAACAGAGAATACATTTTCTGACTTCAGTTGGACTCGAAGTCTTGCCTGGGAACTTGGTAAGCTAGTGCCTTACCCACTAAGCTGCTGCGGCTTCTATTTTACACAGTTGTAAATATCAACAATAAATAATTTTATTTTTAATGTGTTTACACCCAACGGTCATTAGAGACTGGAAATATTTCCTTATTACTTTTTTTAACGTACGTTGATCGATTAATTAAAATAGTATTATTTTTTCAATATATTTTTGCAGTTAATAACATTTATTTGATTTATCTGTATTATTACAATTAGGATGAATGAATTATTTGGCACTTCTATCAATTTTTTTCTTCGAAGAATAGTTTGGCAGAAAGCAAAAGAGCTTCTTAGAACCTTGAAGTGTTTTCCTTGTTAGAACCGATGACAAATGTTTAATATTCGAAAACAGTCATCGAGTAACAAAATTTTTATAGATGTGGCACCATCATGCGTACCTAAAGGAAAAAATGACTATGTATTAAGAAAAATGGCATGTGCCTTTAAGACTGTGCTTGAGGAGAAGAGAGGGTGCAGGTCTTGTAAGAAGAGATGAAGTACATCTTGAAGAGGCTATGCTCTGCACCCTGCCATCAAGGAAGGTACCGTTCAAAGTGGATTAAGAAAGGCAGGTGGAAAAAGTAAAATATTAGAAGTGGAACTGACGACTTCAAAGGCTGATACTTTGAAGAGATTCTTTCCTTCCTTTGGGTTAAGGCTTGGGATTGAATGGGTCTCTCAAATCTCGCTAGGCACATCCGGAAAAATCTTTATGGTTTTTTGAAAAATTTTAATCTCTTGTTCTTAGCAGGAGTGTGCCAGCTCACAGTACCTCACCTGTGTACCGTGTTCGAGTAGAGAAGGAATAAGATGAGGCGTAATGAAATCTTAAGTATAAGAACTGAATTTGAATTTGGAGTATATGACCGGGCACCAAGGCCTTCTTTATGTACTCCAACTATACTATCAACAAGGACGGATCATCGTAGAGGTTACCTCATCTATTGTAGCGTAGGCTGGGAAGGTCGAAATTCATTCCGTGGGTCAGCCACGTGATAAATCTATACCCTCTTATCTTGAATTCGAACAAAAGTAACAGAATTTTCGAGAATGCTAAATTTAACTCTTGCTCGCTCGACTATCATTTCCTATTTGTTTAATAATGTAAATAGCTGTTGACAATTTTTATTTCAATTTGTTCCTACAACCTGCTTTAGGAAGGACACCTGAAGATTAATGGACAATAAAGTACAGTCCTTTACACAGGTCTATATCATCTATAATGATAATAATAAACTTTTTTAACATCAATAGTTAGAAAAACAACTCTCCCATTAGGAGGAATTTAGAAGTTGCTACAATAAAGAAACAAAAAATATATTATTGAGAAGAAGGTAATAAGGTCCTCTTGAGAGCCAGGAACTACACTGGATAGGTGGCGAACGATGACATGAGTTCGAAGCATTGGCAGTAAATAAAAGTATTTCTACTTGGACGTGGTGTTTCTGTTTTACTGCATCCCTCATTATCTTCTTTCCGATTCATCTTAACAGCCAACTCTAATATTAATTCCAAATATCACTTATTTTATGTTGATAACACTTCCTATTGAATAAAACAAAAGACGAGACACAATGAAGCGACCAGTTATATGGACATTACATACGGTGCCATTACTTACTGCTCCCACCTAAGATGCGGGCGATTTTTGTTCCTGTTGCCTTATCCTCTGATGGATTCACTCGGTACAAGCCTTGGATCATCTCACATCCTTTATCCTCGCCATATGTCCATTCCAATTTGATTTTAACCTATCAGCTTCAACACTTAAGCTTTTAATATTTGTTTTATGAAGAATATCTTCATTTGTAATTTTCTCTCTCTTCTTAATTGAGACATTAAACTCCTTAAAAGCTTCCTCTGCAAAGAATTCACTTCATTTGTATGTGGACCTCTAAGTTTGAGCCTATAAGATAAAGAACCTTAGAGCGTAAGAGAGATGAATATCATCTATAAATATACTCAACAGCAAAAAAAAACCCGGGCACTTAGATTTGGTCTCATAATTTTGTTAAATACTTAAATCTTTTCAATTTATGGTAAGAAATAGTTTATTTATATGCAATTTACACAAAATATGTTACAAATGAATAATTTGTATTAATTATTAACAAAAATGATAAAAAAGAAAAAATAAGGAATTAACAAATTTTTAAAAAAACCTTATTCTTTATTTTTATCAGGATTTCTGATAAGGGATGTTCTCCTAATAGCGGGTATTTTCCCTCTTCCTAATCCTGTCAGATATAGAAGAAATTAAAACAATCCAATAAATAACAAAGAAGTTTAATTCGCGAAATTTTCAGGAATTATTTTTAAAAATCTATTTCTCATTCCTCCAAGACAGAAAACCACCATCGAAGTAATTTTTTTCTGTGCCGTTTCACAACTTATTTAACAAAATTATGAGACCAAATCTTCTGAGTGTCCGGTTTTTTTTTCTGTTGAGTGTATATCAATTTATGAAATACGAATTGTAAACAGTCAAAATATATTTTAGGAATAGTGGTCTTAACGTATCAAAATACTTGACTGCCGCTCAGTTCCCGTATCGTCTTGTTGAGGCGAGGTAGAGGTGAAATAAATTTTCTGTGACTGGAGGATATAAAACACCGAATATAACGACATTTATGTACTAATCCTGTGAAGAAATGAATTTATCATGAGGGTTTGGGGGAGGGGGGGCGGTTGGAACATTTTATGGGCGTAGATATTTTATTACTCGCATTGTTTTTATCCTTGGGGGGAGGGGGGAGGGTATTTTTTATATCCTGGCTAGTACTTAGGTCCATATTAAGGGTCGTTAATATTTTATGGACTGTATTTTTTAATATCACTCCCTATTTCCTTGATACAACTGCCTTCCGGTTCTTCGGTAAACATATACGAAGTTTTGAGGGGTTTTTCGATATAACCAAAAAAAATAAAGAGGATAAATAAATTTTATAAATTAACAGATTGGCCTTAAAAAACCTTTGAATTAATAACTATTGAAAGGGAAAACCCCAAAACCAAAGAAGGTAGGCTTCAAACCTTTACATTTAGGATAAATGTTATTATGGAAGCTGTTATTTTGTTTCTGCGGAAACAAGGAACGTTGTTATATTTATGTATGGTTGCGATAAATTGAATTATTAAATTTAAGTTACTGGTTTATGTATATATATATATATATATATATATATATATATATATATATATATATATATATATATATAAATTCAAATCAACTATATTTGCCGTTTTACTTATTGATTCATCCGGAACATTTATTGATTGTATTAGACATAAACACGATCGAGTGTATATGTAACCCTATGAGTCATTTATTGAATATGTGAACACATCCCATGTAAGCAACCATATTGTGTGCTTAGCTTATCATAATTACAACAAAAATGCAAAAAAAATAAACAAAATTAAAACTAAATTAATAAAAATATTTGAATAAAAATAAATTCACAAAATGTCTTTGTTAATAATTGCAATGCTGTTTATAAAAAGTGTTCCAAAATCTAAATTTTTTATTTCTAACAGTTTTTCTTGAAATATGAAATAAGCGCTAAAGAGTATTCAATGGGTAATAAGTCTTTTTTTTGTCCATGCGGATTTCACTTGTTCGTCGTTAGTTTCTCATTTTTTTTTAATTAATGAAAAATCAGTCTAATTTTTTTTTATGAATGGGTCGTGTTTTTTTGGGTTTTATACAGGGCGAGTACCACTTAGTTAAAAACAAAAAAAAATGGGTGAAACTAGATCAAACATGAACAAACATGCTGCAGACCTTACCTTTCTTGTCTAATCAGTTGCAGATATATGGCAATTCAAAGACTTTTTGAAGAAACCACGTTTTTTGCCATTAAATCTGTAATACTGCCATTTTGTTTACATTTTTATCAAATTTGGACCACATTTTCGGATTTAACATAATATTTCCTATAAGAGCAGAGTACATGTAATCTTGAATTTTACAAACTTGGGAGCTAAAGAACAGCGTGATCTTCAAATTTTTAAGGAAGTTAAGGCAAATTTAAGGAAGTTACAATGTCTTATAATACTGCAACGCTCACTGTTAAAAAAAAAAAAAATAATAATCTACAAAACTGCAAATTTAATCAGCTTTCTTATGGTATCAAATCGATGATCTGTATCGATTTCTTGGAGACATTTACTTTTAAAACAGGAAAAAACAGACATTTTGATAATCCCTTAATGGAAATATGCATTTTAAACATAATAAACTCTTCATTGGAATAAAAAGCAAAGAAATAATTTATTGTTAAATAGAAAATAGAGGAAAACTGTCTACGAAGCGCCATCAGATCAAAGTATTTTATGTTATCACATTTATTTATTTATTATTATTTTATTAGATTTTCAATGTAAGGTTTAATTGAAAGCCAATGATAATGAACATAGATCTTAATTTTGCCGTTAGCTTCTGAATGCAGATGATGTTGAAGATATGACGATATCACTTTTTGAGGTGAATTTTATGGAGATATTACAGCTTTTATGGTGAAAAATTCACACTAAGAGATACTCATCCTGTATATACTTATATTTAATTCTGTTGTAGAGAAATCATATATAAAAACAGATCTGTAAAAAAAAGGGTACCCCGACTCCAGGATTGCTGGAGAATACTAGTTACCCTAACCCTTCTGCGAACCAATTGCATTAATCAAGGCTCCTTTGTCCTTCGCCCCGACCAAACAGACATTGAGGACTCGGGAGTCACGAGGATCGTGAACGGCACAATTACGACAACCAAGGGTTCGGCGCCGGCTGATTCACAACTCGCACGACCCGTTGAGGCACTAGGGAGATATATATTGGCTCTCATTGTTAGAGCTAAGTGATGGATCGCTCGGCACCTTCTGGCTCCCTCCATTAATTTGATCTTCATTAAGTCCAACTCCACCTGTTCCGGGTGTCTCTCTGTCTCTCTCTCACTCTCTCTCTTTCTCTCTGTCTGTCTATGTCTGCTGGTTCTATATGTCTCTATGTCAATCCAAGGCTTTCTCTTGGAGATTGATTGGCCTCTTCGTAGTCAAAGGTGAGGGGTCTAGCACACCTCTACCTGCTCAGGTGATTAGTCACCTAGCTCACTCTACCACTTCCTTCTGGCTAATGTTCTGTTTAAACGGCTCACTTACAAAGTCCACTTTTTGTTTTTTGCATGCTTGTTACGCTGTTATTCCGTCGATATGAATCGATTTTGATTATTTTTTTTTTTGATCGGAAGTTCATACTTCAGAAGTAGTCCCATTTAAATGTTATTGAAATCAAATCAACGCTTTTTTAAGAAAAAAAATGCTTCTAGATTAAACCTAAACGTTGAAACTTAAACTAAAAAGTAAAAAAAAATATTTTAATCACTTGAAAACAAAGAGGATTAAATGACAATCAACGAAATTATCGATACTTATACATCTATTCAAAACTTACGATCTGTTATTTTTGGAGTCGGTGCCAACAAAAAAAACATAAATCGAAAGAAAGATTATTTTTTAAAAAATCATTTGGTGAAGAGTACTCTCATTATTACTGGTATAGACAATATTAATATTAATTGTAGGGACGTTGTATTAACGTAGCTCGCCCCCGAACGAAGGATGGGTTCGACGACTCGTGTGACGTTGAAATCGATAGTTTAAAATAGATTTCGATAGTTAATGTGTAATTTTGCTTTACCAAGAAATACTAATTAATTTTGTAATTGGGTTAGCGACCTCGTGAACATTAATTGGAGAACATTAATAAGCGGTTTTGAGAACTGATGTTTAAAAATAAAGGGACTTGAACCGAAATTATAAAGTAAAAATATGTTTTTACAGTGTACAAACGTAGGTACAGTATACAAATCTACATAAGGTGCCGAATAGAATAAAATTAAAAGGATTGGAATTTCTATTGGAATTATTTTTATTTGAAAACTAGGTTCCAATGTTAAACATTCATCATCAGTTCTAAGGAGGCGAAATTAAAAGGGCCCCTTTCAGAAGTCCTTTTAATTTAGAATCCTTCCTACTGATGGTCAATGATCAAGATTCCACTTGTCTAAAAGTGGAAAATAATTCATCTATCCTAATTGTATTGAGTCTATACCATCATCGTGTACCTCAAGCAAAATCTTATTAATACAAGAAATGGTCTTTACTAAAGAATGGCCGACAGTTCTGATGGCATAGGAAATGTTCGAGGCGCTTCGTTTATAGCTTTATAGTTGTCAGTGCATGTAGCTAATGGTTTTTGTTTACCTTATATCCTTTCTTCTGCTTTTTTGCAAATGGAAAAACAATTCTTTCCGATTGCTCCTTCCTTCTTTCCTCGTTCCAGGCTATTCCTTTCCTCGCATCTCTTCCACAAGGACCTTAATTTCTTTTAGTCTTTTTAAGTCATCTCAATCGAAAACGTCTTGGTCTGTAATTTTCAGCCAGTTTCTCCCTTCACCTATTTGATATACCTGCCAGCACTCTAGTTTCCTTCCATTCTATAGAATAATTCTCTATTAATCTCTTCGGGTGCATCCTCACCATATTCCCATAGATCCTCAATCTCCTTATTCTTTTGTCCGTTTCCAAATCATCTATTTCTTTGTACAGGGTGTCCAAAAAGAGTTTCGGGTATTTGTTACTTCGATAAAACCAAAACTACTTAGAATAAAAAAAAAAAATATTGTTAATTATCGCAATATAAAGTAGAAAATTATTTGGAAAATATGGCGTTATCTAAATGGTGACCGTTATACTGCTGGCACTCTTCTAATCGGGAACGAAGATTGGCGATCACATGCTAACACATAGCTCTCGCTTTTGCTGCCATTTCTGACCTCATGTTTTGCTTCAATTGCATCAGGTTCGTCGGATTATTCTCATAGACCTTACTGGGAGGCCAATTGACGTCACCCCTAAAGAGTATCGGGTATTTGTTACTTCGATAAAATAAAAACTACTTCAACAATTTTTATAACATATTCTTCAGTAATGAAGCAAGTTTTCATCTGAATGGTCATGTCAATAAACAGAATTCTCGGTACTGGGCAGAAGAAAATCCGAGACGAAAGCATGAACAACTGCTGCACAGCCGAAAAGTCGTTGTTTGGAACGCTATGTCTGCTAGGGGCATGATCGGTCCTTATTTTCATGCAGATCGACGAGGCCGACCACTCAATCTGAATAGTGACCTAACTTTGTTGGTCCAGAGTTACAGGAATTTTAAGGTTTCAACTCAAGAACGTGGTTTCAACAAGATGGGGTGACTTGCCATACATCAAATCAAGCAATGGGAGCTGTTAATGAATTATTCCCTGATAAGGTCATTTCGCGTAGGGGTAACATCAACTGGCCTCCCAGAAGACCCGACCTTAGCCCACTTGACTATTTTGCAGCAGGATATCTTAAAAGTAAGGTCTATGAGAATAATCCCACGAAACTGACTTTATATTGTAATAATTAAAAATAAACTTTTTATTTTATTTTAAGTAGTTTTTGTTTTATTGAATTTACTAATACCCAATACTCGTTTTGGACACCCTGTATATTTCCTTATTAGGCCTCCTTCTAGTCTTAATTGGGCCGTAAAATCTCCTTAGTGTTCTTCTTTCTATCTTTAACATTTTCCTTATGCTGGGTATGGAAGCAGTTTCCATTCCGTACAGTATTAACATTTTGACGACGGTATTGTGGTGTCTTATCTTCGCGTTTATTGACAGGCTCCTTTTATTATATAAACTGGTTTTCCCGAAGCTTAGTCTTTCTAATTTACTTATTTTTTCTTTTATGCTTTCCTTCTTAGACCCATTGCTACATATAATTTTTCCCAAGTACTTAAATTTATTTGTCACTTTAATTTTCACGTACTTTGTCTCTACGATTTTCTTTTGAATCATATAGTATATAAGTATAAGTTGTTGATATTCATATTAATAATTTTTTAATTATAAAATTTGAAAAACTGTTAAATGTATACTCTTTTTAAAATTAATGATAATTATACGATATATTATATAGTGTTGTTCCAATTAGACAGAAGGGACTAACTGATGATGTTTTATTAATGACTGGATATTTAGCGGCGGTAATCAGCTATGAGATCATTTACATGATGGTGTTGATTATCATACAAATCTCCCCCCCCCCCTAGTACCCCCTCCCTATTTGATACATCACCTCCACCTATATCAGTTATGCAGTATACACACATTTAATGAGACAACTGTTTAGCCTACTGCTATTACTGTTTCCTCCTTGACATGCAATAAACCACGGCTCTGACGGCTCAATTAACATTAGTTTATTGTATTACAATTGAATATGTTTAATGTCCTCAATTTGTAGTAATCACTCCTCGAACCACATCTCGTTATCAATGTATCTCATTAGTCCAGTCAATCTAAACCAAAAATGGTCTATGAGAGGAACTAAAAATACCTCTCAACAAGAACAAATAAAGTCCCTCCAAATCATGGTGCCGCTGGGGAGAGGGGGGCATAAATGTTCCGTTTTTAGGTTTTTCGCTTATAACTCGAAAACGGTGCGTTATATTGAAGAAAAGATGTACAAAATTAAAGCTTATTAAATTTTCTACAAGTTTGGTTCCATACATTTTTACAAAAAACTGGACCGTTTTCATAGTACTGGGTCTGGTAATGTTGTAATTTTCGAAAAAAGTGTTTTTCACTTATGTTTTTTTGTATATTTTTGTTTTTTAGATCATCACTTGTTCATTTTATAGGAAAGTCGTCAAGATAGGTACAACATTAAATTCCCTATGCGAATATATCATATTTTAATATATGTTGAACACGTTGCAACTTTCAGCAAGATTAAACAAAATTAAACATTTGAAAGAAAAATCTTGATTTCCTAATTTATTGCTGATGTTCTGTTCAACGGAAACATGACAGAGAGGGGTGAGATTTATAGATATAGATATAGATATAGATATAGATATAGATATAGATATAGATGACAGAGAGGGGTGAGATTTATACAACAGCTAAATTACACTCAGTAATTTAGTAGGCATTATCGGAAAATGACGTAATCAGGTGCGTTTTCAAAACTGACGCGTTTAAACTCTTCTTCAAGCATTCCTCCGCGAAAAGACGTTTAACTCCGAAACTATTTGTTCGACTCATAGCATATTTTATCCATATAAAAGCTGGTTAAATTTTCGTTTAGTCCCCACATACGGAATTTTGATCAAGTCCCGTAAAATACGCGTGCTAGGACGCTAAAAAACGTATACTGTTGTAAAATCCACTGTTTTTTTGGCACATTCTTCGCTATAACTTCGAAACTACACGTCAGCTCCAAAATTTCTTGTTTCCATTTCAAACCTGGTTAAATTTACTATAATACCATATATATGACAATAGTTTACAATTGAATATGTTTATTGTACCTCAATTTGTAGTAATCACTCATCGAACAAGTCTTATTAAATACCCATGTCGACACGATAAAGAAACGCATAATATTGTGATATCCACGTTTTTGGGCACATTATTTGCGCTATAACTTGGAAACTATTGATTGGATCCATAATTTCATTTTTTAATCTTAAAGTTAGTTAAATTTACAACCAAACCATATACATCTCATATTGATTACATTCCGTAAAATACCCACGCCAGCCCACTGAACATGCAAAATTTGCCATAATTTACCAAAACATACACATTTAGCGTGATGGTGTAGGTTTTTAACGGAATTAAATAAAAATTTCATGTATATGACCTTATAGTTAATTTAACCAGATTTAAAATGGAAACATGAAATTTAGGATAAGTAGTTTCGAAGTTATAGCGAAGAATGTGGCAAAAAACATAGATTTTACAAAAGTACGCGTTTTTTAGCGTCCTGGCACGTGTATTTTACGGGCCTTGATCAAAATGTCGTAAGTGGGTTTATTGTAAATTTAACCAGCTTTTAGATGGTAAAAATAAGTTATGGATCTAACTGATAGTTTCGGAGTTATACGCGTTTCGCGGATAAATGCTTGATAAAGGGTTTGAGCGTCCCTCAAAATACACTTGCCAGATCGCTAAAAACGTGTACTGTTGTGAAATCCAAGTTTTTTGCGACATTCTTCATTGATTTGATTAAACTTATTATAAGCCCATTTATATGAAATTTTGATCAAGTCCTATAAAAGATCCATGTTGACACGACAAAAAACACATACTGTTGTTATATCCTAGTTAATTTTGGTACATTTTTCGCTATAATTCGATGAATGAATGAAGTCTAGATATGATCTTGTACCATGGGTATAATGTTAAGTCTAAGTCTCTTTATAATGTTATGTTAATGACATACATGGGTGATTGTGTAACGAGTTTCAAAGTTTTTGGATATGGTTTTTTTAGCTATTAATTTGTGAACCGTGCGTCCAAAGAGGTTTTAATAATTAACTATAAGTATTTTGTCATTTTCAATTAAGATCTTTTATGTAGAATTGGATATAATAGTCTCAGTTTTTTGTTAAGGCTTAGGCGTTTTTATGTGGGCCCCCATCCTTCTTTCAAAAATTAGTCCTAACTATTGAACAGTGTTAGTTTGTTTAATTGGAACATTGTTAATGTAAACGATTGGGCAGGTATTATGTCGAAGCGTAAAAGTGTTATGATTTGTAAAATAATTGTTTTGCGATGTCTTAACTAATGATTAAGTCCCATTCGACGTATTTTAAAGGTATGCGGCTTTACGGGTATTAGCTATTCATAGGTGGATGGTGCAGTACTTTGCGCGTTCGATTCTCACCCAATCAATATTGACTTTGCTGTGATGTTATTCTTCTAATAAAGTTTGTTGAATATCTTATGTGTATAAAGCTCTTATCTTTGAACTGATTGAATTCTGTACTTTTTTTTCGTTTAGTTCAAAGTAGTTGAGAAATTCGCGATGATGTTGCACTTTGATAGTGAGAACATTGATTCTCCATTGACCAAACATGAGGGCCAGATCCTGTTTGTTCTCCAAACGTATCATAGCGCTGTGTACTGTGGCGCAGTTTTCCTGACTCACGCCTCGCTGACAATGTCATTGTCGATATTGCTCAGCGTCAGCATTCCGTCAGTCACGGTAGTTCCCATTGACACAAGAGAAGGCACTTAAAACCCGGGTATCGTTATAGCCACGTGGTCCGGTACCCAGGTCCCAGGTGACTCAAGATCACGGCCGATTGAAGGTTCGCGTGTTCTCAATCACAATCACAATCACGCATCCACCCCGGGGCGACATTAAGTCTTCTGCGGCGACCGCTCAGCTGTCTCTGTCTAATGGCCTTGGCTTTTAAAGCCTTTTTAAATTTACTGACTAAAACATGATTCCTAGTTCATCTTTTGTCAAAAATTATTTTTAGAAAAGGGTTTGACATTGACCTTTAATAACACTGTTCTGAAAAAAAAAAGTTAGTTCCCTTGAAAAATTGTTCCTGATTTTATATTTTTATGTGTGCTGAATTCGAAGCTGTAGTAAATTATGCCTAGCATTATTTTTGAGATAATAGACGTTATTTTCGAAAAACCTGAATTAGTGTATTTTTTTTTTTTTTTTATTAAATTTTTTTTCACACCCAATAATAGTTTTCTTGTGACTTTTATATTTACAAGTGTGCTGAATTCGATTCAATAGTAAAAAAAAAAAAAAATCTACCCTGTGCCATTAGTTAATTTAAATTCACTTTTAAGGGGCCTTTTTTGGAAATTGGATATAGTTGATATAAACGTAAAAAATCAAAAAAATAAAAAAAAAATATGATATTACTCATTATTATAAATATATTATTTTATTTTTTGAAAGAGAAAAGATTTGACCCGGTTCGGGATTCGCATTTCCACCTCTTTTTTTCAGTGATCCATACCCCCCCGGGCACTCGCAATTCGCGATGTAATTCCGGGGGATTGTTCAATTGAACATTACATTTTAAAATTTAGATCTCGTGGAAAATCCGTCACCGTTTTAAATATATGTAAATGATATATAGATCTCGTGACAATTCGATGTAATTTTTCTTGATATTACTCATTATTATAAATATATTATTTTATTTTTTCAATATATTTTTAAAAAAAAGGTGGAAAAAAAATATAAAATATATATATATATATATATATATATATATATATATATATATATATTATTTTTTTTTTTATTCCCGACCGGGTCAAATCTTTTTTTTTTTATTTTTTTGGCGAAAAACAGTTAAACGCAAAACAATAATATTTAATACTAAACATAATTAATGTGTATATTTTTTCCTTTCGTACTCTTCAACACGTGTCTCATGTTTCATCATTAAGTAATACATTATAAAAGTTTCAAAATCAAACAGGTTTTTTAATTTTTTGTTAAAGTTTTCAGTAGAAAAATCAAATCTCTAAATGTTGAAAAACACCTCATTTTTCGAAAGTTTTTGTTTACAACAGTAGTCGTCTTCTCATCTTCCCATTGCATTTACCGCTGTACCTTTTTTCCATTTGGGCCATCTCT
This sequence comes from Euschistus heros, assembly GCA_003667255.2. Taxonomy (NCBI): domain Eukaryota; kingdom Metazoa; phylum Arthropoda; class Insecta; order Hemiptera; family Pentatomidae; genus Euschistus; species Euschistus heros. The sequence goes on from RCWM02000511.1 coordinate 157,874, forward strand.
TGATGAAGTAGTTTTCCGTGTTCATCTGAAAGTGCTCCCAAGTTGGAAGGGAACAAATCCAAATGGGAAAGCAAAAAATGAATTTTTGAGGACATTTTGCAACCCATGCCCTTATGTGATAAAAGCAATTCTTCAAAAATGTCATTTATGCAACAAAGCCTAATACTTATGCTTCCTATTTTTTTTTTTAATTTGGAATACATTATAAAAGTTTCAAAATCAAATACGTTTTTTTAAAATTTTTTGTTAAAGCACCACCTCATTTTTCGACCTAAAACATAAATTTGGCAAAAAATGGTGCCTGATTAAGATCTTTTGACTTCGGATTCGTGTTCAGCACACTATAATGAAACAAAATTTTTGTTGAAGGGAGTATTTTGATGTAAAACAGTGTAATTAGGGGTACAGGCTTGATTCGGAGGTGTACTCCAGACTGAATGTCTGTATTGTAGGTATGGTATGGCTCTATCTTAATTTTTGTTTTGATTTTATTTTTATTTTTAGTATATATTTTTATTTTATTTTTATTATTATTATTTTTTAATGATGCGACAAATCAATTTTTGTCCCTTCAAATATCGATTAAATAGTTTGATTTTTTTACAATAATTCTTTCTTTTAAAATGATGACAAAAAATATTTTGAGTTGTGCCATGATTTAACGAATATCAGGATGATCCGCCAGTTTTAATTCTGATGATTGATTATTTTTTTGATTTTTTTACAATAGAAGTCTGTCTTTCTTTTTTTTTTTCCCCTTCGTTGTAAACTGAAGACAATCTTTTGACATTCCTCTAATCCCTGTTCACAAAAACTCCAGGACAAACGTCTAACTTAGAATCCACATACCAGACTAAAACAAAAGGAAGCTGCTCGTCGTTTTCGACTTCTTCAACATTTCCTAGACAAACGCTCAAACCTTCCGCTTTACTACAAAAGACTCATATACATGACTGTGATTAGACCTATTTGGACGTACGGAGTTGAGCTTAGGGTCTCAACTAAACCTAATTCTTCCCGTATCTAATCCTTACAATCCAAAATTCTTCGAAAAATCCTAAATACCCCTTACTTTTTCACCAATAAGCACTTGGCATGTTATTGTAATCGTTATCAGTCCATTTACTTAATGTATATAATTGTACAGTTGTGAATTTCAATAAATCGATATAAATAAAAAAAAAAATCTTTTTAAATTTTGGTCCTTCAGATCAATTTTATATTCATTATTTTTTAGTAATTCGATTTAGTTTTTTTTTTTTTTTTTTTTTTTTTTTTACCTTAGTTATTATTTTGTTTGTTTTTTTTTTTGTGTGTGTGTGTGTGTATTTTTTTACGTATTGTCCGAATGAATATATTATTATCTCTATTAAGTGTTTCTCCTCATTGAGGCAGATTTTAATATTTAAATCAATAAAAGCTGCAGTACTTTTTTTTTTTTAATAAATATTACGATAGGACTTACTCGAAGGCAATAAGTAAACGGATGAATCCATTGATATGATATGTTATTCACAAGATATAAAACTGAAATCTAAATGAAAATAAAAATTATAGTAAAAGTAAATACCAAAAAATTATATTCAAAATCAAAGTATCTTAGAGAAGTCTATAACCAAGGTTATGGTTCCTTCCCCTCAGGTATGGAAGGACTAGCCAGGCTGAAGAAGATCCTAGCGCTGCTCTCAAAACTCCGTGCGTAAATCTGCATTCAGAAGTCAACGGCAAAATTAAATCATTGTTCATTATCTTTGGGTTTTAAACCTTACATTGAAAATCTGATAAAATAAATACTAAATAATAACAATAAATAAATAAATGTACAATAACAAGATAAAACCCTTTGAGCTGGTGGCGCTTTATTGGCAGTTTTCCTTTATATTTTATTATTAGCCTGATTATTGAATAGCTAATTTCCCTTTGATGCTGATCGGTGCTGGCAGAGAAGATCGGAGAAGACATATCGATACTTAGCGACTTCGGAAGGCAGCGGCCTCCGCAGCGATTCATCACTCAGTTCGGTGTAGCCCCCCTCACCCCTCCTATCCCCCTCAGCCCCCTGCCCTACTTTCCAAACTATCGCCCCCTTCCCCCCACCCAGCCACCCCCCTCCCGTACTAGTTCTCTCTTGTTATTTTCATATTAGGAACTAATTTATGGCCAATAAAAGTCAGCTTATTTATGAAGCCTTTCGTCTTAAAAAGTTTTAGTCACTAGCGGTTATTTTTTTTTATTTTATATTTTCTAATTTTTTTTTTTTTTTTTTTTTTTTTTTTTAAATATCCTCGCTTTGAACATTATTATTGGTATTACTTGCGAAGATGTGGCTTGCCCCTTTTAACAGTTACTTTTCGGTAACCAGTTACTGTTTTACCGGCGCGCATTATAGCGGTACCCATCCTAAATTAAAACTCAATGTTCCCTTTCATCACCACACACTAACTTAGCCCGATGTTTTGTAGCCTTTAAAATTCCCTCACTACTCTTCACTACGGTCCGCGTTATTAGCAAAAGCAACCACAGAATGTTCATTTATTATTGTATAATACTTTTAAACATAAAATAAATAGCTTATTCTTATAAATTATGTATCCATATAAATAATATACTTCAAATATGTATTATTACTTTTCAATTACATCTTGCTCACAACTTCCCATTTATTTATGGCTTCTCAGGTTTTTACTATTGTCACTTCGTTATAAATTGTCGTTAGTTTCATTTACATACTATTTCTAATATTTATGGCTTAATTAAGCATGCTAAAATCTAAAGACTTTTATTTATTTCTTTTCTGGCTATTTTTTTCTCTACTTTTACAATACCATGTCTATTTAATATCATAACAAGGACTTCATATATATTGAATAAGATGAAATTTTAAACATTTAAGTACAATTTACAAAAGGATTAAGTATGATTTCTATTTGAGGAGGGAAATTTTAATTTCGAATGGGTACCGCTAGAATGCGCGCCGGTAAAACAGTAACTGGTTACCGAAAAGTAACTGTTAAAAAGGGGCAAGCCACATCTTCGCAAGTAATACCTTATTGTTATTAGAAAATTCGATATAAAGTTTAAAATAATCTCCTAATAGTTGAAAATCTTTATACTATGGTCTTTTTATTTTATTTGTTTTTTTGTGTTAAAGAAAATACTTCATTATGATTTGAGGTACACTATGTTGGTGTAGAAGGATCTAAACAATTAGGATCGATGAATTAATTGCCACTTCTATTGGAATTATTTTAATTGAAAACTAGTTTCGAATGTTGAATATTCATCTTCAGTTCTAAAAACAGTCAAAAAATTTTAAAACATCACAACTTTGCTGCATAGATTATACATATTAATTTGTATAAAATATAGTATAAGACAATTAATCAGAGATATTGGTACTTAGAGGCAAACGGACTACTGAAAGATATAAGTAGAAGAGGACTAAAGGTGCAGTGGCAAAAAAAGACTAGTCCGGAAGTAAAGTTTTTTCCGTTCCTACTGAAAACAAATCCAAAATGAAACTTTTGTTTTGTTTTTATTTATTTCTGTTGATTCATATTTGCAACTTGCTCCAGAGTCTGTACAATTTATGGTTATTTTTATTTATTTTATTTATTATTTAACTGGATAGCGAAGTGGGAATGCTGGGTCTTCTTGTGTGCTCTTATATGTTATTTTAATTTTTTATATACCGATTCTTCAGTTTTTCCCGTGTATTTTGCTTCACAGTCATAAAATTTTAGTTCATATTCACCGCTTTTTTGCAAAGGATTTATATTATCTTTAGGTGAAAGGAAATAAGATGATAATGGTTTATTTATTTTAAATGTAGGATTTAAACTTAATTCCTTTCCGTCTTTGATGGATATTGGGCCTTAATATGGTATCAAAATATATTTCTTCGGGGTAGGGTTGGGCGATAGTCGATAGTTACTATCGATATATCGATTGGTCATGCCTTTCGATGGTCACTATCAATAGTGTCAACTATCGATAAATCTTTTTTACTCTCAAGTTTTGAAACTCTCGGAATTATGCTGATCTGTCTCTGTCCAGTGTCGAGTTCTTTTGAAATTTAATTCGGAATTCATACAACTCAAGGGTTCTCTCAAAGATTAAGCCAAAGGAAAGTAGAAATGCTAGTTTTTCTTTCGGGAAATATGTGGCTCAAGGAGCACACTTGACTCTTGAAATTACCTATTTCGTTATTTTTCTTTTCTAAATATTTGATTTATTCATTATTATTGTATGTTCAAATAAATTAGTTTTTTTCTCTCATCTTTATGATATAATCTTATGATTTATAATCCTGCAAATTTCAAATAGTAAGTAGATAATTGAATTTAATTAAATTAGTTGAAACTCTTTATTGAATAGCTTTGGAAAAAAAGGAAGCAACTATCGAAAAACTATTGATAGCAATCGATAGTTCTCAGCCGATAGTATCGGACTATCGATAGTGCTAACTACCGACTATCGCCCAACCCTACTTCGGGGTAGCTTTGTCATCTGGGGGTGTTATGTATATATTATTCATAGTTTTTTAATGTATTTGTTTTGTTTTTTTAAATATTGTTGATCGTGCTTTTACTGTATCTGTTATTGTTGGCTATAATGTGTATGGTTTGGATTTCTCTATGATCATTTGGTTCATTTAGGTGTAAGTTTAAAAAGTGATAAATGATGCTATTAAAGGCTGCGAATTTTCGTATAAGTGGTCTCTTGGCATTATGGTGTATGTGTATGGAGGGGGTTTTCTAAATATTCCAAATTCATGCTGTTTATTTTGTATTCGTTCATATCATTTAAAAACCGATTTGCCTGTTCGTCCTAGACCATAGGCATATTCTGCAATCAACTTACCGATTTGATTTCTTGTCGTTACATTTTTAAGAACTTTAATATATATAATCTATGTAACAAAGTGCTAATGTTTTGAAAATTATTTCTGTTTCAGAACTGATAATGAAAGTTTCACATTCTAAACTAGTTTTCAGAATAAAGAAGTGGCAATGAAGTCAATTCTAATTGTATTGATCCTTCTATAGCGCCTGCGAACCTCAAGTGAGATATTTGTGATTCCTCGAGGTCGTTCTTGAACGACGCTATATATAGAGGCCAAAGTGGAGCTTAGGTTCCTAATGGACAACGAGATCTGTATGGCATAGAGGAAATAATGGTGAGGAAGGGGTCGTGGTTGTGGTTCGCGGAATTGGCTGAAGCCACTACAAAGTGTCGCCGGCATAGGAAGATTACCGCAAGAGGGAGGTTCTCGGCGTCATTAGGAGCTGCGGAGGAAGGATCAAGGGAGTCCTTGGGGAGGATTTGCCGAAGGATGCGATTGTAATTGAAGGATTTGCCGGCCTATCTGCCCCAGGATAACGGCTCATATTTCCTGGGCGCTCTAAGTAGACTCTTTCCTTTAGCCATTATTGGCTATATCCAGGCTATCAGGTCCCTCGGCTCTTCGGGATTACTGCCAGCTCTTTGGGACTCCGTCGGGAATGATAACTCCTCTGTCATAAGTTGAGGATTACTCCTCTGCGTTTATATATCGTATTCGTTTATATGTTACGTTATACTTTTGCTAACGCATTCTGCTATATAGCCAAGACAACTTCAACTGTTACATAATGAGTCCAGTCAATGAGGGCTGAAATGAGGGGAGTAAAGTTAATGGAATATGTAATTAGTTTTTATTTCATAGCTTCTTCAGGAGTAGTTAGAAGATAAAGGGAAGATAGGGGGTGAGTTAACGGTGGGTGGGGAGGGGAGGTCTCATTTTTGGAGTTTTCAATTATATCTCGAAAACGGTGGAGTCTAGAAAATGTGCTTCAGATCAAAATTAACGCTAATTAAATTCCCTTTAAAATTTATTATATACATATTTGTCGAAATTCCAACGGTTTTCGAGATATTCATTATTAAAAATGAATAATTTCAGATAAAATAAATTTGTTACCTCACTTTCTGTTGAACATTTGCTTGAAATGCCAGAAACTTATAAATAAAATTATAGTAAATTTAATATTCTACAATTTTGATTCTGACATTTTTTCTGAGAAACGAACGTGGAAGGCACTAGAAGCATATGTATGGTAAAAAGTGAAGTAAAATTTGTTTTTTCTCGAATATCACAGATTTTCAATAACGTTTATCTTGGAAACCGTTGAAATTTCTAAAGGTATGTATAGGTTCAATTTTATAGGAAATTTAATTAGCTGTAATTTTTATTTATGACATATTTTTGTAGAGTCAACCGTTTTTGAGATATAATTGAAAAACTAAAACAATTGGCCTTCCCCTCTCCTCCCACCTTTATCTCACCCCCCAGGGGCGTGGACTTTTAGTACCTATGTCTAACTATTGCTAAGGAAGCTATGAAGTCACAAAAATAGTCACATATTCGATGGACTCTACGTCCTTCATTTCAGCACTCATTGGCTGGACTAAATTATATACACTGGCCTTCTTACGTTTGAGACCCTGAGCATAAGTAGGGAAATTTAGAGGTTTAATAACTTTAATATCTGACCTCTCTCTTTATCTCTCAATATATATGCTTGTCTTTAGATGTTATTACAAGTTACAACACTTTCTTTTTCTTTGTGGTTTTTCTCAAGAATACCTTGATTCCAAGACATTTCATGTTCGATAAAAAGGGAACTTATTTGTTAAAAATCGAATTAAATTTTAAAACACCCTTTTTTTCTCTCTCTCTTTTTTTTATGTGGAATTTTTAATCCAAGATTTTTCTTTTGGCAACAGAAATTTTTGGTATAAATATTTAAAATTAAAAAAAAACAAAAACATAGTTTGTTTTAAATTATGTATTAAAAACTTAATTTTAATATTCCGCCTTTAAGGACTGTCTTTGCCTGAACTATATATTTGTGTTGAATTTTATTTAAATCCATTTTTTTTTTTTCACTGAATATCAAACTTTTAAATTTATAATTTTTTTTTCTGATAAACCCTTGCGAGCAAGTGTACACTGCTATACTTTATTTTATTTAATAGACATGTTTCAAGAATTTAAATAATATAATTACATTTAACAGAAGAGGGAGGTGGTGTAGGTTGCTCTTTTTAAAACTTTTCTGTTTTGAAATATGGCTCCTATAATGTTCTTTGTTTAACTCTTTAGAACTATAAAGTTTTGGAAGTTCTTCATTGGGGTTCAACGTCCTTATGTACTCTAACTAGGGAAGGTAGGATGGGTTCTATATACTACAGAGAAGTATAAAGTAATTCAGTAATGAGTGTATATTAACCTCTCTCAGTTATAAAGAAAATAATTTTTTTTTTAATGTATTGCTCACCCATCTCTGCCCAAATTCTAAACAAAAATTCAATGCCAATTAACATCTTTTGTCCAAATGACAATTTATGTTTTGCTATTTATTCAATAATTATCTGTTAAACTTTTTGACATTTGTATTTCTCCATTTTTATTTTCATTAACATTTGTCTTTATTTTCCAGGTATGTTGATTACTTTATGAAGAAATTATGAATTACGAGCAATTAAGGAACACTGTGAGTGTAATATATTTTTATTTAGTTTATTAACGTGTAAGCCCAATAATATTAGGTCCAGGGTAAAGGAAAATTTAACCATGTTTAAATATTTGATTACTAATTTTCTGTGTAACAGTGATCAGACCTGTATCTATAAACGTATCTATAAAGACCTTAATGTTCTAAATGTTGCTGATTTAGCCCAAACCAGATACTTATCCTTTCATAGTAGGCTCCATAACCACTCAAATTCACTATTATCTTTGTTTATTTCGTTTAACGTCACTTTATGCTGCTATGGCTAATCGGACGATGCTACGGTGGGAGTCCTAAATTTTGCCTATCCAGGTATAATTAGGATAGGGATCTTTAACGAGTACCTGACATCGCACTGGCTCAGGACCCCTATTTTACGTCCCTTCCGAAGGGTGGCATAGCTAAGGATTTTTTACTCCCTTTAGAAAATCCTAAGGTCATCTTCCGGGCTGCGAACCCGCGATCTTGGGTTTAGTAGGTTGCTATACTAACCACTACACCACAGGTGACCCCGCTATTATTTCAAGTTGCTCCTCACTCTATTCTCGATAATCCTCCGAAGTGTCAAAAAAAGAATATGGCCTAGAGACCGTTGACTCTAGAATTTTGAAGTGCTACTGATGAGCAGTTCCTTTCTAGGAATGTTATTGTAATTATTATCGACACATTTACTTTATACTTTGTACAGCATTACTTTATACTTTCAATGCATATACTTTATACAGTTGTAAATATCAATAAATGAGTCATGGAGGACCAAAAATGTAGAGACAAAACTCGTGCCTTATAATTATCCAATTCAAAACGAAGTTGAAATTAGTCAGAATTAAATATAATATACCCTCTGTGTGGACTGTTTTTGAGAGTATTTGAAAAAGGTTTCGCAATTCTAAAGGAATGATACTGAAAAGAAATCTAAACCTAGTAAAATAGAAAAGACTCACCGAATTGATGTCAGCGTCGTTTCCTTGGATTTTCTCTGGCTGCCCAAGTGCCCCGCTACGACCAGAGAAGGCTTGTAATTCTACAGGCCGTTTAACCAGGTTGAGAATTCCTCCCTCTGAAGTCACACGCACTTGCAATCAAAGAGATAGGAAATCGCCTTTAATGAAATAATGTGAAAAGTATAACACGACGGTTAAAATAAACTCTGAAGACATTTGTCTTAGGCAAATAATAGGAGGTGAGCACTTCTAGTCTCAGTGGAATCTTAGTGTAAATATCAATAAATGGATAAAATAACAAATAACAAATTTATATAAGTGATCATTATATGATTGTTCTGTCCGTTCCCCACCTAATAGAAGTAGCAAGGTAGAATAACAAGCCATAGCAGACTACAAGATGACCCACTCCTCTTCAATTAATACAAACAGTAAGAAGACAATGGAGGGATAGCCTGGTCGCCATGGAGACTACACCCCCTCCCCTAGACAACACGTGCCACACTGACCGCCCTGGATATCCTCTTCTAATGTCAGTCTCATCTCCTCACTGACTATATTGGTCGAGGAAGAGAAGCAGGAGGCTACTAGGAACACAATTAGCTCTATCTCTGTGTTATTTCAATGGAGTCTTGTTCTGTGCTCGTGGCAGTCATTATTTAAAAAATGAAAAAGAAAAATATAATAGCTGGAGGAATTAGCCGACCTTGTATGGCTCCTGTTTACTTTTGCTGTAGTCGCTGTAAGTTGTCACGTCACCATCTCAGCCCAATAGCAATCTTGCACACTCAGCATTTCCTAGCCCAAGCATTGACGGTTCCTAGGTATTTGTTCTTGAGATAGTAAACATTTTGATATTTACTACCTCCTCGTTTCTCTGTATAAAAAAAATAATGAATTAGGATGAATGAATCATTCCGTTCTCTATAGATACGGAACGTGTTCGCTGACGCTAAAGGAACAGCGCCTTAATGTTTTAGGAAATAAAGTACTGCGTTGAATATTTTGTCCCAAAAAGGATGAACATATGAGAGAATTTAGAAAACTTCACAATGTGGAACTGCGGCAGCTTTTTCCGGTACATATAGTTGAGGTAATAGTATGCAAAATGGGCAGTAGAATGGGTAGGTAGCTCTGGATTTAGTAATGACTGAATTACAAAAAGAGTTCAGTGAAACTCAATTATCTGGGCTCCGATTGTCTGGATTGATATAAAGAAAGATTTATATATATATATATTTTAATAGTTTATTAACAGACATTGTACGAGTTCGCGAGCCTTATTAGTTTTCATGGCACAATAAAAGACATAATTCTAAACAGACCTACCGGAACTGCGTCTCAGAATTAGGGGCGGAGCCCACCCCATAACAATTAAGTTCTAATTAAACCTATTTGATGAATTTCTAGAAGAACAACACACCCATCCTTGACGGGTTTTGCCCAGCCTGGGCCTAATTGTCGTCGGGAGTGGTATCTTAATAAACTTAAAGAGTTATAGAACATAAAAGAAAACGTGTTGTATTAACTGTGTCCGAAAAACTATATAGTGTAGAACGTCTTAGGATGGGCAAATCTAGGAATAAAATTGGCGGATGAGTTCTCTGTCAGAACATCCACAATTTCCAATACGTTAACTAAACTTTGAATATAATTTTATAAAAAGCCACATTTTTAATTTTTCAATAAAATACATATTTAAAATATAAAAACGCCTGTATTTTTATTTCAATAGTAAATCAGTGACGTCGGATTTAATTGACTTTTTTATTTAATGAAACTATGTTTATATTTTTAATTTTAGATGCTAATTGTACATTAAGAAAAAAATTATATCAAAGAAAATATAAAGTCTGGTTTGTAGGGGTGCGAAGATGTAATTACACACTGTGTTATTTTGCCGACGCGTCGTTTTGACTTTCATTGGAATTTTAATTAGGGATAAAAAAAATAAAAATCTTTCTTTTAAAAGAGGATTTTATTTTTTAAAAAAGATTGTGGTGCGGTATTTTTTATATCTTTCGGTAAGGTGTTACAATATAAGGATTGAAATAACTGATAATAAATAAAGATATCACTAAAACCCAATAGTATAGTTTAACAGAGTAGTATATATAACAGGGTTATAATATATTCGGAATTTCATGAATTTTATATTATAGCGATTATAATGAATATTATATTATAGCGAAAGGGGGAAGAAAATGACTAATTGTGAGGTATGGAAGAAGCAAAAGTTAGGATATAGATAAAGGAATCCAAAAGACTTTCATTTAATCTGACACAAAGTAATATGTAATATGGATCATAATGGTGGGAAGATAATAATAACAATGATAAACATTCACAATATTAATTTATTTAAATATATTCAAATCTTGGATGTATTATTATTGAATTTAAAGGCCCCTGGATTTAATTAAATCATAAATCCTCTCGCTGTAGTGAAATATGAATAATATTTGATAAAGTAAAGTAGGTTAAAAATCAAGGAGGATATGCAGAAAGAGTAAAGGACGATGCCGCCCACCAAAAAGAAGGAAGGAAGGCTTAGAGGAAGAACAAGGTCAGAGGAGCCAATGCGGACCGGTTTTTGCCCTCGCCTGGAATCTCAGCTATTTGATACCTCTCTGTCTTTATTGTACCTTCCTTCATTGTTCTATATAATATCATATCTGATTCCCAAATTTATTTTTAATATTTATTTAATTATATCATAAGTGAACATAATTTCCATTGTTGTTAAGTGGTGTTCCTACACTTTAAGGCGCGGTGCACACTAGAGAAACTTGTTTCTTGAAACTGAAGTAGCTTGCAAAAGATTAATACAGGTTGGAGAGCACACAGCGTTTCATGATGCTTTAGTTTCATTGATTTCAACAAACATGGTTTCAATAAATACCTTAAATCGGTTTCCTCTTGCTTCAGTTTCACTTTTCATCAGTCCAAGTGTGTTTTATTTTTAATATGCTATTATTAACTTCACCTGTATGTAACGGAATTTTTCATCGTAATTTTCACCAAAATCCTGCAGTATGATTAACTTTAAAATTTGCACACGTTTCAAGGGCCAATGACAATACAATAATTGCACAACTTTGTTCTAATGTTCTCACTTAGTCTAGTTTAAAAAAATTACCCCCAGAATGGAGGGTTTGCCTTGCCAAAGGTGAAGTAGTAGGTTTTATGATTTTATATCGTCCAGGTCGGCTCTGAGAATAAAATATCAAAAATGAAACTAAATTTGATAAGGGGAAAATGTTTGGAGCTAAAAACCCAAACGTTTTGATTTTTTTTTTTCATATTTTGGAGGGAAAAAAAACCGATACAGAGGTGCTTCAATCGAAAAATGTTTTATTTACAAAATTAAAGGTTATTAAGTTTTGCGTCTAAAGACATCTCTTAAGCTCAATTTTATTTAGCCGTTTAACGACAATCGATTGTCAATCATTGAAGATTTTTCCAAACTTTTTAAAGTTAGTTTTCGTCATGTTTAAGAGTCTTTAGCGCAGTAGTAGCTAATCCAATAAAAACATGTTATATATTAAAAGCTTTAGATTATTACATTTTTGGCAAGATAGGATTTTTAAAGTAAAAATTTGACCATTCCTACTCTGAGATATGTCAAAAAAACATAAATTGTTGGTTGATTGAGGATAAACTTTGTTAAGAATGCTAACAAATAATGAATAGTACTGGGAACTTAGCTTCGAACCGTGAACCTAAAGGATTAAAAAGTCTGACTGCTGCAAATCGTTCACCACAATTAACTTTTTAGTTAGGTTTGCTATAAAAGCGTGTTGTTTTAAACTATATTTTTTTTTTTTTTCATTCGTTCACTTATGATGATTTTCCATCACTTTAAATGACCATACCTTATCAACATAGTTCATATTGTTACATACTACTTGACAATTATTAAAAATATTTGTAAGAAATGAAACTGTTACGCTTACCTCAGTGTAATTGTTAATTTTCCTCAGCACTCAGAGCTAACTTCTAGTCAAAAAGTTGCTTCGACCTCCTAAAAAAAATCCTTAAATTTATCAGGATCTCTGCTTAGTTCGCGAGCTACAGCAAACAGCTGTGTTGCCGATCCCTCATCAACGGGTGAACCCAGGACAGGTGTTTTTTTTTTGTTTTTTAGCTATCACCACAACTGAAGAACATAGTCGTCAGAATCCATCACGAAATCTCATGGAAAAAAAGACTGATTGAATAAAGTTTTGTATTAGATAGATTATATTCCCCATGAATTTATTCAAAATCACATTAGACTTATTCCGCATCAAATGAATGCAAGGGGCGGATATAAAACGTGTTTTCGTAAATTTAAATTTTTTTTTTTTTTTTTTTAAACTGCTAAAATTATACCCGATTATGAGCCAGATCTTGCTGCACCAGTTATGATAGTTGGAGACTTTAATGTTGATGCCTCACAAAACCGCTCATTGCCCGACTTCATGCTCAGCGAGTTCAATTTGTCTTATATTGAAACTTCTCCAACAACGTTAGGTAATACCTGTATTGATTTAACGTTTACCAGATATCTCGATGTATTTTGTATGCCATTTGTGTCGTTAATTAATAAAGTTATATTGTATCACAATAATTATTAGTTTCCTGGCTTTTATCCTAAATACATACCAAAATTAAAATATTTTATTTAAAAAATATAAGCCATTAGATAAACGTATTGACATGCAACACACAACTCCCCTTTTTTTTCCACAGCAGTTTACATTTCCATATTATCAATAAAAGTAAACTTTTGGTTTAGAATATATCAATAATTTTTCCTCATGTTTTATCTAATTGTAACTATTTTTTTTTTAATTACATAGTTTTTAAAAATTTCATTTCCACCTAACTTGTTCCCCCTGACGATAATATTCCAGGCTATAAGTAGCTATATAGGTGAGATCCACACTGGGCCCAGACCAGTCTCCTAGCGAAGGAGACAAAAAATAAAATAAAAACCCGGGCCTCCTAGATCGGACTAGATGAGTATTGTGAGGACTCCAGCCTATATATATATATATCACCATACTCCAGCTCATTCTCCAGCCTGGAACCTGGAGAAATCGCCTTTTAATTAGTGAGCGGCCGTGGCAGGCAGTCTTTGCCTTCGCCCTCGGTGGCGTTGAGATTATCTCGAGATGATAACCGTGTTGTAGCCAGCTACACTAGGCTAAAGCTGTTTACATCGCCTTCCTTTGTGTTCTGCTTCTTTTATTATAAAGACTACTTTGAAATGCTTTTCTTACATTAATATTATATAGATAAATTATAGTATACTATTAAATTATTTATTTGAGGTTTTTCGAGCGTAAAACATAAGTCATCAACGCTCGTTCGATCTTTATAGAAAATAAATTCAAGATTTTTCTATATTTTATGATATAGTTTTTCTCAGTAAAGGAGGGCTATCATTCTTTCATCGTTTTCCAGTGACATTGAGATGCCTCGAGTTATTCCCGATTCAGTCAACCTTTTAGTGAAGTAAGGGCACTCGTTAAACATATCGTATATAGAAAAGGCATTGCCACACATTTCACATTTGGGACGTCATAATATTGGGGTTATAATATAATGGGAGGTTATTAGGTGAAGGTGTGTTGTTCTTGTATTGCCAATTCTTAATTATATTATACTTTATTGGTCTAAAATTATACTTTAATTTTTATTTAAATATATCTATAAAATCTATTATTCTTAAAAAAGTCACGTTTTCTTAATAATAAAAAATAGAACATGAACATGAATATGTAAATATTATTGTTTATTAGTAATGTGTTAATAAAAATAAAAGAAAATAATTGTATGTTCAGTTATAGTTAGAAGCTCATTATTTATTTGTTTTTAATTTTTAAATTTATTTTATTTTCTATCACTTTTATTGTACATTTTATATGAATGCTTAATACTGAAAAAACGGGTATACGATACCATAAGGCCTTGAAGGAATATAGTTTTGAAGTTATTACGAAGTATGTTGACCTATATGGCTTAGACCTTTCTCGTCAACATTTATTTATATCATTTTTTTTTTTTTAATCAGCAAGTAACTTCATTGAAAACCAATGTCTCCTGTTGAATAGAATAAAAGTATCATTAATCGATACGATACGACACAATGAGTAAGTAATTATTAAAACGAAAATTAATTTTGACTTATTGTAATATGTTTTTAAACGCTTTTATTAACTTGACCTGTATGTAACAGAATCTTGCGTTGTAATTTTCACCAATATCCAGCTATTTGATTATATTGAAAATTAGAACTCGTGTCATGGACCAATGGCAATACAATAATTGCACAACTTTGTTTTAATGTCCTTAATTAGTCCAGTCGAAGTACCTCCAAGAAGAGGCCCTCCCATGCAAAATGTGGAGAAGTAGGTTTTATGATTCAGTATGTTCCAGGTGGGCCCTGAGAATAAAATATCAAAAATGTGACTACATTTGATGAGGAGAAAACTTTTGGAGGACAAAAACGGCATTTTTTTTTTCAGATTTTTGCAAAAAAAAAAAAAAAAAAAAAAAAAAAAAAAAAAAAAAAAAAAAAAAAAAAAAAAAAAAAAAAAAAAAAAAAAAAAAAAAAAAAAAACCCATACAATTACTCATCATACGTAAGTACGATACGTAAGTTTAAAATTTAATATATTATGCGTCGAAAGAAATCTGTTTATGATTTAGGCGTTAAACCACAATCGATTGTGAAAATCGACGATTTTCGCCAACTTTCTCAAAAAGTTAGTTTTGGTCACGTTTAAGAGTCTAAAACACAAAAATGGCTAATCCAATCAAAAAATGTTATATACTATTAGTTGTAGATCATTAGATTTTGTCTAAGATAGGTTTAATTCGGTTTGCTATTAAAGGGTGTTTTTTTTTTTTTTTTGTTTTTTAAACTAAATATACATAACTCCCGATTCAAGTACTTAAAATAAAAAAAACCAAATATTAACTCTGCTGTTATTATATTTAAAAAATCTGGAATGGAAGTGACAGTTTGTGAATGCTACGGTTATTGAGTTTAATCTAAAAGTAGTAGAAAGTTTATCTTGGTTCCTGATTGAATGGGAAGTGACTGCTGGTGGAATCCAGTGGCAAGTTTGGGATTCCATCGCTCGCTCCAGAATTCCAGTGTTCGGTTTTATGTGGTCAGCAGCTATCGGAGCTCGGTTCTTGTTTTACAGCTTCCTTTTCTCCAGTAATATTTACTTCGCTTTTTCTTTTTAATATTTAATTATTAAATAAAATTATTTATTATTACATAAATACTTATTTTATAGGTTTGTTGTTCTATGTACCTATTACAAAATAGAGTTCTCTTCATGACAGTAGAGTTTTTTCTTATTTTTTTCTTCGTATTAAAAAATTATTCAGCTTCATCGGAACTACAAACTACTGATAACTTTATTTGGGAATGTAATATCTTTACAACTGAAGGATGTCTGGATTTGTGGATTTGTTTTGTTTTGGACTGTTTTGATTTATTTAAAACATACAATTTATTTATTTAGAGCTAAATTGGGGCAAAAATTACATATTCACAAACAGTTTTTATTTTTACTTCATAAAAAAGTCAGCTTTAACAAATAATAGAAAAACATCAAGCCTTGCTTACGCAATCCACCTTCTTAATATTAAATGATTCACTTTATTTTAAAATGTCAGCGATAATAATTCCGATTTTATATAATTTTCCTTTAAAATGTTTATTGGTTTTTTGTTGAAGAAGATAGCCTGGGATGAAGTCAGATTTAATAAACTACATATTTAAGTTCGATAAAACTTTGTATCGAATGTCCGTGTTCGACTTGTCTTCTTGAAGGCGAAAAATTAAAAAACTTGATGTGACACAAATAATAACAAAAAATTAACAAACGAAGAAAATGAAATCTAAAAACGATATCAAAAGTTTTAAAAACATTTACGTTAATTTCATAATTATCCTGACTTATAATTCCATAATACCTTCAACTATTGTGCCATACAGTCAACCATATAGTTTTCATTCTTCATTAGTTTATTTTAATTTTTTAATAAAATGATTATTTATACTTTATATTTCATACTTAATCTTATGTTTTCATAATATCAACATATTTATGATGATCATTGTCATCATTACTATTAATATAATTTTTGAAAATATTAGTTAATCTCATTATAGTAAAAAAAAAAAAAATATACACAATATTATACACAATGAGCATTTATGGTATGTATACATGGAGTGTATATAAACTAGCCATTAACATATGCTTTATTACTAAAAGCAGTTAGTTATGAATGAGAGGCTATAAAATATTAACATCTGACAATGAGAGCAATGAATTAAATATTTAGATTGCAAAGTCTTTTTATCCAATTCATTGGAGTGGTAGTTGTTTAAATTCTGATAGATGTTTACATTTAACAATGTAAATCACTCTTGAAATTATATACAAAAATAATCCGATTTTAATATTATTTATAATTTATTGAATAAATAATATGATTAATAATTCTCTTAGCAATTTGATTTTTCTTAGTGTCCTTTTCAATTTTATTATAATTTGTAGAAGCGGTAATTCATATCTCACTACCATCCCTGATGCTTGCAGATTTCCTCGAGATGGTGCCATGTGGTTGCAGTTAACTTTGGTTTTTATAGCTTGTGCTGCACCCGGCCTCTCTCCTGTCAGGGAAAGAAAAAAAAGAAATCTATTTATGAATTATTTTAAAAAAAGAATAAAATCGCTTCAGATCTTGGATGATAATAATAGCAGCACATTCGAGTACTTCTCAATAAAAAATCTTTTTATAGTAGTATTCTGTTTATCCGTTTATATTTTATATAAATGGATATTTTGTAGGGATAATCTCGCATAAGTTATATTTTTTAGAGTTAAAAAAAAGAAGAATAAATGTTTTGATAAGGCGAAACAAGACTTTTTTTCTCTGTTCCTTATTTCCTTTTTTTTAATCTTATTTCTTTATTATTTTAAGCAAATGTACCATTTGATGCAGAACCTCAGACCTTAGTAGTTTGTTCTTGAATATACTGCTTATAGATTTATAGGTTTGGCTCGTTCTGAGACATCAGAACTAGAAATCATTCTAAAAGTGGTGTATAAATTATATTAAAAACATTTATTTTTATTGATAACTTTATTAATATCAAATCGATCTTTGACGTTCACATTCACACTTTTAAATCTTAGAAAAAAGTTTATACATTAACTTGATCATAGAACATAAGAATATTAGACAATCTTTGTATTCTTTAGTTGAAACTTGAGGACTTAAAAGATAAAAAAAATTTAATTTTCATTCATTTTATTTTTTTATGTTATGTTAATATGTTAGTAATGTTAGTCCAGCCAATGAGTGCTGAAATGAGAGGTGTAGAGTGCTTGAATTATGCGATTATTAAAAGCAAATGTTTGACAAAAAGTGTTGTATAAATAATTGTTCTGCAAAAATTATCTATTTTCAATAACGGTTATCTCGAAAACCGTTGGAAGTTCGACGATTATGTATATAAACAATTTTGTAGGAAATTTAATTAGCTTTAATTGTTACTCGTAACATATGTTCCTAGTGTCCAAAGTCTTTGAGAAAAACCCAAAAATTGGAACTTCTCCCCACTATTAACTCACCCTCCGCGGGCGGGGACTTTCAGTAAGTTTACCTTCTAACTACTAACGAGGTCAAAAATAATCGCATATTTCATGCAATCTACACATTGTTTATTGACTGGACTATATTCTATCTTAAACTGTTACATGTAAACTTTTATTATAATGTTATTAAAAACGTTAGTACAACTTTTAAAAAATAATAACTATTAATTTTTCTTAGGGTGTTTTCTTCTTTTATGGATTTTCTTCGTTATTCAAAGCTTTCGTTCGTGTACGAATTGACTTAACGGAACATCTCACTTCTAACTCTTTGTTTAGTTTTCTATTCGTAATATTATATGTCAATTGTAGGCATATCTTTTTGTAGTCAGTTTTTTTTATATCTTCGTAACATTAGATAAAAACAGTAATCCAAATCGCAAATATTTAGATTGAAAAGATCGGTGTTATGTTAAACAAAAAAGATGCCAATAAGTTGCACAAATTTGAATTTATTTTATTCAAAACTGATTATAGTTATAGTTAATACGTTTATTAAGATTTTAGATTAATCTTTGATAAGACAAATCTAATAACAGATTTTTTTCTCTGTAAAAACAAATTTTTTTTTGACAATAGGTATTTAAAACTATTAAACCATTATCTTATCTTTTGAAACAAAAAAATAACTCTTCTGTTAAAACAAAAGAAACAACATTTAAAGTCCTTATTTCAAGTTTATTTGTGTCTTTCAGGAGTTAATGTTATTGTAAATAGTTAATTGTATTGTAGAGTCTAATTGTTGTACAATAATAACAGAGCACTATCTACTATCTACAATACAGCTGTTTATTGTCACTTCTAATAGGTATAGCATTATGGGTAATATATTGTACTATTGCATTATGGGTAAGGTAAGCACTTGTATATCAGTGAAGTGGTTTTCTTTACATATTATTCGTTCTTTTGTTCATATATTTGTCATAGCCAGTGTTTAAATTATGCTGAGTTTCTGCATTGTCTAAGGAAAAAAAGATCTTATTTAATATAAACCAATGCTTTCAAAGATTTTTTCTGTTGAATAAATATTGTTAAAAGAAAAAAAAATCAGAGAAAAATAATTAAAAGGGGATGAGGGTGAGAGGAGAGAGTCAGAGAAGCACTTGTACAAGTTCCCTGGCCCTTTATTAAAAAAATATCGCTTCCGGGCCATTTCTTTTTTAGCCGCTGGCTTTGTTCTTTCCAAAAATATTTCTCTTTTCTCTCAAAGACAAAAGGAATCGGACAATGGTTCTGTCGATTAGTCTTCCAATCGATATTTAGGCTTCCACCGATATGTCCTCGAGCCTTGTTTGCTCAGTCCACAGTCTTTTGGCCAAGTCTTTCAGATGTTGAGATTGTTTTTGATATATGAGGAATGAATTGAATCATATTTTTAATTGTTAATATTTGTCTGTACAATTTCCATGACTTTATTTTTTTATAAAATACCTGAATAATTAAGTATTGCGACTTAGTTGAAGTAGTACAATTTATATTTTCAAATTCCTCCCTCCAACATACTTCCTTATTCTCCACTCCTATCTCAGCGATAGAACCTTCAAAGCTAACCGTAACTTTTCCTATTCTTCCCAATCTGCAGGTGTTCCTCACGAAGTATTTTAGGTCACATCACTTACGCTGACGACTCTTGTGTGTTATCAATCAACTATTATCCCTACATTGCCTCCTAAACACTCCAATCCCATATCCTAAACCTTCAAGAATGGTGTCAAAAATGAAAAATCAAAATAAATTAAATAAACTAAATCAAAGTAAATCTCACCAAATAACCTTTACCCTTCATCGCAGCCTACGATTTCCTGGCCTAAAATATCCTTTAATGGTATTCCGTTAATTTATGTTAAACAGATTCGACACCTAGGAATTTATCTGGACTAATGTGATAAGAGCCGCATACAAGACTTAAACGATAAGAAACTGCTTATAGTTTTCGACTCCTTCTACATTTACTTGACAAACTGCTTATAGTTTTCGACTCCTTCTACATTTACTTGACAAACTGCTTATAGTTTTCGACTCCTTCTACATTTACTTGACAAACTGCTTATAGTTTTCGACTCCTTCTACATTTACTTGACAAAACATTTACTTGACAAACTGCTTATAGTTTTCGACTCCTTCTACATTTACTTGACAAACTGCTTATAGTTTTCGACTCCTTCTACATTTACTTGACAAACTGCTTATAGTTTTCGACTCCTTCTACATTTACTTGACAAACTGCTTATAGTTTTCGACTCCTTCTACATTTACTTGACAAACTGCTTATAGTTTTCGACTCCTTCTACATTTACTTGACAAACTGCTTATAGTTTTCGACTCCTTCTACATTTACTTGACAAACTGCTTATAGTTTTCGACTCCTTCTACATTTACTTGAAAAACGTTTTAAACTTCCAATTAGTTCCAAAAGACTCATCTACAGGACAGTAATTGGATCTATTTGGACGTATGGCGAGACTACACATTTTTTTTTTTGCATACTAAGGGCTACCCTTCGGTGAGGATCTTCTTCTTCCCCTTCCAGTATTCCTTCTTCCCCTTCCAGTATTCCTTCTTCCTCTTCTAGTATTCCTTCATTCCGTATCAGTGGTCTTCTTACTGGTAGGGGCATTGGGGAAACTCCCTGTCGGGCAGCTTGTCGGAGCTGCAGTCGGTTTTGTGTTTTATCGAGTGGGATCCCTAATTGTTCCAGATCTGACTTCACTGATGCTATCCACTTGTTCTTGGAAGCCTAGCCTCTACCTGCCACTGTAAATATCCTATTAGGTAACCTTTTGGGATTCTTGCGGGTCAGGAGTCCATGAAAGGCCAGTCATGTCGGGATATCCTCCTGGTGCTTATAGAGCTCATCTTTGTGCCGTATCCTGTAGGTGCCATTATTTTCCCTGACTGGTCCTAGTATTAATTACACATTTTAATTATTATCATAGTAAAATTTATAACAAACCTACAAACCTTCCGAGAACTATGAAGATGTTGTCGTTCAAATTTAGCACAGTTGGGTTTAATAGTTTTATTATTGCAATCTTGGTACCATATCGATCGATTTTTACTGGACTGGGATTCACATTTCGTTCCGTATACGTATAGCTTTTTTAATAACCATTAAATTGGAAAAAAGTAAATTCGATCATAAATTTCTAGCTCTTTATAACACCGTACCTTTGTAACCATCTCGAATGGCGTTACCTCTCGTGCTCTACCATATTTTTTAAGTTTTTTTTTTTTATTGAACGTCTTTATTAAAAAAAATAATTACAGAAAGCGAATAAGACTAATAATATCATCCTTCTTACACGACATATTACTTCCGATCCAGCTAAGTAGAATCTTTTGTTTGAACCTATTCGCTGTGACAAGTTTTTGTTTCCACAATATAGAAGAGACTTCGGTTAATCTTTTGTCAACTGCTTTGTGTCATACACGTTACGTTAAACTGCTTTTTAACCTCTGAAATGGAGAGAAAAAAAGTATATATTCGTCATGTAATGTTTGGGCCACCTATCGGTCGATTATTAAACTTCACTATGCACCACATATTTATAGTTTTTTTATGGCAATATATATTTAAAATCTTTCAAATGTATTATTGCTAAATATTCCTTGAACTATGAAGATGATGTTAAAATTAATAGGTACGAAATTTTAACACCATCTTCATAGTTAAGTAGTTTTCGCGGTTAGTGATCACAAACGAAAAATGGCTTGTCCTTGTATATAATAGTATAAAAGATAGGTTAGGTTGATTCCTGAGTCTTTGTTAAATTTAGGTCGTTTCATTTAAATGTATAGCGGGGTTGGAGTATCTCGCCTTAATGTATGTCCTTTCCTATATATATATATATACATACATACATATATATATATATATATATATATATATATATATATGAGGCTATGAGAGCAAAATATATATATATATATATATATATATATATATATATACATACATACATATATTTTCCTTCTCTTTGATCTAGTTGTCCAGTTTTCTTGTTGATTTATGTTTACAGTCATTGCAGTTCAGTTCTTATACTCGGTTTTTGTTTTGGTTGTCTATTTTGTCTTTAGGTGAAGGGATATGTTTTTTTTTTATTTTAAAATGATGTATCAGTTGTTGATAGTATTCTAACCTGGTACGAGTAGCCTAATGGTTCTATCCTCCTCCGATGATTGTATCTGGACTGAGATTGATCCATCGCTTCCACATGAGGTGAAATCCAGAAGGCTCTGGTGGACCTGGAGATTATCCTTAATGGAAGGAGCGGAGGCAAAAAGGTAATGCCTGAGGAGAAAAGGAATTCCTTTTAGTAATAGTAGCCGCCTTAAATATAAAACTGAAACTGAAACTAATGAACTTAGAGAGAGGTCTTGGGCTCTCTCATTGTTATCTTCATAGCCGATGAGATACTCTTAATAGCCGTGGGGGGGGGGGATGTAAGCTACCTCTGGACTTCTACCGTTAGCTGTTTTTTCTTGTAACTTCCTCCTCTGATAATCTTGCTCCAGCCATTCAGAAAAGTGATCCCTTTGTCTTTCATTTCCGTCCCGTCTCTACTTTATTTAATTTAATTTTATGACTAAAAAAAAAATTTTAAAACCTGGGCTCTAGTTTTCCAGGAAGGCGCGGTAGTTGAGTGGGTAAGGCGCTTGACTATCAAGTTCCCGGGCCCGGATTCGGGTCCGACTGAAGGCAGAAAATTTATTTTCTAAAAATATTTAAAAAAATTAAACCTGAATTTCACCGATCTTACTTGAGCCTTCTCAGAAGCTCGAAATTTTGGTTTGAATAAAAAAAGTCGAGTTTGAAATCTCTATTTCTAAAATGTAGAAGATTTTTTGACACGCTCAAGCTCAGCGCTGTGCTCGGATCGAAAATTTGCTCAGAGTTAAATTATCAGAAATTAAATGGTAAATATTTTTTGTTATATAAGATTTGTCGCTAAGACTTACCGTTTAGAAACAATATTGGTTCAATATATCAATAAACCACTGAGGCCAGCTGTGAACTGAAAATGACCATAAACTCAGTTAAGACTCGGGAGTAAAAATAATACATAACTAGAAAATAGCCTGAAATTAAATATTTATGAATCATTAGAAATAAAAAAATCGTTTAAAAACGATCCAGATTTTTCTGTAAATGAGCAGAATAAACATTTCCAATAGAAGTGGCAATTAATTCATCAATTCTCAAAAACTGAACCAAAAATATAATTTTTAAATATTAAATTTTTTTAGAACTTGAAAAGAACTACTCATCAGTAGCACTTCAATAAAATTCGACACTAGAAGATTTCTAGGCCATCTTCTTTTCAGACGCCTCGGAGGATTATCGGGAATGGAGTGGGAAGCAAGTTGAGAAACTAATGGATTTGAGTGGTTATGGAGCTTACTATGAAAGGATAGGTATCTGCTTTGGACTAACTCAGCAACATATAGAACAATAAGGCCTTTATGGATAAGTTTATTGTTGACAAAGTAAGGAGGATTTAGGATTTTTCGAAGGATTTTGGTTTGTAAGGATTGGATACGAGAAGAATTGGATGGTTTAGTAGAGCCCCAAAGCTCAACTCCGTACGTCCAAATAGGTCTAATCACAGTCATGTATAAGTCTTTTGTGATGAATTGGGAGCTTTGAACGTTTTTCTAGTAAATGTTGAAGTGTTTTTAACAACGAGCAGTTTCATTTCGCTTTAGTCTTGTATTTGAGTATTAATTTTTTTTAAAAGTGATTTAAGTAATTAATAAAAAAACCAAAAAAAAACAAGTATGTTGACACTGATCGTATTACTCAGTTGATCGATTAGCAACAAATTACTGCTAAATGTTAAATAAAGTTGGCTCCAATAAATAAAGGAAATATCAAATTGATGACCGTGGAGCTGTCAGAAGAAGAAGAAGATAACGAAGGACAGAGCTGTGAGGTCTGGACCCAATCGGCCGTGGTCCAATCTCATCGCTTCTGGTCCAAATCCAAAACTCCCTCGCCACATTACTGTCTCTAATCTTCTGTCTAATTGAAATCATCCTCTGCCAAATTTTATTTCGGATCATAATTTTGTCGTTTATCTTCTTTTGATTTATTACTACTACATCTCACATTATTCATATTTGTTAATCGCCAGTCCAATTATGATGACGTCTCAATCTCAAGTACTAAATTTTAACATGAAATTTTCTCGTATAATATTTTACCTTTAAATTTTATGGTACGTATCTGATGGTACGGGTATCTATGGCACATAAATAATTAAGCACTGCATACAGACTTACACAGACTCCCTGAACTGGACCCCATCGAAACAAAAGACAGAATATTTCTCTAAAAGCTTTATGACCATCTCAATAGACTCCATCAAAATATAGATTGCTACAATATATATTCCCGACGATATGTAACAAAGCCTAAAAAGAAGCTGGATGAGGGACCTCCTTAAGTAACAAACAACCTAAAATAATATCAAGAAGAGGTATCGTTTTTTATTTTATTTTTCCCCCAGCTCATTCGGTGATCGTCTTCAGCTGAAATGTATTTTTTACACAGAAATGATGATAAGACATCTCTAAAAAGATACACCCACAAACGTACTTAACATTGATTACATGAAATCACATATACCGCTTTTATATTACAAATTATTTCCATTATTCTTTATTCTCAGTAATATCCATAATATGTATTTTAAGTTATTTATTATCGTGGTTATATATTTAAGGAATTATCGTGGTATCACTGTTTTAAGCAGCATGAGCTGGCTCTATGGTCGAGTTTTAAAAAACAGATTGGAGCGAGAGCTGGAAGGATTTATATAAGAAAAACAGGCAGGTTTTAGAGCAGGAAGGTCTTGCATGGATCATGTGATCACCATTGAACAGTTACTTGAGAAGAAATTGGCATGTGGACGTGAGGTTCACCCAGCCTTTGTAGACATTAAAAAAGTGTATGATACGGTTCCATTAAAACTTCTCTGGAGGGCTTTGGAGAATATCGGAGTAAGTAGATATCTTACTGACGCAATTAAAAGTCTATACTGTGGAGGGAAAGCTAAGGTCAAAATGGGGAACCGTTTGACAAATAGTTTCCTTATCACCAAAGGCCTAAGACAAGGGTGTAGTTTATCACCCACCCTTTTTAACCTCTATCTAGAGGAAGTTTTGAAGGAGTGGATAAGGAAATGTCGAGGTATGGGTGTAAGAATAGGAAAGGAAACTTTGTGCAGTCTACATTTTGTTGATGATCAGGTAGTTATAGTTTTCGAGGAAAAAGATCTAAGTTATATGCTAAGGAAGCTAGGAGAAGAATATTCTAAATGGGGTCTGGAAATCAGCAAAGAGAAAACAGAATACATGGCCTTCAACGCCTCTACAGCTTCTCTGCTATTAGAAAATTGGTCGCTACATCGCAGTACTATCTTCAAGTATTTGGGAGTTTATATCGATGGCAAAATAAAAGAAAAGATGAAGAACGGAAGAAAGCTGATTGGCATGATGAACTCTGTACTGTGGAACCCAAATGTTTCACTAGAAACCAAGAAGAGGATTTTCCACTACTTTTTTTGAAGGAGTAATCCTTTATGGTTCGAAAATGTGGGTGGTTGGAACAAGAGATTCACAGAGCTTACAAGCTGTCGAAATGGATTTTTGGAGAAGAAGCTGTCGCATTTCCAGGGTTCAACGGGTGACTAATTCTGCCATAAGACGTTTCGTTAAGGCGGAAAACACTATAGTTCACACCATTCACGGCAAACAGCTGCTGTTGTATGGCCATTTAAGAAGAATGGGCCAAGAAAGATGGCCAAAAAGGATATTTAACTACGTCCCGGAAGAAAGACGAAAAAGAGGCCGCCCAAGGAAAACATGGATTCAAGTAGTTGAGGAGGTAATGGCGGCGGAGGATTACGGGGAGGAGATTGGGAAGACCGCGAATACTGGCGGTCCAATATATAGGGTCTCGGTACATGACCTAAGGTCGTCAAATCCGGAAAAAAAAATGTATTTATTGTTATTTGTATGTACATTGTTTATTTCTTATTTTACTTCTTTTTTTTTTATTCGGTGGTGTTTTTGTTTTTTTTTTTTTTTTTTTTTTTCAAATTCCCTACTGTAATATCATAAAATAACTAAAAAAAACAAAAACAAAGGAAATATGTAAAGCTGCTATAATATGCATAAGGGATAAGTCACCTTTAACATGTTAATATATTTCTATAATAGCCTTTTGGTAACAATTGTAACAAAAATGTTTAATAGATAAAATTAATACACGGAAATGTCTTTTGTATGGGGGTCTATACATTTTGTGAAACTTTTTTTTTTCACCTCTGAAAAAGTAACATTTTGACACTCTCTTGCTATGTGGGTTTTCCTCGGATCGAAAATCTTACGGCAGTTTCCTTACCAGAAATTTAATGGACAATATTTTTTTTATATAGGATTTGCAGCTTGGAGGTTGAGGTTACCGTTCACCAGTTATTTCAATGAAAAAGTCAGAATTGCCTAAATTTTTTAAGTGGTGGGTCTTTTTGGAACTAACAGCCCTGTTAGTTAGTGTTGCTCGTATCGAAAATTTGTCGACAGTTTCGTTATTAGAAGCAGTAGTTTATAGATATACTTACCCATGATCTATTATTTTTACCAACGAAGAAGAAATTGAGTTGTTGTTTTTTTCAGCAAATTCGTTGATAGTCAATTTGAAAATACGAAAATATATACATTTTTACAGCTGAAATATTTTTTTCCTGGTTCTTAAATTTTTGAAAATACTTTTATATTTTTTATATCGCTATAATCTTTACGACTTGATATAAAACTACTTCTGCAGCCAACGGAAGATAAATCACACTGTCACCCCTCGATACGTATTTCTACGAAATAGTAGAGACCATTTGGGAAAACAAAACTGTTATTGTGTGGCATGGTGCAGTGCCAAAGTTGCGGAATGGAGGCGCCGAGGTTTTAAAAAGCAGTTGCTGTTGAAAAATTGCTGTGGCCTGTGTAGCTGTAGCTGTAACTAGCTCCTCCGAACTGTTTGTTTATTTGTATCCAAACCGAAACAGCCAATAGATTAATTTTTTAACTTGTCTTATTTATCGCCTCTGATCTATTTGCCAACAACTGTTGTAGCGGTCCATGGCTGTTCGTTAGTTTTTTTTATCTGTTTATTCTAAATAACCATTATATAAGCAATTTTTATTTTAGTATCTAAAAAAATTATTTTTACTTACTCTTAATATTTTCCTGGAATTTTCATTAACTGTTTATATTTTATCATAGAACGTTTTACCGGTGACCTAGTTGGTCAAAATTGATTCGTTTTTGGGGAACGCGAGGGCGTTACGCGTAGATTAATAGTTCGATATTAGGAGACTTGGGAGCATTGACTGTTTTGACACAGGTTTTCCTAATACAAAAAAAAAAAAAAAAAAAAAAAAAAAAAAAAAAAAAAAAAAAAAAAAAAAAAAAAAAAAAAAAAAAAAAAAAAAAAAAAAAAAAAAAAAAAAAAAAAACCTGGATTTGCTCGAAATTTTGGTTTGAATAAAAAAAGTGAAATTTGAAACTCTAATTAGGCTTAAGAGATTTTTTGACATGCTCTAGCTCTGCTGGTGTCGGATTGAAAATTTGATTAAAGTTTACTTAAAGGAAATTAATTTGGAAAATATTTTTCTTTGTATAACGATAGGGTCTACCGTTTAGGACCTTTGTTTATTTCGAATAATCATTAATTTTAAACATAATTTAAAATTATACAGATAAGTAGAAAAAAGAAAAATAACATTGAGGGCATGGAAGGTCAGGAGGATTAAAACTAACCTGATCTTACTTATTATTTACTTCTGCTTAATATTAAGAAGTTTACATTATGTTATGCTCTTTAAATAAAATAATTTGAATGGATATTATTTGATTAAACAAAAACAAAAATGTTATTTTTTAAACATGATTAAAATAATGTTAGCTATGGTCATTTATTTTAACAATTTGCAGTATTAATAACAATTGATTACATAATGTTTGTATGGTAAAATCCTACTTCAGAGCTTTAAGAAAGCTTCCCTTCGGCCATACTCGGGATGCCACACAGCTGATTTATTAATACTAATAAACTCCTCAAATAAAAATACATTAGTATCACTATATCGGTGATGCGTTATACGATAGGGTGCATAAAAAAAAATGACCGTTTTCTAAACAAATATTTGTATTATTATTTCTTTGATATAAAACACAATTAATACTCAAAGTATAGTCCATTGTTATCTACCATCATTACCCATCTGCTAGCCAATTGCTCCATGTGACGCTTATACCATTCCTTGGGATGGCTGTCAAAGAACTCTTGGACAGCATTTTCAACTTCCGCAAAATTATCAAATTTGTTCCCTTGAAGAAATAGGGCCATGGATCGAAACAAGTAGTAATCCGAAGGTGCGAGGTCTGGACTGTATGGTGGATGAGCCAGGAGTTCAAACCCATGAAGTTCTGTAAATTTTTCTGCTGATTGTTGAGGAGTAAGTTCGTGAGGGACCAGTCTACAGGTCTTTTTCACCTTCCCCATGCAGAGAAGATGGCGACGAACAGTATCTTTCGACACACCACCCTCTCATGTGGCAACATCGTATCTCCACTTCTCAATTTTTCAAACCAACGCCGCGCAGTGCGCTCTTCAAGGACACCCTCCCCTTCATATTTAATAATTTCACGAATTGCTTCAGCGGTTTTGAAATTTTTTTTTCAGTAATGTTTTAAAATTACGAGAATTTTGTAGGACACTGTCATGTTTCTTCTTTGAAATAAATAACTGAACTGAAGCTTTTTTTTTTTAAGAAGTCCAGTGTTAGTAAACAAGCTTAGAGAATGCTCTAAAGGGATTATTAAGTATTGGTAAATAATAAATAGCATCAAGATATTTACAGGCTTTTGAACTCTGGAATTTGATAAAACAGTAATTTTTTTTTTTATACGCCCTATTATTAATAAATTTACATAATGTGACGGTCTTTATAAAAAATCCATTTAATAGATATTATTTAAACAAACAAAAACAAAAATGTGAAGTTATTTGACAAAAAAAATTAAATAAGTTTTTGACGTATGGTCATTAGTTTTTAACTATTTTCAGCATTAATAACAATAATAGCAAATAATGTTTGTTTTGTTAAATCCTACTTCAGAGCTTTAAGAACTCTATGCTTTCCCCCTCGGCCATTCTCGGAATGCCACACAGCTGATTTATTAATACTAATAAATTCCTCAAATAAAAATACAACAGTATCACTATGTCCGTGATTTGTTATACTTTGTTATTAATTTAAACATTTATATCCGATGTAAATATAGGCAATAGCTTAGTAATTATACAGTTGGTTAGATTAAAAAAAAAAAAAAATTCGTTGGAATTGCTTGTTACAGCTGATATCGATTCCTATACAGTTTTATTTAGATTCCGCCTAAGTATTTTTCTGTAAGGTATAATGTGTATAAATTAACATTATTTCTATTTATCGTTGTAATATCAGTTCCAAATTAAAGTAACAATTTAAGCATGAAATCTGGATTGTTGAGATTTTGCATTTCAATTATCAATGTTGAATTCAGCCGGCTATCCAAAATCCGGATTACCTGAATACATTTAAATATTAAAATCCCTTTGGTTCCAGGTTATATTGTTTAATTCTAAAATAATTTGAATATTCATCGATAACTAATTATTATTACCAAATAATGTTATAGCTTTGAGCTTTGAAGGCGAGGACTGTATTACTACCACGCCCCAACTGGCACAAACTATTTATGTTATAGTCCGAGGCGACAGTTCGGTCTTTGGGATCGACTCCAACTTGTGGTGTCAGAGGTTACTGCCTAGCTGACTGCCTTAGCCATTAGTAACATCTTCTTGTATGGCCGAGGATAAATTAGTAACCATCTTCGTGGATGTCTTGTAATAAATCCTTCCTATCGTAAATCTTCCCTCCAGTTCGACCCTCCCTCCAACATGGCCAGCCCACTGTCGCTAAATATACTCGATACGCCCAACAGATGAATGTTGTAATTCTATTTAAAACAGTGACAAAATTGAAAATGTTATCCTAATATTTTTTTAAATCTTAGAAGATCTCATCATCTGCATTTCTATCTGTGTATCGATGTAGTATCGATATCGATGTAGTAATAGATTATTTTTTTATTGCTTAACCTCCTCATGTACTCCTACTAGGGCAGGAAGGGCGGATTAGTTTACAGGTTAGCAGCCCTGGTAGAAAAGTCAAGATTCATTTTGTGGGTCCGCCACGAAATGAATTTTAACCCGCCTGGGTGGAATTCGAACCCACGACCCATAATACCGAGCGCACTGAGACCTTGGCCAACTCTGAAAAACAATATCCTCATAGCATATCTCCTGTAATAAATTCCTGTTGAATGCGGTAACAAAGGCGGAATATCCTTTAGATAACTTAAAAAACGTTTAATCCTGGAAAATTTTTAAAAACAGTATCCTTAAGGACGAAAACTAATATATATGTGGCACAAATATATCCTTCCGCCATCTTAAAATAGTATCCGTAAGGACAAAAGCTAATAAAATCTTTAAAAAAAAGTATTCTTAAGGACGAAAAGAAATTCTAAGTGGGGCAGGAGAGTGGCCAAGGATACTAAGATCCTAAAATCGGCTGCCAAAATTCGTAAGATCCTAGCAGATCTGAACAGCATCCTAAATAATAAATAATCATTGGTCCCATGTCCTTTGAGTATTGATTTGAAATTATGCACACTGCCATCAACAATTCTATTGCGAAGTTAATTAGAAATCAGGAATAGAAGATACCATAAATTTATAAAACTTATAAAATCTAAGAGAAGAAAATTTGGTCATGTTTACCCGCCCTACACTATAACCAAATGAAAAAAAAAATGTAGTTGATCAAAGAAAGCCCATAAGCAAGATATATTTTTCGGTATATAGCCTAGACTAGTCATGTTCATGTTACAAAATAATGTTTAAACAAATGTTTTTTTAATAATTTAAAAACTACTATTTAATAAACTACTAGAACTATAAAAATAATCTAAATACTAATACAATGCGGTCCAACAAAATGATTCGATGCACTCATTCACAAACTTTGTAGTTACTTATTAGTTTAAGAAAACCGTTATGAAGTGATAGTTGGAAATGAATTACAACTAATTATCAGAGAGTATAATTTATAGCCGCACTTTTTTTTCTTTTCTACATAACCAGTAACAACATACAGTACGGTAATCATCCCCACTAAAAAATGAATGAATCAAAAGTAATCGAAATGTATTTTTTGTAAGTTACCTCTTTCGATATTTCAGAATAG
Organism: Euschistus heros; assembly: GCA_003667255.2. Taxonomy (NCBI): domain Eukaryota; kingdom Metazoa; phylum Arthropoda; class Insecta; order Hemiptera; family Pentatomidae; genus Euschistus; species Euschistus heros. The sequence goes on from RCWM02000511.1 coordinate 189,400, forward strand.
CACTAGCCATCCCAGAGCACAGAATATAATATAACTAAATTAACTAGTAATGGTGGCTTAAGAGACGTATTTAATTTTAATGGATTTAGTATTTAATTTTTAGAATGACATAATCAAATGAAAACAAATTCTATTTGCATTATTTTTTAGCAGAAATAAGGTTTGTAACACGAAAGAAAATTGAAATGGATAGGAGTGATCCACTTCACTTCACAATTATTGTTAATTATAATTAAATAGTCCAACATAATGGATCTTGTATAAATAAATAAAACGTGTAGCACTAACAACCCATGAAGGGTCTTGGGTTCAGTCCTTAGGTAAGGATGTGCTGTTACTGGGCCAACGATTGTGAAAGGAGGAGATTTGGCCTAAATCTCGCTCAACCGCCAGGTTTTTTCCCATTTAAGGGTACCCACTTTGTAGAGGCTGGGTGTGCCACAGGAAGGTCTCCCGACCTCGAAATCGAGCTACAACCGAAATAACAGAAAATAAATTTTCTGCCTTCAGTCGGACTCGAACTCGGGCCCGAGAGCTTGGTAGTCAAGTGAAGGATCTTGTATAAAATCCTGAATTATAATGAAAGGCTACATAACTCAAAAACTAAAAAAAAAAAAAAAAAAAACCAATTTCACAACAATTCCTGGTGAATCCTCAGTTTTAAAAACGATCTTACTAAAAAAAAATAAGTATTTCGTAACACTATTTGAGGAAAATATTTTTTAATGGCTACTGCAAAGGGATAGGAGGGAGGGTTTTATAAGTGATTAAATCTTAAACCCTTTTCAAAAATATTTCTCCTTTCTCACAAATAAATGGATCAGAGCAGTGATGGGCAAAGTACGGCCCGCGTGCCAAGTGTGCCCTCCGGCCTAGTAGTCAATCCGTCCCGCGACATAAGATGCTATGCTAGAATAGAATGATTGTTTTCTTATCGTTGCTTCCTAATTACATCCCAGTTTCTGCCAGATTACGAACACATTTTCGAAGCTGAGTCACCGTTTCATCTGTCACATACGCCTTCATACTCTTTTAAAAAATAATAAATTTTTGTAGCTTTTTGTAAGTTTTCTACCGTTGTACCATATAAGTTGACTGTAATGAGATAAATCAAAAATAAAGTTTATCACTTGTAAAACTTTGTTTTGTTCAATTTTTTCAGCCCGCCTAGATGTTTTTCTATTTCATCCGGCCCTTCCCTTAAAAAATTTGCTTATGTCTGGATTAGACCCTTATTATTTCGAATTTTGTATTAGTCTTCCCATAACTGGTGAGGTGACCATAACTAGTGATTACCCTAGACAAAGCGAAAAAATTTTTGCCATGTTTTTTTACTTGTTTCACTAGTAACCCGACGATATAAAATAAACAGGCAGTGACTACGAAGCCAAACGCCCTGGAAAAACCTTCCCTCCCTCTACCACGTAATGTTTCACAGCTTGAACAAGTTATACTCCTTGTCTCTGTCTCTTACTTCCCTCCAGAAACCTTTGTGAGTGCCGACGTGTATTTAATTTAGTCTTACAGTTTTTACATTTATAAAATAATTATATATTTCAAAGTAATGATATTTTGAATGTTAGCATGTCTTTAGAACTATAAATGAATTTAGTGAACCGATTATGAATATATGGTTAGCCGGGATCAACTTTTAAGGAAGTTCCACCGACCATTCCTTCATCCCCCACCTGCGGGACGCTCTACCACGCAGTAATGAGATTCTAAAAACGAGGACTAAAAACTAAAATAAATAATAACACCGATAGGTCCCTTAATGACAATGCTGCTATTGCTGTAGCTGAATAATATTGGCCGAAAATAGTGTGACATGAATAGCCTAGCATGTAATTCCCAATACAATGCACAATGTACATTATTCTTTGATGAAAGACATTGCACTTTCATTGTCTTTTGTATGCGAATTAACTACCATCTGTTGGCAAACTTGAAAGGTTGCAACATGAAAACTAAATTTCGGCAATCTGCAGGACTACACATTAGTTACCTACAGTATAGGAGTTCAGGTGACAACGCCATTAAGCAATTAATTTCCTTATGTATGTTCCACTTCCTCCATGTTGCGGATTTCCGCGGTTTCTGCCTCCAAACACAAATCAAAGATCTGGCAAGCGCGACTTCCTTTCATGGCTCTCCCTATTCCCGCTCTCCCTATTCCCGCTCCTACCACTGAGCCTATATATGAATATATCTTAGTTCAACAGTTAACACAAAGATGATTCTAAGCGACAAAATATAATGACCGAATTCGTAGTAGTAAAAAACGCTCAATGTTTGTTTACATCTTTATAGTATAGTTGGTTTCTGAGAAGATCTATTAATTTTATTATGCAGGATACGTGTCTATTGTTGTTCTTATTTGTTACAGCTTCACAACGTCTGTCCGTACTCCAACTAGGAAGGAAGGACGGGTCAACCTAACCTACTGCATTGTAGTAAAGCTCCTAAGAAATGCTCGGCCATCCAGATACGCTAATATTTATGTAGTCTTCAAGATAGTTTCTTTGCGCGAGAAAATTAAATTCTTTTTTCAGTACTGTTCTAAATAAAAACAAATCATGGAATCCTCAGCACCTATATAAATTTCAAAGAAAAATTTTAAGTTGAAAAGACAAAATAAGCTGAGGGAAGTGGACTGTTAACAGCTGACAAATATCGAAGGGGCTTTGCTCGATATCTCGATACCTCGATACCTCGTCCTCGATAGGAGATGAAATATCAAACTGAGCCAATTATTTTAAATTGGACTCCTACCGCCATCTACCCCACTCCCCTGGGCTCCCTTCGTTTTAAAAATACTCCAATCCTAACTTATCCCCTTTTTATAATCACTTCTTTTTTTCTTACAATTTCAGGCAACTATGAATTTTCTGATACATACATTTACTAATTTAAACGTCATATTCAGGCAAGTATATTAATTTTAAGACATAAGCGGATGGAAAATAATTATAATAATTATAATAATTGATAGACCTTTAGTTTTAGCAGCGATAATACAACCCAATACTCTCAAGAGTTTCTTAAAAGTCCTTGTCCTATCATAGAAATAACATTGGATAGAAAGATGACGTGAACCCGTCATGTTGAACAGGCGCGATTTACTTTAAATAAGCGCCAACAACTCTTGTTTTAACTGCTACAAAGAAAATCTTCAATGAAACTAAGACAGCGCCTGAATAAATACACTTGTAGTCTAGTCAATGAGTCCTGAAATGTAATAATAATGAGTGTAGAGTTCATGAAATATCCGATAATTGTTGACTTCACGGTCGTTGAAAGAACTAGAACTTGGTTCTTGAAAGAAGCAAATGTTTGAAAATAAGTGGGCTAAAAATTATTATTATTATTTTTTCCATTCACGTATATCTTGAAAACCGTTGGAAGTTCGGCAAATGTAAAGAATCAATTTGATAGGAAATTTAATTGGCTTTAATGTTCCTTCTAACCTCTCCTAACGAAGCTATGAAGCCAAAAATAATCGCATATTTCATGCTCCCTACAATATGTTTATCGACTGGACTATTACTGAAACCCATTTGGATTTAGGGAACACAGATGTATGGTTAAGCCAAAAAAATTTACACATAAAAAATACAAACAATGCGACTAATTACACCATCTCCAAAGTACGAAACTAATAAACACTGTATACAAACCTACACCTACACACTTCACACTGGACTGCATCAAAACAAAATAAAGAATATCTGAGGACAAACTTGATGACTATCCTTACAGACTCCATATAAAACATGGCTACGACAAATATTCCCGACAATCAGTAGGGAAGACAAACAAGAAGCTGGATGAGGGACCTCATTAAGTTACAAAGAACCTAAAATAATTTCAAGAGGAGCTACCGATGGCTACTGGTTTATCTCATCTTTTATATCTCTTATTTATTTTTTATTTTTCAGCATATTTACTAAAGACTTTGACTCAAGTGTGAATGAATTCTTCAAGTTGAAAAAAAAATAATTTTTAGAAAAAAAAACAAAACCGACTTCAAGATTAAACCTACATAAACAAACTTGAACTAAAAAATAAAAAATAATATTTTAATTGCTTAGGAACAAAAACCATTAAATGACAATCAACGAAATAATCCACACTTATATACCTATTAACAATTTATGATCAGTTATCTTTGAAGTCGGTGCAAGCCAGGAAGGGCAGTTTAATCCTGCCTTTACAATGAACTTTCGAATGGCCGGAGACAGTGGTGTGGCGGTGATGAAACAGTGGGAGCATATTGACAATTACCATTTCTTTTCAAATTCGGTTTTTTTTTTTTTTTTTTGGTTGGCACCGACTCCAAAAATAACTGATTATAAATTGTGAATAGGTATATAAGTGTCGATATTTCGTTGACTTTCATTTAAAGGTTTTTGTTCCTAAGCAATTAAAATATTATTTTTTATTTTTTAGTTCAAGTTTATTTATGTAGGTTTAATCTTGAAGTCGGTTTTGTTTTTTTTTTCTAAAAATTATTTTTATTTTTTACTTTTTAGTGGTGAGTGTATTTTTGTTTATACAGTCAATTCTCGATCTTCAAGCTACCCTGAAAAATAGTTTGACTTGCTGAACAAAGAATTATCGAGGTTATCATTCCACTTATATGCATGTAAATGGGAAAATTGAACACAAAATTGTAGTTGAAATCATTACGTACATTTTTATTAATGGGAATGTTGTTTGTACATACATATAAAATCATTGATACAGAAAATTAAATACCTGGTACCAATTTATCATATAACTTTTAACTGAATTGCGCTTTTTTCTGAGGGTGCCTAAAAGTTATCTTACCGCCTTCCACCAGTGGCGATCTTTTCTTTATTCTTTAGGACGGTTGAAAGAGAACTACGCGGAATTCGGAATTCACTAGCAACAAACGCCCAACTTCTTTCTCCTTTCTGCACTTTGCAAATCAATTTTAACTTTTCGTTAATTGAAAGAATTTTCAATAGCCACTGTAAAACCACTCGAGTGAATAACTAATATAGCTAATAGTGACTGATGTAACTGTGAGCTGAAAAGACAAACAATGACAGAAAACAGGAAACCAAATTACACTTGAAATTCTTTTAAGTTGAGTTCGAGTTATAGAGGCGATGACTTCTAATAGTTCGTTTCATAGAGGTGGTCCTAGAAGTTCTCTCTTTTGAACCCTATTTTCAGTTCAGTTCTACTTATTTTCGACACAATTTTTCACGTTCTTTGTCTGAAATCGTCTCATTGAGTTGAAATTTAAGTGTAATGTACTTCCGACCGCAGATTTTGTTCGACTTATTTAAGAATTCAGCTTATCGAAGTACAACACATCGAGAATTGCCTGTATATGTAAATTATTTTTGTTAATAATTTAGATTTAGTTACTATGGAGATTTTAGATAATCATAATCATAAATATGTTTAAAATGTAAGGTTATATAACAGTCATTTTTATTAACTGTTTTTTGATTTTTTTTTAAAAGTGCTGCTTTGATTTCAAAATATTTTTTATGGAACCACCTCTGAAGTATGCCCTACCGGCCTAAAAAAGAATCATCAAAATTGATTAAGAATTGACGGAGGTTCTCAACTCATCTGTGTTTTTTTTTTTTTTTTTTTTTTTTTTTTTTTGTATGTTACGCGATTACTCCGTCAATTCTGAATCAATTTTGATGATTCTTTTTTAGATGGGTAGGGCAAACTTATTTTGAAATCAACTCAGCAATTTTTATGAAAAATAAAAAAAACAGTTAATAAGTGATTTTATTAACTGTTTTTTTAATTATTAATTTTAAAAAATATTCATCAAATTCGATTCAGAATTGACGGAGTAATCGCGTAACATACAAACAAAAAAATAAATAAATAAATACAGATGAGTTGAGAACCTCCTCTTTTTTGAAGTCGGTTGAAAAAACAAAAACGAATCTATAACTATGCATCAAAGCAAGAAAATAACATGGAATATAATATACGTGAACAATGCTAGTGTGCTAGAATAATGAAAGATAAAATGTTGACCAACAGCTAACCAACCGTGACAAAACTCGGACTGACGGCAAAATTATCACAATTAGAAAATGACCCAATGAAATGGTACATACATTGATTTTGATTAGCATGTTCTACACTTTTGTTGCTGCTATAAAGTCCGGTCGAACAAGTATTTTCATTTGTGGAATTATGTTTCTATTGCTTTCTAAACGATATATCTTATCGATATATGATATATCTTTGTAATTTTGTTTTGGTTTAACTATACATAATAAAAAACAATAATAATATTTTTTACCCCACTTATTGTCAAACATTTGCTTCTAGTTCTTTTCACGATCGTGGAAAAAAAAAGAATCGCACATACACCCCTCCTTACAGCACTCATTGTCTGGACTACAAGTGTATTTATTCAGGCGCTGTCTAAGTTTCGTTGAGGATTTTCTTTGTAGCAGTTAAGAAAAGAGTTGTTAGCGCTTATTTAAAGTAAATCGCGCCTGTTATACATAACGGGTCCGTGCCATCCTTCTATCCTATGTTAGTCCTAAATATTTTACTGTGTTAGCCTATCAAATTTAATTGCCAAGAGTTAATACGAATTTATTATTTGATAGGTATCCTTATTGTTATTTAAATTATTTTTAATTTTTAGCCAAATATTTGAATAAAAGTAAAAAATACTTAATGTTATACTCGATATTGACCCTTATACGTTCTAGGCGATATTGAAAACCGACGGAAACAATTATAGGAAGAAAAGAAGAAGGTGAGGGGAGACAAACCTGAGGACAGAGATAAGTTATCTGTAAGGTTCCAATCGAATCCTGGCACTTCTTAGAGGCTGCCCGCAACATCTTGAGGAATCGGTCCACATTATCTTCCCTCCTCCCGGTGGTCCGTCACACCCTGGACCCTGGACCCCTGGGGGAGGGGATCCAACCTATAATGGCCCGATAAAGGGAATGGTGTCCCTCAGGGCTCTACTTTAGTCTACGCCTTCTCAGAATCAATCTTAGTCTCCGCTCTATTTCACTTTCTTTAAATAACACTGTGATGGATTCTTTCGTTTCTTTAACAAATACATCATAATCATTATATTTGAGTTATTCTGTAGTACGAGTATATAGCAATAATACCTTTGTATAATTAGCAACCTGGGGATTTATAAAAGGATTTAAAAACGAAATTTGAATTTGAATTTATGATATTCCTCTAATCCCTGTTGAACAGATCCGCTACCTAGGACTCCATTTGGACAAACGTCTAACTTGGAATCCACATACAAGACTAAAACAACAAGAAACTGACCGTCGTTACAGATTACTCCAACATTTACTAGACAAGCGATCAAAGCTCCCAATTTTTCTCCATGCTGACTAAATCTAAATTATTAAAAAAAAAAAAATAATTTACATATGCAGTCAATTCTTAATGTATTAAGCTGAATCCTAAAAGCCTATCAAAATATACGGTCCCAAGTACATTACACGTAAATGTTTTTAGTCACATATATATTGGTAGTTACATTAGTAGTTACAAAAATATTTCATTTTCAAATCATTTTTCTTAGTATAAGTCGGAAGTTGTTATTATTTTTATTTTATTATTATTTTTTTTTTTTTTTCATAAATTGACATTATTTATTTTTGTATTATTTCTATTTATATGCACACATAAATAAATAAATTATAGTGACAAAAGAACAAAGTGTTTAATCTTTGTTTACTTTTGATATATGTTTATTTTTGTAATCATATTGCTTGTTAGAAGAGTATTTCTACTTGTTAATGTTTTATTTTATTATTGTTGTTTTGTTGTTTTTTTTTTCATCTGACTCTAACCGAGTATATTTATATTTGTATTCGTTATAAGAGTCAAAACCCTTGTCATTGAAAAGTGTTTTTTTTTTCAATAAACAGTAATTTTTCATTCATTCATACATTACACATAAATTTTACCTCCAATAAGTCGAACTGAAAATAGGGAAGGGAATTTAATAATCGAGAGTTGACTGTATAAACAAAAATACCACAAAAAAGTGAAATAAATAAATAATTTTTAGAAGATAAAAAAACAAAAAAACTTGAATTTGGGGTGAAAAAAAAAACATTACAACTTGACTTTTTTTTTCATTGTTAGCTCCTAAACTGTAGTTGCTAGTGATAAATGTCATACAACAAAAAAGCAATATAATATATAATATATAATATATAATATATAATATATAATATATAATACAATATATAAATTTCTGATCAGGGAACTTGAGTTCGCCCGAGCATCACTAACAGAGGTGGAGCTCACACACTCAACAACACGTAATGCCTTCGCGTTCCCTAAAACGTTTCAATTTTGATCAAATAGGGCACGGGTAAAACATGGAACATGTTAAAAGTGGAGCTGGTTTAATCGGTTAAGCTCATAAAATATTATACTTCAGTCAGTGACTGCTGTAATTAGGGGTGTCGATTGCTTAAAATGTGCGATAATTTTTGACTTCATAGCTTCGTTAGGAGTGGATAGAAGGTAAACATACTAAAAGTCCCAGCCCCTAGGGGGTGGACTAACGGTGGGGGGAGGGAAGAAGGTCCCATTGTTGGGTTTTTCGATTACATCTCGAAAACGGTGGACTCTACAAAAATATACTTTATATCAAAATTAAATTTCCAATAAAAATGGTTTTTACATATTCGTCGAACTTCCAATGGTTTTTTGAAATATACGTTATAAAAAAACTATGGTTTTCGAAAAAAAAAAAAAGTTTACCTTACCTTTTTGTCAAATATATTGTTTAAGTGCCAGAAATGCATATATAAAATTAAAGTAAATTTAATTCTCCACAACATTGGTTCTGACATTTTTTCTGAGAAACTATCGTAGAAGGCACTAGAAGAAAAAGTTTGACAAAAAGTGAGGTAACATTTGTTTTTCCCCGAAAATCACCGATTTTCAATAACGAATATCTCGAAAACGGCTAGAATTACGATAAATGTATATAGAATCAATTTTATAGGAAATGTAATTAGCTTCAATGTTGATTTGTTACATATGTTTCTAGAGTCAACCGTTTCCGAGTTATAATCGAAAAACCAAAACAATTGAACTTCTCCCCTCTTCCTCACCGTTAGCTCACCCCCCATGGGCAGGGACTTTTATTATGTTTACCTTCTAACTATTCCTAACGAAGGTATGAAGTCAAACATTTTCACATATTTTGTGCATTCTACAATATGTTGACTGGGCTAATTGTAAGTAGTATTTAGTGATAATTTGTTTCTAATCAACCTAAGATCTCTTCAAGTAGTTCCTTTAATAAATGGAGTCAATAAGGTCAAAATACAGAAAGGGTGGCAAAAGTTTCTAGTTAAAAAAATTGTGGTGACAAGAATTGGTGTTTGATGACAGTGATAGCTAGCTCTATTAGCGGACAGTTTAGAAGAAGGTATTGTAGAGTACTGTGTAGTGTAGTGTAGTAAGTAGCCTGCCCCTTTGAGATCCCTTTGTTCCCTACCCCGGAGGGCTAAGGGCTGCTGGGACCTACCTCACTCTCTTACTCTCTCTCTCTCTCTCTCTCTCTCTCTCTCTCTCTCTCTCTCTCTCTCTCTCTCTCTCTCTCTCTCTCTCACTCTCTCTTTCTCTAAAAAAGAAGCTAATTTTATGGGAGCTCTGGGAATGGCGTCTCGTTAAATTTATCTTCATTTTTATTACGAGTTGGAGCCAGGACCACTTTGAGCCAGTAAATACCAAACCTACAAAGCTCCAAAGCTTCCTCTACAGCGAAACTCTTTTAAGGGCAAATGTTTTTATGAGCTTTCTCCGCCTAAATAAAATTAGAGGGAATATTATCCGATTTAGCCTACTATACCCACCCTTACGCTATGTGCTATGTTGCGGTGAACAGAATCTATAATTATCCAAAAATATTATTAAGCATTATTGATAGGATATAAAGTGTATTTTATTACGCATATATATTCTCTCTCTCTCTCTCTCTCTCTTTCTCTCTCTCTCTCTCTCTCTCTCTCTCTCTCTCTCTCTCTCTCTCTCTCTCTCTCTCTCTCTCTCTCTCTCTCTCTCTCTCTCTCTCTCTCTCTCTCTCTCTCTCTCTCTCTCTCTTTTTATATAAATTGAAACGCAAGGAATGCAGGTCATATCTTCATGCCTTTTGATGTTTCCTTCTCAGGCATTTGATAAGATAAAATGCCAAGGACTGTCATTTCCTTTTCATATTGAAATTTCTTTTCCATTCATTCCATTTATATAAATAACCTAATATGTTTAAATTTTTTTTATTGCAATCTTTGTTGGGAAATAGTATAGTGTTTTAATATATTTTTTGTTCCTCTCTTCCGTTAACAATAGTAGTTCAGTTTAGTTCCTTAAATTGTTAAAGTTTCTCATTTATTCGGGTCTGAGAAAACATTTTTTTTTTTTTTTTACTCTATAATTTATGTATTATCCACACCGTATATTATTCCAATAATTCACCATATTCATTTTTTCTTTCTTTTTTTTTTTTGTTCATATTCCGTAACTCGGGGTTATTTTGAACAGGTTTTGCACTGCAGCACGATCGTATTTTTTTTTCCAACTTTAAATTTTCTAGGATCAAATGTTAGCAACACAAATCGATAGCAATCTTGAATACGAAGGAGGGGACATTTCTATCTTGTTCAAAAAGCCCTCAAGTAGTAGCTACTTTGAACAAGGATGATTTTCGCCTCAAAAACGCTTCTCTCGGAGTCTTTTTCAATTAACCCTTTTAATTATATAATTTAAGTTATTTAAAAATGTTTTTAGAGTTTTTTTTTATATTTGTTTTGAGTCGAAAAAAATTGAAAAAAAAAAAAAAAAAAGTTTCAGCAAAATGATTCCGGATATCCCCTAATTGGGTTCATTTCACCATCAGATTTGTTGATGAAACGTAAACAATAAAATACAAATAATTTTTATTAAATTAAACTGACAAACTATCTAATAACATAAACTTGATTTATTTTTCAAGGAACATTGGCCCTTATTGAACGAAACATAAATAGAAATACATAGCAAACGAATAAAATTGCCTATGTGACAATTAAAATTTAATTATTTTTGAATATTTTTGATAACCCATATTGGTCTCATTTACATCGTGTAAAATTACATAATACGTACTGCCAATGATATTCTTTTAAACGCATTTATTTTATATATAAGTGACGTATAATAAAATATTTAGAATTTGTATAATAATTATTTTTCAAAGTTCTATTTACATTGAAAACAGAAAACATCAAAGTGCTTCCCTGAAAACCTGTGATTTTGGACTGAAATAGTTTTTGCCAAATGGCACAGCAATTAACTTTATTATTTACTTCCTAATCATAGGCGGGTTGAAATTTATTTCTAGGTTGACCCATGGAAAAAAATCCCGACCTTCCCAACTCAGCACTACAATAGATAAGACAACCTGTAGGATATGTCTAGTCTTGTTGATTGTCTAGTCACATGAGGATCTTAAGCACAAACCAACAAACTTCCTGATCATTTAGGACATAATATTTTAGTTATTTTTATGTGATTTCTCTTGAGATATTCATTTAAAAAAATATTCTGAAGATGATCAAATCAAATATTTCGTTAGAGGGCAGCCGATCCTAGTACTGTTAAGTCCTGTTGAGAAAAAGTGCCGTATCGACTAAAGTGGTCAAAATCGAGATTTTTATTTTAATCGATTCTATATCATCAAATTGATTAAAAATATTAAAATCACAAATAAACTCCGAAATCTGCCTTAACATTTATAAAAACATACGGCAATTTAAAAGTTTCTCAATGATTATTTTCAGATATAATACTGGAAAAAAAAAAAAAAAAAACTTATTATATTCACTGTCACTACTTTTTAAACTAATGTTTTATATACAATCGGTAGATGTTGACGACAGCTGACGATTAAAACGAACATTGTAGCTTCTCCGAGTCAAAAGTTATACTAATTGCAAATCTCGATACGCAGTAAAATACTTTGAAATGTACGTTCCCGGCACTGCTTGACTCGATCATATGGTCTTTTATTTTTACCATTTGATTTCTCTTGCGATGCCCTTTCCAACCGTATACGATTTCTGTATTTGGTTTTGACTTTTCGACGCGTACTATATATTCCGAATACGGTTGGAAAGGGCATCTCAAGAGAAATCAAATGGTAAAAATAAAACACCATATGATCGAGTCAAGCAGTGCCGGGAACGTACATTTCAAAGTATTTTACTGTGTATCGAAATTTGCAATTAGTATAACTTTTGACTCGGAGAAGCTACGATGTTCGTTTAAGTTTTAATCGTCAGCTGTCGTCGTCAACATCTAGCGACAGAAAATATAATAAGGTGTTAGAATAAAAAAATATTATCAAAAAATATATAAAGTCGGATATATAGTACCGTATTCTAACACCTTATTATATTCACTGTCGCTAGATGTTGACGACAGCTGTCGATTAAAACTTAAACGAACATCGTAGCTTTTCCGAGTCAAAAGTTATACTAATTTCAAATCTCGATACGCAGCAAAATAACCTCAAAATTGCGGCGCTTCCCCTTCCACCGAGCGCGATGCCTCACTGTTCTCGCTTATTGTAATGAACTCTTTGATCCTTTAGCTATCCAGTGGTATAATTCAATTTTGAATGTAGGGGATAGGTTCGAAACTATAACGCCAAACTTTTTCCCCCTTTGTTATCATCAGGTTTTTTGGATTGCCTCCATATGTTAGCAAATTTTAAGACGTTTTCACATCAAAAGTTGTAAGGCCCGCTTTTAATGAAAAACTAAACTTGTTGCTTAGTAATATTTTGTATATTTTTCATTGAAAAGCTCACATGTAAATCCTAAACAGCGAAAAAAATCGATTCTACTTAAGAAGAATTGACAGAAATCATAAAATTCTATATCAAAACTCTTTGACCATTTTCTCGGCACTCTTAGTTAGCACGGCAGTGAGGTGGTTGTGCGTTTTCTTATTAGCCGTTGGTTTAATTCTAAGATATTAACATTAGGGAACCACTCACCCTAACCTCCCTCCTACTAGATAGCTTGATGTGAGATATCTACCGCCTGATATAGACACTGCTTTTGATTGAGGGAGGAATTGAGACGAGACATGGTGGTGGTGATGGCCCTAACAGGAGCTAATGCCTGTCCATCCCCTCCCGCTTTGATTAACACATTCCCTCCTCCCAAGTTATCTTCTATCTGTCTTATCGATTTATCGACTCATCTGTATCGTTCGCGAATCGATACTGACATCAGGAATATTATTTTACTGACATCTTAGCAGATGTTGAGAAATCCAGGTATTGAGAAGATAATTTTAAGTTTTATTTAGAATTATGCTATTGTTTCCTTTTTATTTGGTCTGTTGTAAAAAATATGAATGTAGAAATATATAAAATAAAATAATTCAATTATCCTTTGGATATGCGCAGCTGAGCTTTGGGCTCCACTAAACCATACAATGCGTTACGTTACCAATCCTTACAATCCGAAATCCTTAATGCTCCTTAGTTTGTCACAAACAGACTCTTCTGCCCATAAAATTCAGCTCAAAAACTTTTTTAACACAATCTGCATTTAGAAGTTAACTGCAAAATTGAGGTCTATGTTCATTATTATTGGGATTTAGAACTTACATTGAAATCCTAAATTATAATAGTAAATAAATAAATGTAATAACATAAAATCCTTTGATCTGATGTCGCTTTATTGACAGTTTTCCTTTATTTTATATTAAAGAACACATTTTTTCCTTGGTTTTTATTCCAATGAAGAGTTGATTATGTTTAGAATACATATTTTCAATAAGAGATTATCATAATGTCTTATTTACACAAGTAACTGATTGTGAGTTGTATGCCAATGAATAAATTTGCAAGTTTTTGTGAGGTTTGCAGTTTTGTGGATTGCTTTTTCGAACGACAGTGTGCATTGAAGTATCATAAAACATTGTAACTTCCCAAAATAAGGTGAAGATCAACAAAGCTGTTCTTCAGGCCCCAAGTTTTTGAAATTCAAGGTTACATTTTCTTTGCTCATTTATGAAATTTAACGCTAAATCCGAAAATGTGGTCAAAATTTGATAAAATGTTTAAACAGGAGATATTACAGCTTTTATGGCAAAAAACGTGGTCTTTGAATTATCGTATATCTGTAACGGGTCGGTATAGAAAGGTAAGGTCTGCGGCATTTTTCTTCATTTTTGATCTAGTTTCACCCATTTGTATTTTTTATTTTTTATTTTTTTGTTTACACTGAGAGGGACTCTGAGAACCCTGTATAGAACGTTTTTATGTGCTATCAATAGGTGCTTACTTTATAAGAACTGACCTGCTATTTTTAGTTGTCTCATCACATTTACTTATTTTATATTGTATAGAATTGTAAATTTCAATAAATAGCTTAAAAAAAAAAATAAATTAATTGTTTTTTTTTTATACTGCAATAATATTTTTTAATACATACTTATATTAAAATATTCTTTAAAAAATAAAATAAACTGAATCAAATATCGAACAAATTTTCAGACGCATCGGAGAATTATCGGAAATTGATTGTGAAGCAAGTTGGGAGACTAGTAGACTCGAGTGTGCTTAGAGTTTACTATGAAAGGACAGGTATTTGTGTCAAATCAGCAGCACATGGGACATTAAGATTTTTATGAATTAATTTGGTGTGACACAATGAGGAGCATTGAAGATTTTACGAAGTATTTTGGATTGTAAATAATACGGTTTTGTGGAATCCTAAAGCCTAACTCGGACATACCAAAAATGCATCTTATTACTGTCATGTAAATGAGTCTTTTATTAATAAGTCTGCTATGTGGATTTCAAGTAAGTCGTTTGTCCAGATGGAGTCCTAGGTAGTGGATCTGTTTAACAGGAATCAGTGGAATAACATAAGCTTACAAAACATTTTTAAAAAAAACAATGCGAGAGGAAACTATAAAAGTGGAAGTTACTTGTTAAGGTTATAGGAAAGAGGTATCGAAAAATGTGAAACTCCAAGTAAAGCTTTGGAATCGATCTGGAAGAGTGATGCTGGTTTCACCTAGGGTTGGGCGATAGTAGATAGTAACTATCGATATATCGAGAGGTCATGCCTATCGATGGTCACTGTCGATAGTATCGACTATCGATAGATCTTTTTTACTCTCGAGTTTTGAAACTCTCGGAATTATGCTGATCTGTCTTGAAATCGAATTCGGAATTTTTAGAGCTCAAGGGTTCTCTCAAAGGTTAAGCCAAAGGAAAGCAGAAATGCCAGTTTTTGTTTCGGGAAATATGTGGCTCAAGGAGCACAACTGATTTTTTGCACAAATTTGATTTGTCCATTATTATTGTAACCATGTAAATTGTAAATAATTTTTTTAAATTCAAATAAATTAGTTTTTTTTCTCTCATCTTTATGATATAATCTTATAATTATTATTATTTCTTTTAGAGGCATAACTCCTATTAATCTATAATTATATTCGACATATTTCGGAGTCCATTGCTCCATCTTCAGGATAACTGTGATTTCTTTCACTTATTCACTTGTGCATGTCCTAAATTAATCTTATAATTTTAAGTCTTGCAAATTTCAAATAGTAAGTAGATAATTGAATTTAATTAAATTAGTTGAAATTCTTTATTGAATAGCTTTGGAAAAAAAGGAAGCAACTATCGAAAAACTATCGATAGCATTCGATAGTTCTCAACCGATAGTATCGGCCTATCGATAGTGCCAACTATCGACTATCGCCCAACCCTAGTTTCACCAATTAGGTGGAGCATTGGTTGGATGTCTTTACCGAAGATAGAATGTACCACGTTTCATTAAATATCAAATGTAATTATTAGAAATATTATAAATCTGTTATTATTATATCTTTAAGGTGAATAAAATCCCAAGACCCCGTTGGGACATTCACATTGTCCTCAGCAGAAACTTCAATTTTCGTGATAGGGGGCGGTGAGTATTAACCTGGGGGCAGGAAGTGGAAGGATACTCTCAGACAATTGGTTTTTCTTTTTCCCCTTCCTGTGGGAGGTGGGGGACACATAGCATGGGGGGGGGGGGGGGATTTGTGATGATTGCTGAGGAAGGAAGGGGGAAGTCAGTCCTTAATGAAGCGACAAACTTGGCGTGGTTATTCTTCTTGTCGGAGCAGAACAAAACAAAAAAAAAAATCTACTATCAAGTTATATTACATTTATTTTAAGTGCTGTGTTTTATCCAGGATGTATAGGGTAGAGGTGGGGGGGGGGTAAGGTTTGTTAATGGTGCTCCTTTTTTTTGAGAGTGGAAAGTCACATAGAGTTTATTCTCGCAAAAAGTTGTCTCACGAGTCACATTTTTTTTTACAGTTCCTAGTTTATATAAAGACAAAAAAACTTTGCAGTGAGTTTTCTTTTCAGGATATTACTTTCAGTGGAAATGATATCCTTAACTCCTCGCTCGTAAACGTCTCTCGCTTAACATCTCTGCGTTCTGCTTGACATCCGCGAGGTTTGGTTCATTGTATTTCATTTTGTTTTATTCTTTTATCCCATCTACGCCTTGACCTACTCCTCACTAGTTTACCCGACGGCTCGAAACTGGTTACCTTTTTCGGAATTCGATTATTACTAAACCCAACGACTTTGCATGCCCATTTTAACAGCCGCACAACCTATTACCTCAACTATATTTATACTAATTATAAAATGATAAAACTATATTTATCATAATTAACTCCTTGACCACTCGAATCCACTAGTCTCCCAAGTCGCCTCTCTCCATTTCCGATAGTTCTCCGAAGCGTCTGAAAAGAAGATGGCTAAGAGATCTTCTTATGTGGAACTATCAAAGTGCTACGAGTAAAAACAAATTTACATGTCATTGTAACCATTTCCCTCAAATTTACATATTTTACAAAATATATACAGTTGTAAATGACAAGAAATGGTTATAAAGCAAATAAAATAACTACTTAGTTTCCCTACATTCTGTAGACTAACTTACAACTAATGTTTGTTGATAGCCCAAAGTATCCTTTCCATTTCTCTATTATTTGTTAAACCTCATACATTTCATTTTACGATGTGATGCATTTTTACATTATTCAAAAGTTAGTTTCAGAGTTTGATTTGAAAACATTCAATTTATGAAATATAATAAAAAAATGTTTCGAAGAAGCCGAAACCTCTGCTCAGGTTTTATTGGGTAAACTCCTTACACACATAACTAACTATAATTGAACAAACTGAACTATACTTTGAGGAAAACCAACATGAATATCCATTGTTTATAATCCATGAATTAGGCTGGAGGATCATCTTTGTTTACTTGGCAAGCACTTGTCTAAACAGAATGAATATTCAAAAACATTATTTTTTCACCAACCTATTACTTGCTTGCATTCAATTCCAGGAACTCTTTTGATGTTTCTGAAAAGAAAAAATACCTTATGTCCTTTAGTTCAGTCAATAAACATATTGTATAGTGTATAAAATATGCGAAGTCCCTGCCCCTGGAAGGGGGGGAGGGGTAGCTTATGGTGAGAGGGAGGGGAGAAGGTCCCATTTTGAGGTTTCTCGATTATATCTCGAAAATAGTGGACTCTAGAAAAATATGTTTCAAATAAAATTTAAACCTAATTAAATTTCCTATAAAAGTGGTTTTATACATATTTGTCGAACTTCCAACGGTTTCCGAGATATACCTCTGTAAAAATGTCAGAACCAAACATTATTGTTTTGTTTTTTTCTCGAAAATTATCGATTCTTAATAACGTATATCTCGAAAACTATTAAAAGTTCGACAAATATGTATGCAAACAATTGTATAGTAAATTCAATTAGTTTTAATCTTGATCCTTAGTATATTTTACTATAGTCCACCGTTTTCGAGATATAATCGAAAAACAAAAAAATGGAACCTTCCCCCCCAACCATAAGCTTAGGCTACAAGGGCGGGGATGTTTAGTATGTTTACTTTCTGACTATTACTAACGAAGCTCTAAGGTTAAAAGTAATCGCATATTTCATGCAATCTAACCCTCCCCCTTTTCAGCATTCATTGACTGGACTACTAGTTGCTTTATAAGTTATTTTAATCATTACTACTTTCATTCACTTAATTTATTTATTTTGTAGAATAGAAAGTATCAAGAGATATATTTAAAAAAAACCTTATATAAAAAAAACAAACTATTTTTCTTGTAAAAGTCAACTCGGTTTTCTGAAAGCTATTTAATAAGACAAGAAGTGAAATGAGATATCAACAGTGGCCAAAACCGCCCCTGGGGGGGGGGGGGCAACGAAGATAAAAAGGGCCCCTGCTGGGAGAAATATTAAAAGGAAACGAAAAGGGTTGGAAGGAAGAAAAAAAATATTGTCCAAGAGTGGAAGGATGGAAGGAGGCGGTGGGTGGTTGGTGTCTTCTCTGCTGTTGGTGCCTCGGCTCCGATTAGGAAGGCATTGTTTCCCTTCTCCCCCCCCCCCCCCCCCCCCCCCCCCGCCTCTCCAGTCTTCCGGAAATGATAATTGCCTCACTCCTCTCCCGCTCTCTTTTAATATTTCTCTCTTCTTTTTTTTTTTTCTTTTCTTCTCACGTTTAGATTACAACTTGAATTATTTGGAGAACAAATACTTGAGTGTCAAATCTGCTGCGGATCCTTCATTTAAGTAATTATCATTGATGGAACGACTTGTCGGGAATGTTGACTAATCGGCTGCTTCTGTAGTAGAGGACTAGAAGACTAGTCGCAGAGTCGACTTGTCGGCCATTGTAATCTATACTATTATATAAAAGGTCAAGCCATTTTTCGTTTGTGATCACTAACCGCGAAAACTACTCTACCGATGTGCACACAATTTTAACCACATCATCTTCATAGTCCAAGGAACGTTTAGCAATTATAAAATTTACAGATTTTCAATTAAATTGTCATAAAAAAAGCTATAAATATATGGAGCGATGTGTGGATTCCAGTGCAGTTTTAAAATCGACCGATATTTGTCGTTTCTGCAACAGAGTTTGCACTGGTAAAACTCTAAACCCAACTGTACCAAATTTTAACTACATCGTCATAGTTCTAGGAAGGTTTATACTAATAAACTTTAATATAATAATAATTTAATTGTATGAAACGTTGGCATTACAAATTAAAAAATGTATCTATTTTATTTTTATTTATTTATTTGAGGGTTTTTTGAGCGTAAAACCTAAAGGTCATCAACGCTCGTTTGTTCTCGATAGATCGATATTATCTATATTTTCTATTATAGCTTTTCTCTATAAAGGGGGGCTATCACTTTTTCAATTATTTTTTCATCGTTGCCGAGCGCCTTTGAGATGTCTCAAGGTATTCCAGATTCGGTTAACTTTTGGTGTAATTAGGGCACTCGGTGAACATGTGGTTTATTGAAAAAAACATTGCCACACATTTCACAGTTGGGGGGAGCCTCTTCGGTTATAAGGTGAAGGTCTGTTGTTCTGGAATGGCCAATTCTTCTTCGCGTTAGGATCACTTCTTCTCTGCGATTAGTGCGGTAGGAACTGCTCCATGGTTTTAAGTCCTTCTTAACACTTTAACGACCACAGCGGGCACATAGGACCGCAAGTGAAACCCACAAACAATTTTGTTCCAGGAATTCTTACGTCATTGTAAAATCAAATTACCTTATTATTATGATAGCTAAGGTTCTTGTGAACACAATTATCACCTTGGGTTGAGCTTACCTTCATTCTATTGCCATAACAATTCCTGGAAGCTGATTTGTTTTTGTTTAGCGTATTTTTAAGTTATTTTAATCTAATTAAAATTATTAAGGACTTGGAAAAACTGATAAATTATCTACCAATACTATTGCTGTATCCTCATCTGACTCAAGGCAATTTATTTTGTATTGCCAACTCCACGATACGCTTGGTACGGGAAGATATGTATGTTCCCCGATATACAAAAAAAATGGACCAACTTACAAAAAACTGAATTTCGATAACGCACTAAAGGTACTACTAAGTAATGTCTGTTTGCAACAAGAGCTATAAGCATACTAAATAAAGTGGAGGGTGCGAGGTAGGAGGGTTGAAAATAGTGAAAGGGTAATAAAAGGTGTTGGAAGGGTTTCGACAGCTCAATCACCTAAAGAACAGATTTATACCTCATCGGGTGAACAACACATTTTTGCTGAATAATAAACCTAATATGTTATTCCATCAATATTTCTGGAAATAATTTTTTTTTTTTTTTTTTTTTTTTTTTTTTTTTTTTTTTTTTTTTTTTTTTTTTTTTTTTTACAGCTAGGTACTGTTTTTTTGTTATTCTCATATTCATTTTATGAAAAACGAACTAAGCTTGATGGGGTTTATACTTTTTTTTTCCAACAGTGCAGTAATATTTTATGTGAAAATAAAAATGAAATCAAAATATGTCAATAGAGAAGTGGAAAAATATCTATTAAAGGAAAAAATAGTTATTTTATGATTTAAAAAAAAACGGGCAGTGCCCCACGGACATTGGCCCGCTACATTTTTGCCCTAATTACCATAATTAAATGGTTGCTAATGATTATAAAAATGCATGACATAGTTATATAACTGCTGAATGCAGCTTTTGAGCGAAAAAAAATGTTTGGTCCACAGGGAAATATTAACAGAAATGGCTTGGTCGTCAAAGTGTTAATAGCCTTGAGTTTATTTGGTGGGTTGTGATCCCACAATGCTTGCCACACACCGATGGTGTTGATGTGTCTGATTTGGACCCGTCTGTGAATATTAATAAACGTTGAGGTAAGGAGGATACGATATTGTCCAAGTTTGTTGTGTATCTATTATGACTCCATACCTCAACAATCTACTTCTCTAAATACTTAACAGTCAACTATACTTTACCAATATAATTATAATAATTAAAATGTATAGCCTTGAGTACCAGAAACGAGGTTTGCCAAACTGTCATATACTTTTATGGTCAGAAAATATATTTTTATCGATAAACAAATGAAATTCAATTATTAGTTGAAATAATCTAATTGTAAGTTCTTCATTTATGAGGGCGGGTGAAGCCGCGACGGGGTATGCTAGTTATTTATATTTCTGCGATAAAAAATAGGTTTATAGTAGAATATAAAAAAAAATGGCTTTTATTGATTAAAATTTTTGTTTTAGATTTAGCTTTATTGTCCTCCAGGAAATAACCTTTCCCAAAATATTCTGCAATCCTTATTCCAATCCTTTGGGCAGCGCTTCATTGCAGGTGGGGACTATAACGCTAAACACCAGCGATGGGGCTGTAGAACATCCAATCCCCGAGGTAGTGTTCTATCCAGTGTATCATCCTTAAACAATTACCCTATCCTTTCTCCTAACAATCCTACCTACTGGCCTACATCCCTAAAAAAAACGCCCAGATATACTGGACATATTCGTTACCTCGCAAATACCTACTTCCCAAACTACAATAGATTCCTTAGATGACCTTTCCTCAGACCATAGCCCGGTTCTG
Source organism: Euschistus heros (assembly GCA_003667255.2). Classification (NCBI taxonomy): domain Eukaryota; kingdom Metazoa; phylum Arthropoda; class Insecta; order Hemiptera; family Pentatomidae; genus Euschistus; species Euschistus heros. The sequence continues at coordinate 210,925 of RCWM02000511.1, forward strand.
CTGACCTTACATTCTACTCCTATAATCAAACCTTCTCCTCCATCCTTAATAACTGGACGGGTGGACTGAGACAAATTCCGTTCGGCTTTAGAAAACCATATTGACCTCAAAATTCCACTAAAAACTTGTCAACAAATAGATGCAGCAATAGAACATCTTACTAAATCAATAGAAACTAGCATAACAGAAAATAAAATAGATTAAGACACTCAGAAGGCATGATCTTACCTCAACATATTCGGGTATTGCTAGTAGAAAAACGTCGAGCTAGAGCCAAATGGCATAGAACTCGATACCCATCTGACAAAACCATTTATACCAAATTAACTAACAAACTTAAATCAGAACTTAAAAAACTAAAATTTCAAATTTTACAAAAACAAACTGAACAACTATCTGTTTCCGACAAATCATTATGGACCACTACCAAAAGACTATTAAAATTTAAATCCTTCAATCATCCTCTCCTTACTCCAGCTCAAACCTGGACCAAATCTGATTCAGAAATATCTGAGGTATTTGGTGAACAATTACATAATACATTTATACCTCATTCTGACATCCTAAATCCTTACCACATAGAATTTATTGAAGCAGAACTGACTATTCCTCTCCAAATGACCCTTCCTCCTAAAGCCTTCCACCCTTCAGATATAATATCCATAATCCATAGATTGCCCTCCAACAAAGCTCCTGGACATGACCTTATTACCTCACGAATCCTCAAAAGCCTACCAAGGAAAGCAGTATTACTCCTAACTTACATTTATAACGCTGTCCTCCGTACAACATATTTTCCCGATTCCTGGAAATTATCAATTATAAAAATGATCCCAAAACCTAAAAAACCACCAGAAAATCCTTCCTCATACAGACCTATTGCTCTCCTGCCTATCATGGGCAAAATCCTTGAAAAGCTCCTTTTGAAACGCCTTTATCCCTTCCTTGATTCCCATCACATTATTCCTGATCACCAATTTGGATTTCGTCAGTTTCACTCCACTACCCAGCAGTGCCATCGCGTGGTGGATGTTATCTCATCTGCATTGGAGCGCAAGATGTATTGCACGGGTGTCTTTCTTGACGTTGAACAGGCCTTTGACCGGGTTTGGCATCCAGGACTGCTTTATAAACTTCGCCAATTCCTTCCATCTACATATTTCCTCATCCTCCGTTCCTACCTTTCTGATAGAGTATTTAAAGTTAACCATAACTCCACATACTCATCTATCTTTCCTCAGACTGCTGGTATTCCACAAGGTAGTATCCTGGGTCCCATTCTTTATACCGTGTATACAGCTGATATCCCAACTCATCCTAATACTATCCTTACAACCTATGCTGATGATACCAGCGTGTTATCAGTCAATGACGATCCTTTAGCTGCATCCCAGACACTCCAGTCACATATCACTTCCATTGAAGAATGGTGTCATAACTGGAGAGTTAAGATAAATCCTAGCAAATCCCAGCAAATAACCTTTACCCTCCGTCGAAAACCTACCTCATCCTGTCCTCCTGTATCCTTTAATGGCGTACCGCTAAATAATGTGGAACAAATACGATACCTGGGATTTTATCTGGACAAGAGACTTACCTGGAACCCTCACACAAGATTGAAAAGACAAGAAGCTGCACGTCGATTTCGACTGCTTCAACACTTACTAGACAAACGTTCAAATCTCCCGATTCACTACAAGAGACTCATCTATATGACGATTATCAGACCTATTTGGACTTACGGAATAGAGTTATGGGGATCCACCAAACCATCGAATTCTTCCCGCATCCAATCACTCCAATCCAAAATCCTTCGAAAAATCCTTAATGCTCCTTACTTTGTCACAAATGAATTAATCCACAATGACCTGAATATCCCATATGTCGCCGATTTGGCACGAACAGATACCTATCCTTTCATAATAAACATTACTCCCCATCCAAATCCACTTGTAGCACAACTTGCTTCCCATTCCATTCCTGGCAATCCTCCGAGGCGTCTGAAAAGAAGATGGCCTCGTGATCTTCTTCTGTAAATATTCATTAGAGTACTACCAATGGGTAGTTCCTCTACAAGTTCTAATCATGCCATTATTTTGCATTTTTTACAGCATATTTACTAAATGTGTTTTTATTAATACAGTTGTAAATTTCAATTAATAAAAGAATAAAAAAGATTTATCTTTTCAGTTTGTTATTTATTTTAGGAATAGATGTTAACTTAAGATTGAGTTCATTATTTAAGGCTTTGTTGGAGACATGGTATGCAGCATTTACAATAGTACGATCTAGTTTAGATTGGAAGGATTCAATGCGTTTGATATTCGATATATTTGTTGGCCCCCACAGTTCAAGTTCATAGGTTCAAATTGGTTTAATGATAGTTTTGTATATGAGGTTGTGTATGTATTCAACCGAAAGATGAGATGTCCTATTTAGTAGTCTATACAATTGGCTAAAGCGTCCGGTAAGTTCTTGCCTTTTAAGTATAGTGTGAGGATTTCAAGTAAGTCTTTTGTCTAAGTTGGAGCCAAGTACCGTACTGTCAGCTTTAGGTTGTGGAATATTATTGATATGTGTGCCTCGGAGAGTAAAAGTGAAATGAGTGCATTTTGAAGAATAAATAAATGAATTATTTTATATTTTTATTACATTGTCTTATTCTTTATTAACTTATATATTATAAATTGTAAATAGTAAATGCTTCAATTTATTTTTTTAATAGATTTGGTTTGCTTTTTCAGTTCTTATGTAGATCGTTTTCTATTATAGAAATTTTTAAACCAAGATCTTTGGTACTCAAATAGTGATAATTTATAATTACTCTTTTATGGTTATTGTGACGTTTAATTGGGTTTTTATGCTATCAAAGGACCAATTATATCTTTATAAATCTAAATTTATGCTTTCATAATTTTCTTTTGACTCATAAAAGATAGCGATTTCTTCAGTCGCTTAAATTCAAAAGGGGATTTAAGGGGAAATCCTTAGTAAATCCCCTTCAGAGATTTTTCTTTCTCCTAACCCTTTTTTTATCGTAAAATAACTCCCAGTTTTCCTAGTTGGGATCGGGCCAGGCGATAAATAAAAAAAAAAAAGAAAAGCGAAAAGAGGTCCCCCTTAGAAGCGGCAATGTTTTGACCGCCCTTTTGATAAGGCAGTGCCACCAGCTGGTTTATTATCCACTGCCACTGCCTCCTAGATCTAGATCAAAGCCTTCCTTCCTCTCTCCGATACAGGAGGCACTGGTACCATTACCTTACCCAACTCAGCATTCATAAAACCGATGGTCGAATTTTTCAAGAGCGCCTTGATAACATCTCTGCATATTATTTGAATAATATACAGATTTATTCATCATTTCCTTTGTAACAATAAAATACAATCATGTGATCCAGTTGAACTAGTTAAACCACAAATGCGTACAGTTTTAACGAAGTAACGGGATCTTAAAATGAATCAGCTGATTCAACCAAACTCACATCATATGTTATAATAAATGATGTATAATTACAATTTAAATTTAAATTCGACCTTCTATATTTAAATTGTCTCCATGTTTACGAGAATTTGTTCGTTTTTATTACTTCATTGAGAGGTTTTAAAATACATTTACAGTCGTAAATATAATAAATATATCAAGACAAGAAAAATTTATTTCTGTAGCTCTGCATGTAATTTGCATGTTTTTACATATCTTATTAATGAATACTTTAGTGAAGAAAACATTCATTAGTATAACAAAATGTTATATTCCAAGAATACATTTTGAATTAATTTATTTTGTTGTGACAATATTTAGTTTTAAATAAATAAAATAAGAGTTTATAATGAGTATGGAAACTAATTAGTAGGGGCGATAGAGTAGAAAGTTGAGTCTTTCGAAGGAAAACTTTAAATAGTTTCTTTGCCTTTAATTTTAGTTCATGAGAGTAAATTCAAAGAATCTTAAAACATAATTAAAGTTAGTAAGAGTCACACTTTTTTGAAAACTGCAGGTTTGGTTTTATGACCTTTTTTTTCAAAACATTTATATTTTTTAGTTAATTTTATTCATTAACCTTAACTGTACAATAAGACATGTAAATATGTGGAAGAATGCTTACAATAAGGCCCCCTCCCCCCCGCAGACTGCAGACTTTTTATCGGGCGATAGTTTGGTTGGTCTCTCAATTAGTTTGGAGATATAGGCATGTGCGGACATTATACCGATTCAGAATCGGCCGATAAAAAAGTTTGATAGGCTTCCCGATTGCCATCAAACTAATTTGTCGGCCAACTATCGTTCGACTGTTTCATCATTGTTGGCTAACTACGAACTACGCACACACAACGATTGTTAATCGGCCGATAGTTCAGTTCGCTCTAGGTTTGGCGTCGTACAGTGCGAATATTTTTATAATGGCATCACTTAATTCACAATCCTTGATTGTTGAAACATCAATCATCAAGTTGATTGAAAAAGTCGAACGAAGGCCTGCGCTTCCCCGGGTCTATGTTCGACTCCGGCTGGGGTAGATGATTATTTATTCTCATGATTATAACTTAAAAACCGTTAAATATTTCAAAACAACATTCTTATGGACGAAAACTAATTCTAATTGTGGAAGGAGAGTGGCCAAGAATGTCCTTCGGCCTCAAAAAATCGTCAGATCCTGGCAGATCTGTAAAACTATAGCTGGTCCAATTAGCCTGACTAGTTCATTGAAGTTGGTTATGCTCATCCGATAAAAGGCGAAAAACTTTTTCGGGTAATAAATCAATTTGGAATGAATACTCTAGAATTTTCCACAAAATAATCTGTCACTTAGAAGGGAATGCACCCAATACTTCCGGAATCTCTTTTTGATTTTCCTCCTCCGTTGTATTAGAACTATAATGAAATTTCTGGACAATGTTTTCATTGTGCGACCGCTTTCTTCAACAGTCAAACACAAACTAATTGTAAGTAATAACTAAGTAACTAGGTAAATCGTCCGAAAATAGTCGGCCGACTGTTGGCCAGTCTGCGCCCTCTTCACCAACCCGACTGTTTAGTTGGCTCAGTGTGCGCTCTAGCAGCCCAACCCGACTAAACTATCACCCGATAAAAAGTCTGCTGTCTGCGGGGGCCCTAACCTGTAAAGAAACAAGAAGTGGAATGAGATTCTACGTTCCGTTCCAGGATTGGAACCGGTTCCAGTTTTCATTCCCCGTCAGTTTGACTAACCTACTATATACTAGTGAAGGACCGTTCCTAGTTAAAAGTGGAATGAGAATTTACGGTCTGTTCCACTTTTCGTTCCACGTCAGTTTCACTAACCTACTATCCAAGTATCATATCAAAAAAAAATAGCAATCGGAACGAAACCAGAAGTGCAATCTAAACTCTACTACACCGAGGGAACGAAAGAGTTTCCAGGTGGAAAGAAAAACTTGGGCGATTGGTTTCGCTCCAAACCGGTTCAAAGCTGGAACCAGTTCCACGTTCCGTTCCACTCAGAACGACCCATCACTAATTGTAACACCAATAAAATCTACATTAGGTCACTAGGCCAACTTCTTTTCAGACCCCTCGGAGGGTTACTTAAAAACCAATGGGGAACTTTGAGTGCGAACGGAGATTATTATGGAAGGACAGGTATCTGCTTCGGGTCAAATCAAAACTAATGATACATTAAAGTCCTTAAATTAATTGTGTTTTAGCATTGAACCCATTGCCCCAATAGGAATGGGCTTTGAGCATGTGTCATAAATAAGAATTACCAGCAAAAGTAAACCTGTTGTACAAAATTGCACAGTTATATAAACATAAGGTGGGGCGTGTATAAACTTAAATACGGAGACTGCTCTAGTCGGGTGTGATTTACTTATTTCTTTTTGCTATTTTTTAAAAACTTTGTTCCATTAAAATTATTTTTTTATTCTATTCTACACAGAAAATGGAGTAAAAAACATTCAATTTCAATTCATTTTTTTTAATTTTATTTTTTATTCAAACCCAAATGGAATTGAAAGATCTTAAACTTTAAAAGTACTTTGAATTTTTTTTTAACCTATTTGTTTTTCTCAAAGATACTGAACTTTTAACTTTATGTTGTTTTGATTAGGGCGGAAAATACCTACTTATTGGTCGTTTATGTAATTTAGTATGAAAATATAACTTCTGGTTGTTAACTTTGATGTCGAAACTGGCCTTGATTTTGAATTATGATTATTCATATTTCCGTATCGAGAAGTGGATACGAATAATGATAGTAGGTATACAGGCAGGCTATTGTATAGCATTGTCCTAACATTGTCCTTGGCATATTGCTAACTATTGCACTCAGTGTAATTGGTCTCAGATTTAGAGCGAATAGGAACTGTTTATGTTGGAGCACTAACGAGCCAGGTGTTCTCATATCATGTGCTCACATCATCGGCATTATGTGCTAATGTGCTCCCGAGTCGGAAGAGTCATGGGCCTCATAATGTAATGACTATGTTACTGCTCTGGGGTCTGGGGATCGCGACCTCCGGCGTTCCTAATTTGCATAATGGATATTATCTGGGTATGTGATTCTGAACATCGATCTCCTCTAATCCTGTTTCTGTTTAACTCCAATCAGAACTAACATCCTCAAGCTCTATAATCAAAGTTAGGTACCTAATGTGAATATTATGAAAGTACTCAGCAAGTTAAAGAGTTGCCTTTATTGAAAGGTGGATACGGTCTTTAGACTGGTGGTAATGCTGTCTCACTTTTTTAGATTAGTATTTATATATTATTTAATTAAAACAAAATAAGATATAATATACAATTGTAAATAGTAAATTTGAAGATAATGTTCTTAATGACATGCCAATTGCTTGTGAAGCAAACAACAAAATTGGTAGCTCTCCGATGAAAGTTTTATATTCGAAGGTCTCTTCGCCATCTTATTTTCAAATGCCTCGGAGGGTGAAATAAATGGGAAGGTGAGATACTTGCGGATTTGGTTATGGAGTTCACCATCAATGGTTTCGACTAAATCAACAACATTCAGAAATTTAGATCTTTATGTATAAGTTTGTTTCTGACTCATTGAGACATTGAGAATTTTGCGAAGGATTTTAGATTTTAGATTTTAAGGATAGGATACGAAACGAATTGAACACTGTCATAAAATCCAACCAGGTGGAATCAATAGAATTATTTTTGCCGTATAAACGTTATAACCAAATCAAAATCTTGATCCTTTGCTTTTTTATATTGTGTGTAAAAAATGTTTCATGAGCCACTAATTGTAACCATTGATAATGCAGTCTGTTATCTGCAAGAGTTTCTTAATAGTTACTGTCCATCTGAATTACCAACTCATACATTACAATTAAAAGTTAAATATATTGAAATTATTTCATTATTCATGGCATTTACTCCTCTTTATTATTAATAAATCTTGTTACATGTTTCGGGAACAACAATGTCCCATTCTCAGACTGAAACAGTATTTATTATAATTGCACTACAATACTATTTTTAACATCATATTGGTACAATATTGGTGAAACGAAGCAAAATTTATATAAAAGAATTTATCAACATAATTATGACACCAAAAAAATAAGTAAATCAAACAATAATAAAACAGCCCTATCAGAACACGCACAAAAACTAAACCACAAATTTAATTTTGATAAGGTAAAAATCCTACAACATGAAAGAAAAAACACATAATAGAAAAATAAAAGAAGCAATATACATAAATAAAACAATCAATAATGCAGTTAACTACAAGACAGACACTGATAAGATAGGAACAATATATACAGGTATAATTAATAAATTAATAATATAGATTGACCAACTATGGACTAAAAACAATAGTTAGCTTGTAATTGACCCTTGTACCAATAAGGTTGAAGAGTTATTATTTAGATATGTAAAGGAACTGACATGGTGTGTTTACACCCAGAAAAGAATTTTTAAAGGTAAAATTATAATGATATATATAGTGTAAATTGAATTAAGAATTTATTATGTTTGATGTTAAAAATAGTATTGTAGTGCAATTATAATGAAATACTGTTTCAGTCTGAGGATGGGACATTGTTGTTCCCGAAACATGTAACAAGATTTATTAATAATAAAGAGGAGTAAATGCCATGATTAATGAAATAATTTCAGTTAAATGTCTAATTATGCTTTTACATAATCCACAATCACCTAATCAGTGTAATTTTAACCAGGTTGAAGGTTACTACTATGCGTGAAAATATTATTAAATATATAGTTCTCAGTCGTATGAAAGATTTTTATCAAGAAAAAAATAAAACCTCAGTCAGTTAAAATTATCTAAATTCTTTATTTATGAGAGAGGGCGATGCCAGTTTTACAATAGTTAAAACAGCAAGTACAGTTTTGTAATTACACTGTTAATTAAATACATACTTAATTTAGTTGTTGTAATTTAATTAGTGATTCTTTTTATTAACATTTTGTTCTCTTTTTTGCAGGTAATTAGCTCCATCATTCCTGTAATTGTCTTCCCAAGGGTAAGTGATTCAATTAATTTCCAGAAGATAGATAACTAACTAACCTAGATAACTAATTGAAAATCTAATATATCCCCGATTATAATTGTTAGCATCATAACGTTTCCGAGATTAAAAAAGTCTTGATGGTTGTGAAACGGCGTCATTTAGAAGCTGATTGTAAAGTAATGGGTTCTCTCCTCGTGGTGTGGGGGGTAAGGCGGCGCTCTTCTTAGCCTGTCTATTGTAAGTCCAATTCTGCCGATATCTCGCACTGCTTTATTACTATATTAATTTACTGATAATAAATCAATTAATTTATATACAACTAAATATTAAGTAAAGAAATGTAAAGAAACCGATAATTTAAGAAAAAAGAAAAGAAAACAACTAGAAAGAGAATATTATTGACTATAATGGTTACGATAATAGTGATGCATGCAGTGAGTTTGATAAATAACATATCAGTATTTTTAGCCCTGAATATGACAGCCCGAAACCTTATCTATCCAAGTATTAATTTAAAAATGCAAATTAATTAGTAAATAAAAAACCAAAAAAAAAACATAATTTAAAAAATAAAAGCAATAAATATGTTTCTAAAGTTTATCATAATAAAAGGTTTTATTTTTTTGATATCAGGATTAATGAATGAATTGCCACTTCTATTGCAATAGTTTTATTAGAAAAATAGTTTCGAATGCTCAATATTCATCTTCAGTTCTAAAACATACAACATATCAGCACAATTTATTATATATACTAATATTTTCAAAAATGTAAGAAAAAAAAATCAAACATTAATACACACCTGAGGAGATCTAACAGATATCTGAAATATATTCATCGTGGAAAGGGGAAGGGGCCATGAAGGATAAATTTTTGGAATTTACTATGGGATTTCCCTTATGACTCATTGGATTTTTACGTCTCTATTCGAAACAAATTTAAAATGGGGCTTTTGGATATGTTTATCTTGTTATATAAACAAAAATCTGAATTGAAATTGAACGATTTTATTATTTCTAATGATTCATAATTATCTAATTTTAGGATATTTTCTACTTGATGTAGTATTTTTACTCCTGAGTCTTTGTTAAATTTGTGGTTATTTTCATTCAGATGAATAGCGAAATTAGAATTTTGGGTCTTATTAGTGTATGCTCTTATGTGTTCATTTACTCTTTGATTTACTGATCGTCCGGTTTTTCCCGTGTATTTCGCTTCACAGTCATTACATTTTAATTCGTGTACGCCGCTTTTTTTGAAACGGTCTATTTTGTCTTTCGGTGAAGGGAAGTATGATGACAATGGTTTATCTATTTTAAATGCAGGGTTTAAACCTAATTTTTTTTAATTCTTTCCCGACTTTAGTGGATATTAGGCCGTAATATAGTTTTAAAATATATATTTCTTTGCGGTAACTTTATCCTCTGGGGGTGTTATGTATATATTATTCATAGTTTTTTTATGTATTTGTTTTCTTAAAATACTATCGATATTGTTGCAGCTTAGTTATCTCTGCCCAACCTTCCTTCTCTCCAGATTTCGGGTCTTGCAACAAGATGCTTTACGATATTTCCAGGGTTACTTTGGAGTAGGGTTGCTATAACAGTATAGGTACTGACCGGGACACAAATCAAAGTTCAAGAAAATTAGTAGATAAAAAGTGTATCACGCAGTCTGATATGAAATTTACAACGAATACTGACAAACAGAAGGGAGTTGGGAGCATAGAGTAAGGAAAATAAAGAGTGCCAACTTAACGCTACGAAACAAGACCTGCGTTCCCTGCGATCTGGCGGCGCGGAGCTGCAGAAGCATAACATCAAAGATCACTTCAGGAATTATGAACGCACTACATCTACTCCGAAGATATAATATTACGCCACTGAATTGTACACCGCTGATGGGTTAGCTTAATATACCTTAAGTACTTTATATTCTTGGACTGGGACATATGATGGGTCAACCGGAACGGCCGGGAAATATGGCAACCCTATATTAGAGGGGAAACGATAAAAAAGGAACTGAAATGGCAACAGATTTATTTTAATTTAAATCCTGATATCATGTATTGTTGAATTTTGGATACGTCATTAAATTGTCATTTCCATAGATTAAAACATGTTAGCATAATACATTTTATCCGGCTGCAAGATATACGTAATTATAAACTATATTGTTGGAGTGGGAGTTATGAATTTAAGCCTTTTTTTTTTCTTTTTTTTTGTGATTTTACTAATTTCACTTTGAGATACACACAAACGAAAACTCTAACAAAAGTAGTGAGGAAACCTGACACCTTAACGATGATAAGTTGGAGCCGACGGGAGATTTCAGAAGCTGCAGTAAGTTCTAACAATTTATGGCCCCGCCGACACGAAAATAGCCGACGCGTTGCCGAGGAAGAAAGGAAAAGAGTGTTAAAAGAGCGATAAATTAGGTTGAGTGCCTCTGGTGCCTCTGGTGGGGAACCATAACGCTCCTCACAGCTGAGCTCAAGGAAGGCTAGGAGAGAGGACAGAAGGAAGGATTTGTGTCTTTTCCTAGAAGTCGAGGAATCAAACGAATTTGTGATGACAAGTCGATCGGTCGTAGTCCTCGCACCCTTCCTCCGCATCTGGAAACTATTTCCGGCTCTCTTCGTCTGAATAGTTCTATTGAATGAATGTCTTTTTTACTTCCGATTGAGTTCCGGCAAACTGGGCCAAGCGAATGTTTCACATTGTGGTAGGGTTTTCCTTCATGACTTGTTTATTCTTTCATTTTGCCTAGGTTTTATAAGTTTTTATTTTACTTTAGGAATAATAATATATTCGTTTATATAGTGAGGCAACTGTATCCTGAATGCGACTGTAAAACAATTCTATTGTTCTTACATTTGTGTCGATTCTGGAGATAAACGTTAGTATTTAAAGTCGATTCCCAGGTATCGATTTATGCCACTCGTCTTTAGTTCAGGGTTGGTAGGTCGAGTGATACTTAAGCTGTGCGGTAGTTTTTATGTCTTTACGATGTTCGATATATGTGTATTACCTGTTTTTATAATTATTAAAGCTATGTATTCAATAATGAAAAAAAAAATCATCGATCACTTGAGGTACTATATTGTATTATAGAATATAGAAGGATCAATTCAATTAGGATTGAACATTCATTCACAGTTCTAAAACATACAGAATTGTCAACACATCAGCACTATGTTACATGGATTATATATACTAGAGTTGTAAGAAAGTTAAGAAAATAAATCAAATATTGCACTCACCTGAGGTGATCTAACAGATATTTGAAATATACCCATCGTGGAAGGAGGGAGGGTCAGGTAAGTTAAAATTTCCCATTTCGCTATCCATCTAATTCAAAATAACCATAAATTCAATAAAGACTCAGGGGTGAAAATAACACATCAAGTAGAAGATAGCCTACAATTAAATATTTAGAATCATTAGAAATAATAAAATCGTTTAAAACCGATCAAAAGCTTTGCATAAATAACCAAATAAAAATTTCCAGTAGCCCCATTTTAAATGTTTTTCCAATAGAAACGAAAAAATCCAATTAGTCATCAGGGAACTACCAAGGTTAAACCCCGAAATTTTAACCTACCTGGCTCTACCCCTCCTCGATGGATATATTTCAGATATCTGTTAGATCTCCTCAGGGGAGTAATGGTATTTGATCCATGTAACATAGTACTGATGCTTTGAAAATTTTGTATGTATTCATATTTAGCTAGAAAGTGCTAGCATTAGGTCAAGGACCTAACAATGCTGCTGTAATCTAAATGTAATCTACAGTTGACTTACAGATCTGTTGAAAACTGAAAGTCAAAGAAAGGAAGCTGCAGAATTAGCTCTTAAGAGAAGTTTAGTTCCATTGTAGGTCAATTCTTGCTACTTGCAAATCTTGAAGAATAAATTCCTTCTTAATAGTTTTGAAGCTCTCTTAACAGCCTTCAGTGTTAAGTGAAGGGTTTGATAATATTTTACGATCCTAAATGAAAAAAGGGTAGTATAGGACTTCAATGGGAGTCTTGCCCTAAATGAAAACCTCCCCCCCCCCCCCAAAAAAAAAAAAAAATTGTTCGAAAAAAATTTGTCTTGCGAATAAGGCAGTAGCAGGAATTCAGGAGCTGTTTTGTAATGGAGATAATGTCTCGTTTATTCAGATGGGGCGATTGAGATAATTGAGACAAATGAAGATGTATCCCAATAAAATTCCTAGAAACTCTTTTCTGGGAAGGCAGGTGGTGCTCGAAGCAGCGGGGGACCTCGGCTGAGATGGTCAGAAGATGTTGAGGCAGACCTGAAGGGTATAGGGGTATACATTGCTGGAGAAGATATCCGATGGGCAGAGCCATTGGGGCGAGTTGTTGGAGGAGGTCAAGGTGCTAGCGGGCTGTAGTGCCGATTCAACCAACCAACTAAATAAAATATAAAAATATATAAAAAGGTTTCTTTTCGTTCTTTTTCTGAATCGTAATGTAACTAATTAGATACATTATATGTTGTAAGTAATAAAACCTACTTGCTTTATTGCTTGTATGTGCTTTATATTTTTTAACTGTAATTCATTATTAATTATAAAATGAAGCCATTAATATTCAAAATTGATTTCCTGTATCGGTTACGAAACATAAAATTTTATTACAATCATTTCATTAATACATGTGTTTGTTTGAATATTTACATCATAAAATTTCCTCTGCTTCATGGTTAGTATTGCTATATTTACAAAACCTGAGTCAGTACAATTTAAAAAGTAATGAACTGTTTTCAATAAAAGTTTGTATGTTGTGCTGTGGTTAGGAATAAGATTTATGAGGCAGTGGTTCCATTGAGAAGTTATAGCCAATCAGATTGTCATGGAATTTATGTCGGCTGCCTCCAGCCAACATACAGTGTATACAGAACCACAAGTGTCAATCATCGTAGGATTTGTTTGTTTATGACGTTAAGTTTGGGGGTTTTGGTGGAATCTTCTCCAAGATATTTATAAAAAAAAAAAAAAGTTTGTAGTAGGATTCGTTTGAAAAATAGTTATTTGATAAATTTTAAATATTCCGGAACATGATGCAAATTATGATAGTGGTATTTTTTAAAATTATTGGAGAAATCTAATTGCTTTCACGTTTTAATATTTTGTAGCGTGATTCATTTTAAGAAATTGGTTAAATCCTTCAAGAATTTTAATTTTAAGGCGTGGATATGCCTTTTGTTTTGGGACAAGACATATGTATCCATGTCCAAAAAAAAAAGTAATAAGCGGAAAAATCATTCGAAGCTTAATGTTGCAATGACAAGATAATATAAAGGGTGAGTACCTCTTAGAAAAAAAAAGAAAAAATGGGTGAAACTAGATCAAAAATGTAGGAAAATGCCGCAAACCAATCTTTCTATTCCAATCCGTTGCAAATACTTTTTTGATGAAACCACGTTTTTTTACCATAACTGCTCTGCTGTACATGTAATAATAAATTAGTATTATGATACAATGAAGAACATTACAATAGAGATCTAACTTAGGCTTGCTTTTAGTCTGTTTGTGTTCTTGTTGTCATGTAGGCGCAGAACATTTCTATATTGTCAGAACTTTAACATTTAAACAATGACATGGAAACTAACTTTGTTTCCTTTAGGATTGATTATTCGTCTCCTCTATTGATTATTTTTTTATTCAAAGACTTGTTTTTATGTTAAACATTTTTTACGAATTCTAAAAACATACACTGAAATTAAAAACATCAGCAGTTTTATTCATTTATTATTATATATATATATTAATGTAAAAATAAATGATAAGAAATCAGACATGTTGTTATTCATCTGAGGTGTTGTGTGGTAGTTAGCTAAATTATGTGATAAGTAGACAATTTCTTGGTAGTTCCCTATGGCTAGGAGGTTTTTCTGTTTCTACTTGAAACTAATTTAAAATTGGCACATAAAGACTAAAACGACAAGAAACTGCTCGTCGTTACAGACTACTTTAACATTTACTAGACAAACGTTCAAAGCTACCAATTAATTACAAAAGACTCATATACATGACTGTGATTAGACCTATTTGGACGTACGCAGTTGAGCTAAGGGGCTCCACTAAACCATCCAATTCATCTCGTATCCAATCCTTAGAATCCATAATCCTTCGAAAAATCCTCAATTCTCCTTACTTTATCACCAATAAACTTATCCATAAAGATCTTAATGTTCCATTAGTTGCTGATTTAGCCCAAACCAAATTCATAGTAAGCTCCATAACCACTCAAATCCGTTAGTTTCTCAACTTGCTTCCCACTCTATTCCTGATAATCCTCTGACGCGTCTGAAAGGAAGATGGCCTTGAGACCTTCTAGTGTAGAATTTTTAATAAAGTGTTACTGATGAGTAGTTCGTTTCCAGTTTTAATATGTTATTATAGTCGCTGTCAATACATTTACTTGATGTATATATTCTGTACAGTTGTAAATTTCAATAAATATATATTAAAAAAAAAAATTTGAAAATAGCAAATAGGCTTGAAGATAACTATATCTAATATTTTCTATTTTAAATTTACATTTAAATTTCTATTCCATTAGGTATAGAAAGCCTATAAATAGTTATAACAAAAACCTAAGGGATTACAGTTTAACTGATTATTCAGCTGACTACCCCACCCCCTTTCTTTACACTACTTCTAAGTTTACTCCATGAACAAATAGCATCAAGAAGTCATTCACTTTCTTTTTGTTGATGGTGAGTATCAACATGTTTTATCCCTTTTCTTAATTTCTAAAATTAATGAGGATTCAAAAGTCTATATTTAGGGGAGCTAACACGTTGGCAGAAGTGTATTGAGAGGAATAAAGCGATAAATAAATAAATTTCTGGACAAACCAATATTCAGAATGAGGAAAATCAAGCCTACTTTATTGGTACCAACACCAAGAGAAGGAGGGTTCCACAGGGTTGGATCCAAAGCAATGGCAGTTGGAGAGAATAGAGATGAACATATTGGTTTCTATTTTAGCGCTCTTATCTAAATGACAGCTCATCACATGATTAGATCCAGAGGACAGAGCACATTGCACATTGCACATCGCAGATCGGTCCCATTCAGCAGTACTATGATCCCACGCCCAACCCCTCTGCAATCGATACTAAGTACCTTTTAATTACAATCGAATAATCGAAACCCCGAATGAAAGGGTTCATTGAAGTGCCATTCGCTGAAGAGGGCGCGGCATTAGGTTCACACATTAGGGACGGTAACGCCATTAATATTTAGTTAAGGGAGTAGCATCGGTTAGTGTATGTTCTGATAATTAAATTCAATCATCTAATGTATGATTCTCTTCTGATGAAATCAATTTTTCCTCCTCAACAGCAATTACTGCAGCATTTAAGTTTATTCTATTTATTTAAGAGGGCGATAGTATAGTACCTTCACTACTAGAATATCGCAATTGACTTAATAAAAAAAATTAAAAATTAAAAGCCCCCACGAGCTTACTGGCTAAAGAAAGAATAACAACAACCTTTTTTAGAAGTAACCCTTGAGCGTCGATGTTGAAATGTTTTCCATTTTGTTTCCACTTCCCTGTGATTCAGTTTTCTGTTGGAAATAGCTTTTAAAATTGAATAGCTAAATCCTGCGGACCGTCTATGCTCTTATGTTCTTTAATTTTTCTCCCAACCTGTATGATTTTAAATTATTCAAATTAAATTTTAATTTGACTGGAAGTATATTTGATTTTATTAATATAATTTTGTGGTACAATTTCTAATTTATTTAGCTTGGAGTGGACTTCAGAGTGTATAGAGACTTTAAATGCCAATATGAAAAAATTACTATAAAGACTTTAAATGTTTCATTTAAGGAGATTAATATCAAGTTATTATATTAAAAAGGCATAACTCCCCATTTGCTTTATTCATTTAACTACATGTTTCAGAGCTTGTCATGTTGCTCCATCTTCAGGTGTCATACCCCAGTGGTGTCAGTGTAGAAGAGATGACCAGTGAGAATATCACAGTGTTAGAACCTGAAGATGGAGCAACATGACAAGCTCTGAAACATGTAGTTAAATGAATAAACCAAATGGGGAGTTATGCCTTTTTAATATAATTACTATAAAGAAAATTCTGAGGAGGGGAATAATGTCTCGAATAAATAGGCTGAATAAATTAGGAGACATGCCCCAAAATTATATTATTTAAATTAAATTAATAAATAAGGATTATTTGAAATAAACAGAGTTGATATAAATTAGGGGTTTGAAACATGACTTTTTTCATTCAAAACCAGTATCAACGGTAGGTCTCAGTAACAAATGTTATTTTGCAAAAAAAAAAATTCTGAATTTAATTTCTGTTAAATAAACAGTCGAAAAAGTTTCGATATGAGCAACAGAGCTAAGAGGCGTCAAACTACGTGTAACAACCTCGCGTTCAAAACATATCACTTTTGACCAACTAGGTCACTGATAAATCATGTTTTATGTTAGAGATATATGAGCAAAGGAAGTAAGGAAAGAAATTTAGGGGATGAATTATTTGTCACCTCTTTAATGAGTTTTTTTTTTCTTTTCACAAATGTCAAAGGAGATTCAATTATAAAGACATAACTTATCATAACTCCTTATATTAGCAATTTTGCCTACCTCCTGGAAAAAAGCCATTGTTTATCCTATCAATAAAAATTCCAACCCTACCTGTCCTGCAGACTTTCGTCCGATCTCTATCCTTTCAAACCTCTCAAAACCACTAGAACGTTTGGTGCAATTCCAATTATCCAGCTTCCTGGAAGATTTCCTTCTATTCGATCCCCTTCAATCTGGTTTTCGTCCTGGTTATTCTACCCAATCCGCACTAATCAAAATCTCCAGTGATATCCATGCCGCAATAGATGGAAAAAAAAACTAACCGTCCTTATACTCCTCGATTTTTCAAGGCTTTTGATTCCATTGACCATTCTATCCTATTTTCAAAACTAAAATATTTAAACTCTTCTAAAAGCTCTATTCAGTGGTTCCATTCTTTCCTCTCCAACCGTACCCAAGCAGTATCAATCCCTAACCAACCCTTGTCAGACCTCCTACCTCTTTCCTCTGGAGTAGCCCACTGCTCCAGCATATCACTCCTCTTTAATTCCTACATTTACGATCTGCCTCAGTCAATTCTACACTGCTCCCACCACCTTTATGCTGATGACTGTCAAATATATTTATCCTTTTCCCCTAATGAAATCCTTGATGCTTTCTCCAAGATTCAGGAAGACCTTGACAGAATCTGCGCCTGGGCCAATTTGAAAAACTTAAAGTTATACGCAAATAAAACCCAGGCGATAGTAATCAGCTCATGTCACCTTCTCAGATCAAATTCCTATTATCCCTCTCTAAACCTAATTAATCAACCTATTACCTTTTGCTCCTCTGTCAAAAATTTAGGAATCATCTTCGACCAAAACCTTTCCTGGAGGCCTCAAATTGCCCAAATATCCAGAAATTCAATAGGGACCCTGAAACTATTCAATCGTTCCCGTCATTTCCTCCCCCAAGCCAGTCGCAAACTCCTAGTTTCTTCACTCATCTTTACTCATTTTGATTATGGTTGCGTGGTGTTTAGTGGTCTCTCTATAGGACTCCGAGACAGGTTAAAACGAATTATGAATTGCTTCGTTCGATTTGTTTTCGGAACCCCGAGGCGTTCCCATGTCTCACACCTGTACATGGACTTGAAGTGGCTCTACCCATCCACCCGCAAATCATACTTCCTAGGTTCATTCCTTTATCAAGTCATTTATCACCATCGCCCATCCTACATTTATAATATTTTGAAATTTAAGTCTTCCTTCTACTCCCGGTTCACAAGATCACGTTCCTCTGACCTATACTTGCCTTTCCATCGAACAACTTCATGCCAGCATTCCTTCCTAGCCCGATCCGCTACACTATAGAACACCCCTTTTCCAATATCTCCTCTCATCCCAGTCTGATGCTAGTCAATATGAACAATAATTATCATTAAATTTGGTCAAATCGAATAAATCTGATGCCGGTGAATTGATTCATAAAAATCTTTTATTTGTTCCATAATTGTAAATCATTTTATTTGTTTTATAAAAATTCAAATTTTTTTTACTTTAAATGTTCTTCCTATACAAAGAAATTTTGTCTATTAACTTGACAATTCTTATTACAAGTGTATGATTGTGTGTATAGGTATATAAGTGAATAAGTGCGGTGTATATAAGTATATATCGTGGTATCTGTAAATATTTTCTTCATCCAATGTACACATAGACGTAGTTCATTCTCTGTATATATCTTTTCTTATTTTCTCATGGTTATTTTTCTTTTTGTTTATTTCATTTCTCCTTCTTAGGTTTTCTTATTTACTACAGTTCTTTACACAATCATTTACAATTAACTGTATTTGCATGTATCATGTTCCTCATATATAAATACCTGTGTATGAAAATATATATGCCAGACCATTGTACTATTTTATGATACAATTCTTGTTCTTCTTAGGGAACAATACGTCCCAGAATAAAGATTATTTTTTCATTCATTCATTATATAAATTTACTGATTTTAACATTTTTCGTGAGAATAACTTTCTCACCCTCAGGTAAGAAGAACCATATTGAGTTGCATTTTTTTTTTCCTTTTTTTTTTTTTTTTTTTTTTTGAATAAGTGGACCATGAGGTAGCACCGCATTATTGGTATTACCTGAGGATAGGAGAGATTTTGTTTTCCGAAGAAGTAAATTTATATAAGGAGTATATCCTGTACGTATCTGTTTATGAATTTTCTTATTTAAAGATTAGTTTCTAAACTAAACCATTATTAATCAGTTCTAAATTAATTAAAAAAATTCAATACATTAGCATTTTGATACTTATTTTTACTCATTATTATTTTCTATTTTTGCGCGGCTGTTTACTTTTATTTCTAACGTCTTGATTATTCCTGAAACGTATTAAAAAAAAACGTCTTACATGAATTTTATAAATCCAAATGAGATTTTCCGAGCCCATAGAATACAGTGGAAGACATTTCCCTTCTCGCTTCTTGGAATATATTCCGCAATTGTTAAGCTTTTCTTGAATCTTTTGTGCAAGTTAAAAAAACATTCTCACTAAAAAACTTTTACTATTAAAGAATCTTATTATTTTTTTATTTCTGTAAAACAGTTCATTTTTTTAAAAATATTAATAAATTTGTGTAGTTGACTGTTGAATATTTTATGAAGAAAAAAGTCGAGGGTGCAGCCAGGAGTAACTTATCAACATATTAAAAGTTTTCTAACTTAGACGTGTTTCTCCTCACTGCTCACTGCATTCCAGGCTATTTTCTTTAGAAGTTTTCATTTTGTTTTTTATTTGTTCTTATTTATTCATTACTTTAATCTTGCGTTACTCCGACTATGGAATACGCAATGAATACAAAATAAAATAAAATAGGCTAAGTAAATGTGACGATAATCCTTAAAATGACATGTAAATGCTTTTAAACTAAATATTGGTAACAGTTCTCCATTCACTAGACAAAATTTTAAACTTTTGATTAATTAAGAGACACTTTGTTACAAACAAACAAATCTATAAAGATCTTGAAGTAACCGTGTGTTGCTGATTTAACCCAAACAAGATACCTATCCTTTTATAGTAGACTCCATGAATATTTAAATCCACTAGTATCTCAACTTGGTTTGGATTATAATCTAGATAACCTTCCGAGGCCTTTGATGGGAAGATGGCCTCGGTACCTTCTGATACAGAACTTTTATTGAAGTCCTGTCTAGGTAGTTGCTTTTGTGTAATTGACATGTCGTTATGAGCATTATCTTCACATTTACTAGATCTTTATGTAGACCAGAAAACATTTCCAATAGCCCCATTTTAAATTTGTATGAGTCATTGTAGAATAGTGCTGATTATTATCAGTACTGTCATTAGAACAGAAAGGTAAATGTTTAGCATTCGAAACTAATTTTCAAATTAAATAATTCTTAAGAAGTGGCAATTATTTCAACAATCCTAATTGTATTGATCCTTCTATACCATCAGCCGTGTACCTCATGTGAAAAATACTTTACTAAAGCAAGTTAGGTTAGATAAGTTAAATGCTTACATTATGAAACATTAGATATTCCTTTTGAGGTGGAATAGGTAATAGTTTCGTTTAGTTGCCCGATTTACAACTTTTAGTTCTTGCCGAAAGAACAATCACCAATATTAGTTAACTTTTCGGTGACCTATAGGTTGGATTGGTGGGCGACCCAGTGGGAGCAGAATGTGGGTGACCGAACCATTGTCAGGTGCCGGAGGTACCTCGGGCCGTGGGAGGACAACGCCTCCACCACAGCACACAGCGCTCTCGGCCGATCACTCACTGCCATCCGAAGCTACGGTAGCCAATAATTATGGATACTCATTAATACGGTTTGTATCAACAGTAGTGACCTAGATGTTTTGAAATATTTCTTCACCGAGTGTAATTAACTATCTATCGAATTAAACAAATTGCTCCTGGGATAATTTAGTTCTCCGTCAGATTTTTTTTTTTTTTTTTTTTTTTTTTTTTTTTATTCACAACGTAGGACTTTTCCTTATATACCAACGTAGGATATATATTTATATATATATATATATATATGTTTGATCAAAGATCGTAAATTATCCTGATGCAATTTAAAAGGAAGGGCAACTTCCTCACAAATCGAATCTGGGGAATGGACTGTATATAATTTTATTAAAATAAATGCTCGCAAGTTTGGGGAAATTCGGACTAGAAGATATCCAAACCAACCATAAAAATGAAAATAACTCACCCATATACAGAAGCTGCAGGATCTTCCTGGAGTCTCAGGGGCCCCAAAGAGACTTACTTGCGGCTGACTGTTCCTGGATACTGAGATAATCGGTTAAGAAATCCTCCAATTAGATCACCGCTCATTTGCAAAGGAAAATATAATGTCTTTCTAATACATAAAGAAAATACAGTTAAGAAAAACTTCGGAGGACTAATTTTAGCCTTGGGCATGAAACAGACTATGGAAGATCAAAGAGCCTTGGGCAAAGAAAGTAAGTCTGGTTCACCTCAGCTCCAACGACAGGAAGACGTCCAGTCCAGTATGGATTAGCGGGAGATAAGAAGGTTAGTTATCAGCTGTCCACTAGGTAGTCATTGTAACACTAAAGGACCAGTTGGCTTAAGAAATTCGATAGAAGGCGTTTCTATATACATTTTTTTTTTTTCCTCTTTTTCTTTTTTCACAAAAGGAAGACTGTTGAAGTAAATGGAGTTAAGACATCTCTACAAGTGCGCCGATTGGCGCGAACATATATATATATATATATATATATATATATATATATATATATATATATATATATATATATATATATATATATGGATAAACTTCTTGACTGTTACTATTAAATGTTTAGTAAGGTTCTTGAGGTTCAGTCAAAAAATCAAAATCAACTATTTTGGCGACGTGAATGACCATTCATATCCACCAGTAACATTGGCATGATTATGAGAACAATATAGTCTCGAAACGTCGCCAAAATAGTTGATTTTTATTTTATGACTGAACCTCAAAAACCTTATTAAACATATATATATATATATATATATATATATATATATATATATATATATATATATATATATATGTGTGTGTGTGTGTGTGTTTAATTTGTTTCTTGAAGTGCAGCCAATAAACTAGCAACTTATTTTGGCGACGTTTCGACACTGTATTGTTCTCATAATCATACCTCACTGTGAAAAAGCAGGTTACAATAAAATTATATAAGTTACACAGGTTATTTGTGTTATTCTAACGCATATAAAACATGCGTTAGAATAACAAGTAACAAACTATGGAGGTGTATAAAACTACTTACAATATTACTGGTGGATATACTATTGTTATCTACTACTAAATTATAACAATTCTAGTACACAACTAAACGAGAAATTTCTGAAAAGAAATTATGTTAGGGATGGGAGTTTCCAAATTACTGGTATTCCCAAGGTACAGGGTGGAGAGATTTCCGTACTTCTGTGTCGTATAAAAATGGATATTATTACTCTGAATGTATAACATTTAAATAGTATTTTTTTTTTTTTTTTTTTTTTTTTTTTTTTTTTTTTTTTTTTTTTTTTTTTTTTTTTTTTTTGGAAACATTTAGAACGTTAAACATTTATCATTAATTTTTAAAGAGGCTAAATGAAAAATATATCTGAAAGAGATTGAGATTGTTTTCAAACAGAAATAATTCCAATATAAGTGGTAATTAATTCATCAATTCTAAATGCAATGTCCTTATGTAATCCAACCAGAGCAGAATGAACGAACTATGTAGTTAGCTTACAAGGTACCAAGCCATTGCAGAGTAGAGTATGAAGGCTGATTCAGTTTGCAGAACTTAGATTAAATAAACAACTGACCTAGATGGGAATCGAATCCAAAACCTCCTGTAGCAGGCGCTATGAGACTCAACCCCCAACGCACTTGGCCATCCCCAGGTCCCGGCTTCTCTGCCATGTGACCCACCCTCAAATTTATTATAATTCAGCAAAAAAGAAATTTAAAACCTGTCGCTGTTTCGTTATACTCGCACCTGCTTTCTTTCTTCAACCCATTCTTACCTTCTTTTTGGTCTACAATATAATCCTTCATCAGGGGTAGAATAAAAACGAACAATATGATATGACAAAAAGTGAGTGAATTTTAAAAAGGTAAGAAAAGAAAGACTTAAAGAAAAATGACATGACATGAAGAAAGCTTACATTGTAGCCCGAAACGTCGGCACAATAAATTAAAATATTTTAATTGTGTATCCATTACTACCTACCCCAAATACCTACATCTTTATTGTAATTTATTTTCCAATTAGCTCTGTGATTTAAACAACGAAATCTCCATTAGTTTTCTAAGTTATTATTAACCTCCCAGCTGCCGCAAGATTTTTATTTTCCGATAACTTCCTCTTTTCCACGAACTTATTTTCGGGAAAGATAATAAGAACTTATTCCGGAAGAAGGAAAAAAAAAAAAAAAAAAAATCCAAATTAAACGAAAATAAATTATGAAGTCGGATTGAGAAAAGAAGAGGGAGGAGAAATAAATTACTGGTGATACCTGAAGACGAGAAGGGAGGAATGGCACAATGCGGCCGGCGATCTGTCAGCTGTGCCCTCTGCTGGCCGAGCTGCGAAAAGCCTCCGTAGTTTCTTCTCTCTCGACCTAAACTGGGGATAAATCATGGAGGCATTCCCTCCTTCTCTTCGTTATTAATGGTTCCTCTCCTTCCACTTCCTCCGATTCCTCTTTGTTAGCGTCCCTTTGGCAAATGGCTGTCGTCTTTACAATGACTCTTCTCATTGACGTTCTTCCGAAGCAGATTTCTGGGTGATTTGTGCTCACCGGGGGGGGGGGGGGGGGGGGGGTAGAGATGCGCAATTTGCCCTTGTCCCAAATCTATTTCTTCTTTATTAGACTTAAAGCGGGTTCGTATATTTGTATCTCGTCATTTCACTTTAATTATTTTTTATTTTATTATGGTTTAAATCGTATAATAATCAAAACCTAGATGTGAAACTGCTACTTAATTCTTACATACTGCAAAAAATATCCTTTTCTCAAGACCTCAGATATTCTAATAAAATAACTTTAACTTTATGGAGAAGAAGATAATCAGGTGTGCAGTTAAATAGGACCACCACGTATAAGTAGAAATACTTTAATGTGTGCCAACGTTTTGACCTGTCTCTTATGTATTATGACGAAGTATTATAACGATGGCAGTCACTGTTTGATTATCTTCTTCTCCATTCATCTTAACAGTGAACTATACTTTTATCATTACCTTTACTTTATGTGTTAGTGACACAAATTTAAATACTTACCTGATTTTTTTTTTTTTTTTTTGGTGGGGGGGGGGGGGGGGGGGGGGGGCTTAAGGTTGCTATGCACCCCAACTAGGTACGGCTGGTTACCCTACAGGTTACCAATCTAGCTAAGGTGGGAAGATTCATTCCGTGGGTCTGCCAAGAAATAAATTTTAGCCGGATAGAGTTCGAATACACGACCTTCTGCCCTAACCCACTCTGCCATCGAGTACCAACTTTTTTTTTTTTTAAATAACAATTTATTGAAATTTACAACTGTTCAAGATTTATACATCAAGTAAATGTGCTGTTAACTATTACAATAGTGTGACAAAACTTGAAAAGAATTATTCATAAGTAGCACTTTAATAAAAATTCTACATTAAAAGGTCTCTGGGCCATCTTCTTTTCAGAGGATAGGAGGATTATCAGGAATGGTGTTGGAAGCAAGTTGAGAAATTAGTGGATTTGAGTGGTTATGGAGCTTACTTTGAAAAGATAGATATCTGGTTTGGGCTAAATCAGCTACATATGGAACATAAAGATCTTTATGGATAAGTTTATTGGTGACAAAGTAAGGAGAATTGAGGATTTTTCGAAGGATTTTGGATTGTAAGGATTGGATACGAGATGAATTGGATTGGTACCAACTTAATTTTAAAATGTAATTATTCAATATAAAAGGACAAAATAAAACACCAAGGGCTTACATTCGATAGGAGAATGAAATATGACCAACGTATTAAGAAGAAACGGCCTTCATTAAATATCAGACAGGAACTAATGCCCTGAATTTTCAGAAAATAATCAAAATAAACAATAAGACAGGTATTAATGACCTAAACCCACTTATTATAACCTCTATGGACTTATGTATCACCAATTTACGGCACTGTTGAAGAAAAACACATTAAAAGATTTTTAAAAAAGTGTTTTTATTTAAATATAATAATAGTAAACAATAAATATGATATATCCCAGTAGAAAATCTTAATTAAATTATTTATATCTTTATATTGAACCCTAAAAGGTTTTTTTGTATAAAACCTGTAGCACTAAAACCCATGAAGGGTCTTGAGTTAGGTTCTTAGGTAAGGTTGTACTGTTTCTAGGCCATCAGTCATGGAAAGAGGAAATTAGCCGAAATCTGGCTTAACTGTCAAGTTTTTTTCGTGTATTAAGGGTACCCACTTTACAGAGGCTGGGTGTGCCAGAGGAGGATTTCCCGACCTCGAAGTCGAGCCACGGCTGAAGTAACAGAAAATGAACTTTGCAGAGCTTTAAGCTGGACTCGAACTCGGGCTATATAAGTTACACAGGCTACTTAAAAAAGAAGAAGCTGGCAACAATATAAATAGGTATATAAAAACATGCGTAAGAATATATAACTTGATATGATTACAAAGAATGGAACTTGTTACAATGTTACTGCTGGATATGCTATTGGTATCTGCTACTAAAATTATAACAGTTCCAGTATACAAACTCAACTGGGGAAATTTGGAGGAAATATCCCTTAGCTTTTTTACCGAAATTCTACAGTTCAATTTGAATACTAGAATCTTTATAATTTAGTAGTAGGCAGAGTTGGGCAAAATGTATTCATAGCTGAATAATAAACAAAATTTAATCATTACTGTTTAACAATTAATTTCCTGGAATCAACCAGATAATTTAATAATGATTAACCGTTTTAGTCATTTTTTAGTAAACTAATGATAATTTGACTGAAAGATTTCATGAAATTAGTTGTCAAATAGCAATGATTATATTTTAGCTAGGATTAAACTTTATCCAACTCTGGTAGTCGATACCACATAGCACATTCACCATTAGCCTTGTAAGTAGTTTCCATACTCCACCATATTTTGTAATTATATGTAGTTATATATTCTTACGCATGTTTTTATATATTTATATTGTTGCTAGGTGCTTTATTAATGCCGCCAAAATAAGTTGTCATTTTATTGACTGAACCTCAAGAACCTTATTAAATATATATTTATATTACAGCCCAGTTTGCGGCGCTCATGTAAATCCAATTGGATGGGTTGACTTTTGTTTTTCCACCCGTAGAATAACCAACTATCCTTGACCTAGGTGGAGGATATAAGGACGTTAAGCCTCAATAATCGAATACTAAGTTACATCAAGATTACTATAACAACTTACAGAAAAGCGAGGATCCTACTTAGAGACGAGTTCCTTAATATCAGAGGCGTAGAGGAAGGCGAGAAGGCGCGAGGAACTGTTCGCACCCTCAGCGCCTGCCTGCATTGAGGAAGGAAGGAAATGGGTTCGCGTTTCCTGAACAGGTATCCCGTCTTGTTCTTAATATCCTCGCACCCTCCCCTTCCCCCAACAGCTGAGAAAATTCGGCAAAGTATGGAATACACTCTCAGGAAATATTATTTAGCCTAATCTCTAGGACAATGTTGTATTTAACTAACAATCCTGCTAATTAATTAATTAATTTTTGTCCGTAAACCTTTTATTGTTTATTTATTATTATTATTATTTTTTTTTTTTTCCATCTCATTATTAAATCGTATTACTTAATCCAAAGTTATGTAGCTTTAATGTAAGATAACCATTTTTTTTTAAATTAAATTTATTTTATTATCCTTATTTTATTTATTTTTAAAAATAGGCTTCTTTTAGTCACAGTACAAGACTTCCAAAATGGCTATATTGCCATTCTCATAAGATTTCTTCTTAACAACTTCTGCCCAATGAAATTCAGTACGTTCTAAGCTTTTTCAAAGTTTAAACTGTTTATATAAATGTGGGATTCCACTTAACCATCTAATTCATATTGAATGCAATCCTAATGATAATCCAGAATCCTTATCACAAACAATGTTATCTATATAGAACTTCTAAGTTCAATATTTTGCTGATTTAGTCCAAACCATCTGATATTTCCTATCCCTTCATAGGAAACTCCTTTACCTTTCAAATCCACTAGTCTCTAAACTTGTTTCCTAGTCTATTCCTGACAACCTTCCGAGGTGTCTGAAAAGATGATGGCATAGAGACCTTCTCATATAGAATTTTTATTTCAGTGGTTCGAGTGGGTAGTTGCTTCACGAGAAATCATGTTATTATTGGCGTTATTATCACATTTGCTAGTTATATGTTTTTTTTTTAAATGTTACATTTTTTTTTCTTTTCCTTTTTTTTTTTTTCTCGCGAACAGGCCAGCTATGGACCACGCAAATATCATTTGTCCCTGACTCCTTTCCTCCTTCTCCACACTTCCTTCATTCTCTCCGAGTGAAGTGCCCTCCTCTCTTCAGTCCATTTTCCTCCGGTATGCTTTTTCTTATCACTAAGGACCTTCAAACTATCAATTTGCCCTCTGAATTTTTCTCTGTCCATGCAATCTCTATTGCTAATTTTAAGTTCCTGGAGTTCTTCTTTTATTTGTTTAGCATAACCTCCCAGGCTTTTCATTTTGATTATTTTCTCAAATATTTGCTTATTGAGTCTTGAGTGATCCATTCTTATCATATGGCCATAGAATTTCAGCCTTCTTTTCCGTATTGCGGTTTCCAGGTTTTCCACTTTCCCATATATTTCCTGATTTGATCTTAGGCGGTATCCTTGTTCAGTAATTTTGGGTCCGTGGATTCTCCTCAATATTTTCCTTTCCATTTTCAGGAGTTTTTCCAGATTGGGGATATAAATATTATATTATTTATAAAATAATAAAAAAAAGTAGTTTATCCCTATTTTTTTTTTTGTTATAAGTTCATTATAATTTTATGTTACCTTAACTTTTAATTTTTCTTTAAATATAAACCTTAACTTTTAATTTTTCTTTAAATATAAACCTTAACATTTAATTTTTCTTTAAATATAAATCTTAACTTTTAATTTTTCTTTAAATATAAACCTTAACTTTTAATTTTTCTTTAAATATAAACGTTAACTTTTTGTATATGCAGCCATTATATCGCAGGTCACCTTCCGGCCCTATGATGCAGTAAGGACAGATGATATGATATGCCCTCGTAGCCGAGAACTGACACCGCCGGTTGAATAAACTCACTCCACATGATCAACAAACACCAACTCTGCGCCGGCCGCTCTTGTTATTCCAGCAGGTCGCCAATGTGGGCTAGAAAGTAAACAAACCGGGCAATTACAGTTGATTGCAACATCCCTTTAAACAGAAAAAAAAAAAAAAAAACCTTTGATGAAGTGATCTGTCAAATAAATGTATTCAAGGTGGCAGTATAGTCTGTTGTATGTCAGGATTTGTTCTCCCAGTCAACTTCATCATATATATGTAAAAGTGATTGATTCACTTTTTATGTTTTACAGCCCGGTTGGTTGGTAGCTGTTGTTATTGGAAGGTTATAGGATGTGTATAGGTTTTCCATGTTTTGTTTACAGTTTACTGTTGTTCAGTTATGTTTTGTTTTATATAAGCTAAAGGCTTTAAAAACCGATTTTTCTTTTTAAGGTAACAATACCTATTGTATTTCTTTGTATATAATGTTTATTATATTTATACTCTGTGTTAAATAAAGATTTTTCTTTTTAAGGATCAATCGGTCTACAGTCATTTAGTTCAACCAGATCTCAAAGTTACATATATGATACATTTTTCATGAAAATATTTTCAATATGTTTTAATTATTAGAAATACTTCTATTGGAATTATATTATTAGGAAACTTGTTTCAAACATCAAACATTCATCTTCAGTTTCAAAACATCACTAATTTTTTTTTCTCAAAACATAAGCACTATTTCACATGGATTATATGTACTAGTTTTCAAAAATGTAAGACAAGAAATCAAATATATTGGTACTCACCTGAGGAGATCTAACAGATATCTGAAATATATCCATCGTGGAACGAGGAAGGGCCAGATTAAATTTTTTTATGTTTTCCCTGAAGTTTTAACCTATGAATAATTGGATTTTTCCGTTCCTATTGGAAACAAATTGAAAAGGAGGCTATTGTAAATGTTTATCTGGTAATTTAAACAATAATCTGAATTGAAATTGAACAATTATATTATTTAAAATGATTCATAAATATTTAGTTTTAGGCTATTTTTTACTTGATGTATTATTTTTATTTATTATCTTTATTAAATTTATGGTTATTTAGATAGCGTGGATAGATAGCGAACTTGGAATTTTGGGTCTTATTATTGTATGTTCTTATACTCTTTGATTTACCGAAAAAAATCTATTGCTTTCTGACTGAGGAAAACTAATCTAATCTACTGATTTTCCCAATTTAATATGTATTAAAAGGACCAAATCACTGTAACAAATAATTTTTTTTTTTTTCATTTATTGATATTTACAACTGTACAAAATGATATACAAGTAAATGTGTTGACAGTGAATACAATGACATGTAAATAACTTGTGAAAAACTACTCACTAGTAGCACTTCCATAAAATCTACAAGAGAAGGTCTCTAGGCCATCTTCTTTTCAGACGCCTCAGACGGAGGATTATCAGGGATGAAGGAGGAAGCAAGTTGGGAGACTAGTGGATTAGAGTGGTTAGGGAGCTTACTATGGAAGGCTAGGTATCTGGTTTGGGCTAAATCAGAATCATATGGAACATTAGGATCTTTATGAATAAGTTTATTGGTGACAAAGTAAGGAGCATTAAGGATTTTTCGAAGGATTTTGGATTGTAAGGATTGGATACGAGATGAATTGGATGGTTTAGTGGAGCTCAAAGCTCAACTCTGTACGTCCAAATAGGTCTAATCACAGTCATGCAAATGAGTCTTTTGTAATTAATTGGGAGCTTTGAACGTTTGTCTAGTAAATGTTGAAGTAGTCTGTAACGACGGGCAGTTTCTTGTCGTTTTAGTCTTAATAAATATTTAAAGCTTTCTGAAACCCACACCCCAAGATTTCAATAACTTCCTGTTGGTCTTAGTGCACAATCAATGATTATTAGAGAAAAAAAAAAAAAAAAAAAAAAAAAAAAAAAAAAAAAAAAAAAAAAAAAAATTTACAATCAATGCTTTATAAACAAAGTTGGAAGAAAATAGGGGGTTTAAAACATAACATTTTTCATTCAAAGCAACATGGCGCCCAAACATTAGGTTCTATTGTCAAATGTTATAAAACAAAAAATATTAAAAATATTGAATTTCTGATGAGCAAACTGTCTCAAATTTCGATCCCAACAACACTAACACAGCTAGAGCGTTTCAAACTGCGCGTAATTCCTTCGCGTCCCCACAAAAATTTCACTTTTGACCACGGGTAAAACTTGTTCCATGTTACAACACTCTTTTAAAAATATTAAAAGTAGAGACAAATTCAGAAAAGTAGATGTTCTAGCCCAAGGCACTAAACAAAAAACAGGACGTGTTGATAACGTTAAAATACTTTACAAACGTAAAAAGAAGTTATAGTCTGTTTTATAAAATAAGCGATCCATAACTCTTATTGGGGATACTTTATTGATTGTAGTTGATTATAATTAAGTTATAATGTCACTATTTTTGTTGAGAACAGTAGTTATTTACTATATATTATATTATGCAATGTTTGTCATTATTGAATTTTTTAAAAGTCATCTGTGTATTTGAGATCTTTAGCTATATTGTATACAGTTGTAAACTACTTTTTTTAAAAATTAGTAAATAAAAATAAACATGTTTTACGGGTTGCTTCATTGACATTCGATGCTCAAATGTTTTACATTTTTTACTCTCTCTGATGATTCAGATAATTTTTAAATTAACTAGCTTCGTCCTGCTGATTGTCGATGCCCAAAGGAGAGTATTTTTTTATACAAAACAGCCAAGTAGGATCGAGCAAGATCGGCCATATCAAGGTTAAACATTTTTTTTAGTTCGTATTAAGAAAAACAGAGTCAAAAGAAGCTTACTCATAAACGAAATAGTGAATAACGAGTGTTGAGCTCTTAACTGTTCCTACTCTTCCTAATCGCTTCAAACTAATACCTGAACTGGCCTAAAATTATGTCAATAAATATTATAGTTTTTTCTTTGCTTGTTTATTCTAATGAAGTGGTTTCTTTTATTTAAAATACAGATTTTCATCAAGCGATTATCATAATGTCTTATTTACCAAAGTACCTGATTTGTATGCTAAATGAGAACACATGTTTTTCGGGTTCAAAAGTAAATTTCTCCATGAAATTAAAACAAATCATTACGTTTAACATATCATTTGAAAGCTTATTAAATTTGTAAGTTTTTGAGAGCTTTGCAGTTTTGTGGATTGGTTTTATGAAAAGCAGTGAGCGCTGAAGTATTATAAGAAATTGTAACTTCCCTAAATTAGGTGAAGATAAAGATATTTTTTAGGTCCCAAGTTTGTAAAATCAATATATTATATTATGCAATGTTTGTCGAATTTTTTAAAAGTCATCTGTGTATTTGAGATCTTTAGCTATACTTTTTTTACTCTGGCAGTAAATTATTCCCGTTAAGATTTAATAAAAAATAAACATTTTATGTTTTTTTTAATCTGCGGGCTCGGGGATTTGCTTCATTTTTCATCCCACCACATTTTTCGATGCTCTTTTGAAAATATATTTTGAAGATTGTTTATAAAAATGTATAATTTTCTTCCTTTATTTTACATTTATTTTTTACTCTCTCTGTTAATATTATGATTCAGATACTTTGTTTTAAATTAACGTCCTGCTGATTGTCGATGTCTTCTAAAAACATCCCAAAGGAGAGTATTTTTTTATACAATTAAAACAGCCGTCGTATTTACTGCCATATCAAGGTTAAGAAACACCCTAAAGTTTTTTTTAGTTCGTAATGAAATAGTGAATAACAAGTGTTGAGCTCTTAACTGTTCCTACTCTTCTAATATCAAACTATCGAACTACGCGTAACGGCTCGCTTTTGACCAACTATGTCACCAGTAAACATGTACCTGTTGAAAAACGAGAGAAAACCTAAAAGTGTCATTTGAAAAAATATAGCTTTGATTTGAAAAGTAACAATTGATGGGAGAGATATCTTCCATTAAAAGTTGAACGAGTTGGGGTTTCATTGGCCGTTAGTGCCTCAGTTATTTGCTAGTCAGATTAAAGCCAAAGTTTGGCAAACTGTGCTCTTATATTGGGTCATTATATTGTCAATTATTAATTTATTGCCCTACAGCCGGGCCTTTCATTTTCAGTTTTGGATTATATTGCTACGGGCCACTGGGGGTATGACTAATCAAATCTACAATTTAAATACTAAACACTAATTTATTTACAACTTAATAAATACAAATAGGTCCCTTAAGCTACTTAATCTAATAACAATTATCTTATTACACTAATATGTGTAATCTTAATACTAGCTGTCACAATTATACATAAGAATCTATTACACTGACACAGAGACTGTTACTACTCTCACTGACACTGTTAATCACTGTCACTAAATCACTGACTGAACTGTCACTGACACTTGACTGATTGATCGTTACTTGATCACTGACACATGGATACTGACTCAGGATGTCACAGACTCCTGATTGACACTTGCCCGACCGATCACTCACTGACCACTGTCACCTCAATACTCGCCCACTAGGCTAGAAGTCGGCCTATTTAAAGCTACGCCGAACATTCTAGATCGTTCCAGGCAGGTTACAGGTCTAGGCCCTTCTGGCCCGCCGCGACCCTTCTAGGCCGGCCTTTCCAGCTACCTGCGCCCGGGCCGTCCCCCGCACCCCCAACCTCACCTGACCGTAACAATATTATTTAGTAAGGACCACGCTTCGTCATTCCTACTTCAACTTTATAGGTTGTGTGTATTTATCTTATTCAACTTTCTGAGTAGTTTGAGTCCTTTATCATCATTATTTTTCCATCATTAGTTTGTATGCATTATTATAAAACAAAATGGCTTGAATTAGTATTTGTTTCAGAAATTCTACTTTTCTTTTTCCTCCTTTTTATTTTTAATTGAGATTTTATTTTTCTATTTATTGAAATTCACAACTGTATGAAATAATATAAAGATATATCTAGTAATTACTACATCTAGTAAATAATGCTCTCAATGTCTTGTCAATTGACGATAAAGTCGCTAACTAGATACCAGTCAATAAATAAAGTTTTATATTAGAAGGTCCCGAGGCCATTTTCTTTTAAGACACCTTTGAGGGTTATCTGGAATAGAATTGGAAGCAAGTTGAGATACTAATTGATTTGATTGGTTTTGGAGTTTACTATGAAAGGATAGGTATCTTGGCTGAATCAGGAACATATTGCCTCCAATTTGATATTTTGCACTTTAATTACCAAATGAACAGCTGACTAGACATTTATTGTGAAGTAGCTTCAAATCCATATTGTTATGTCCGGGGTCTCTGTCGAGTCCGGATCAGCATTAATCTAAATAAAGGGTTGCCAGTCAGGACTTAATTTCCTGACAATTTATAAATAAGTATTTTAAAATAATTAATTAATTTAATTCAGTCTTCTCCACAAGGTGATCGTGGGGTCGATAATTATATGGGTTAATTATAAATAAGAGTAAACAAAATATATTAATTAAATGAGTGGCATCCAAATGGTAAATGAATGACGGTTAAACTAAAAACAACATGTATTCAATTATAGGTTGATACATAAAATTACAGAAAGGAATAAGAATCATTCTTAAGTTTAAAACTTATATGGTAACAAATAAACTTAACCTGGACTTATCTTAATACAATGGCGATAAGATACGATGCTATGTTGTGGGTGGAAGTGGCTACATGGCGAGAATCCCCAGGCAGGCCGAAAGGCCAGGCAACAGACCTCCAGGAACAGCTCAGGAGGAACCAAGACAAGACAGACCTGACAGACCGATCCTAAAATATTTTTCCGACCCTTTTTTGAAGTATAGGCTCCGCCCCCCTGGACCAAGTACACGCCCACCGACTTCCCAGTTTCTTGAATTTTAGAATAACTTAAATATCGTGTTTACCTTTACCCCTAATATTAAAAGGAAAGGGACAGGCAGGTAGAGGAATGGTCCTCGCACCAACAAAGGGTGTAAATTGCCGGACCACCCGTAAGAGGCTGTGAAGGGACTAGTAGCTACCCTATTACGCAACACGCGAATATTATTCCTTATTAAATTAAACCTATAGTTTGATACATAGCAATATCTTGCTTCTATTGGCTCCTACAGTTCATAATTATGTTCCTAAACTGCCTGTTATTGTGATTTCCTTTAAAACTTTAACTTTTTATGCTAAAAATACACCATTTTGCAGTTTCGCTAGTCAGAGTAGGAACGATATAGTACATAAAGAAAGATCATTATATTAAGTTTGCTTGTTATAAAATAAGGAGCATCGAGGATCTTATAATTCATTAAATTCAAATTCTTTTGTATTCTCAAATTAGAAATCATTTTAATTAATTTAAAAAAATATATTTGTTAAAAAATTTAATTTATATTACAAATAGCATTATTAATATACAATATTTAAAAAAAAAAAATTTGCTGTATACAACAACTAAAAGCAAACAAAAACTTATCACACGAAACTTGTAACTCCATAGCAGTTGAGGAAAAATATAACACAATGAAGGGGATTAAACATTTTATTTTTGTTTATTTATAGAAATTTACTGTTTCTGTATAAAATAACTTACATCCAGTAAATGTGGTTATAATGTTAATAATAACATGACAATTGCTGGTGAAGCAACTACCCACTGCTAGCAGCACTGAAATAAAAGTTCTATATGGGAAGGTCTCGAAGCCGTCTACTTTTCATACGCTTTTGAGGGTTGTCAGGAATAGACTAGGATACAAGTTTAGAGACTAGTGGATTTGAATAGTTAAGGAGTTTCCTATGAATGGGATAGGAAATATCAGATGGTTTGGACTAAATCAGCAAAATATTGAACATTATGTTCTTTATGGATAAGTTTGATTGTCACAAAATAAAGAGCATTAAGAATTTTTCGAAGCTTTTTGAATTTTAGCAGGAGTCCCTCAAGGCTCAATTCTACACCTTTTACGAACAATAACGTATTAACTGCTACTTACGCAGATGGCACTGCAATCATGACTAGAGACGCGGACCCTTTACAAGCCACCTTAACACTTCAACACAACCTCAACCAGATTCAAACTTGGTGTAAGAAATGGAAAATAAAACTTAATTATGACAAATCTCTTCATATTACATTTACACTACGACACAAGACCCCTGTTTACATTGACAACCAACTTTTACAACAAACTGAAAAACTGATATACTTAGGACTTACGCTTGATAGAAGACTGACATGGGGCTCACACGTCAAGACAAAAAAAACAAACGTTACAGTTGAGACTGCGACTTCTATACTCAGTACTTCACAGACGCTCAAAACTACCTTTAAAACAGAAACTTAACATTTACAGTTACTTGATTAAACCCATCTGGACGTATGCATCTCAAAGTTATGGACCGGCCAAAAGACCACATATTCAGAAAATTCGAACATTTCAATCTAAATTTCTAAGAATAACAGACTCCCCTCCTTATGTGTCAAACGATACGCTACATACAGACATACGTATTCCGACAGTTAAGACTCATATCCATAAACTTTATCGACTATGTCATGAAAAACTACGTGGACACACTAACAAACAGATACATAATATGGCAACAGTACAAATTCCTGACATAACTCAACACAGGCTGAAAAGGAAGTGGATGAGGGATCTCCTAGTCCAATCCCTAGTAATTTAGTTTCACGCCTGCAGATGGTACCAATGGGTGCTGACTCCCTCATGCCTGATCATGTCTGTTGCTTTAATGTAACTTCACGTTCACTGGTTGTCCATTGTGTACTGTTGTGAATAAAGTTATTATGTTAAAAAAAAAAATCTGGTAATTTAGTTCATGTATATTGAAATCTAGTTTGTTCTATTAAAGTCTATTCATCCTATTGCAATCAAAAACCACCTTGTGATAGTTCTCTTATTCCCCCCTAATTTATACCTGAAGATTTAGTAACTAGTTGTATTATATATCTTTTTGTTTTGTTAATGAGGTTTTATAAATATTCAAGTAGCCCACTCTGACATGAGCTGTCTGTTCCCTGCTCCAGGTCAGTTCTTGTTTTACCCTCCTTCTACTTCTACTTAAAGGTTGTTCCCTAATAGACTAATTAATATACCGACAATTGAATGATATAAGCGACTACAATAATATGGTAATAGATGTTATTGGAGGAAGGGAACAGCTGTAATATTTCATATCCTAGCTCCCGATGGAATATTCATAACGCTAGTGTCAGATCTAATAGAATACCATCTGCGAGGTTCCCAAGGCAAGGGGACTAGTGCTTCCGTTTATTGCCCTCTTCTTGGATTTATAGCGGTCAGTGGAGTTCACTATTACCCTTCGTGACAAAGTATCTGGAAAATATTACATTTATATCACCGCATCCATTGGCAAAGCTTTCTCTCCTCTATTTGTCTAATTAGTTTTCTGTTTGATCCATCGCCTAAAGAAAAGGAAATAGTCGAGGGAACAAAGGCCGAGAATTGCGAATTAGAAAGGTGATCTGTGAAGCTAAATACAGTGGAAACACTGGACGGTCTCATCACTGTCCTACATAGAAATATTGGGCCATTTTAAATTTTTAAAGCAGTATATTTATAGGTAAATATATTTTCTTCTGTTCTGTTCTAACGAATGAATATTGATAATATATGTCCATATATTTACATTTATAGTACTTCCCGCCCTACAGTATCCTTTGATAATATTCCACTGATCCCTGTTGAACAGATCCGCTACCTAGGACTCCACTTGGACAAACGTTCAACTCGGAATCCAAATACAAGACTAAAACGACAGAAAACTGCTCGTCGTTTTCGACTTCTTCAATATGTACTAGAGAGACGTTAAAACCTACCGATTAATTACAAAAGGCTCATTTACATGACAGTTATCAGACCTATTTGGACATATGAATTTGAGCTTTTGGCCTCCACCAAACCATCTAATTCATCTCGTATCCAATCCTTGCAATCCACAAATCCTATAACTATATATATTTATATATCGATAAATACCTTAATGTTCCATGCATTATTGATTTAGCCTAAACCAGATACCTGTCCTTTCATAGTAAGCTCCATAACCATTCTAATCCAGTAGTCTCTCAACTTCTTCCCATTCCATTCCCGATAATCCTCCGAAGCGTCTGAACAGAAGATGGCCGAGAGACCTTATTATATAGATTTTTTTCTTTTTATTGAAGTGCTACTAGAGAGTGGTTTTTCACATGTTATTGACAATAATTTTCTCAAATTTATTGTACATATATGTATACAGTTGTGAATATTATTACATTCTTAAATAACAAAACAAAACAAAAACATTTTTGGTGATGAAAGATCAAAACCAACATCAATCTTAATTAGGAATTGTTTTAAAAGAAACATGATTACTTTCTGGCTGAACACGAATTCTTGAAGCCCGATAAAGTTATCAGTTGAGGTACTCGAGATTAAAAGAACATAAGGGCAGCCAATAATAAGACGGTGCTATCATGCGCACGTGTAATCATTTTTTAGCCTAAAGTCACAGAAGTGTTTTGTCAAAACTTGATCCAAGCTGAATTTGTTTATTTGGGTATTTATATTATAAGTAGAATTTCATTCTTAAACAAAACCTGTAAAACTCCTAAATCGAAAAAATGCACATAACGGAATTGGCAAACTCACCGACGATTGCCGGTCAAGACGGCAACTCCTAAAACATGTTCCATGTTATTATTTCTTTAGCTGACAGGATCAACGGGGCCCTGTTATGTTTTTTATTTTTATTTTTTTTTGTTTAAATATTTTAGGTACAATAACTTTATTAGAGCATAATTTAGGTAAACAAATGTTAGTGCGACAAATTTCTAGTAAAATGCGCCATAGTGCAGTTGTAATCCTAATAGGTTACTTCAAAATGGCTGATAAAACTATATTTGGACGAGTCTATGATCAACGATCATCACTGTGCGACATACCAAACCAGATATTCCCTTGTGAATTTGAACTCATATCGTCGTTCTCAAAGACAACATTATAAACTAATCCACTAATGAGAAACAAAATAGAATTAAAGTGGTTTTATAGTTTTGGAAAACGCTTTTTATAAATATTTCGTTATCGCATTCATGTTTGTTCCTGCCTGAGGCTTACTGTATACTTCTAAACTTAATTAATTTAGGATACAAGTTCTTCGATATGGTTTCGGGTTCTCAATATTTCCTTTCCCTTGTTAAGAATCTTTTGATTCACTGACTACTAGTGTATAGAGAACCATTGTTAGTGAATACAGTGAATGTCGGAAACTAGAATCGATTCTTCTTGAACTCATTTTTTTGAAAACTCATCGAGACGTAACGTCGCGTTCCAGTTATAAGAAAGACGAAACGAATGGAGCTGAAGAGGCAGAAAGCAGACACTGTTAGTGCTGTAATTGATGTTGGTAATTTATTGAGTGTCGTTAAAAAAAAAAAAAAGAAGGGTAATAGACTTTAATGGTGGGACAGATGAGAAGCTGCCGCAGCTGGCCTGTCAACACTAGATAGTCCTTTTCTTCTCCCATTTTTTGTTTTTCGTGTTTTTTGTTCGCCCTTTTTGCCCCTCCTTTCGTATGCATAGGTGCGGGCTGGGAGCGCTCTATTGGTCTGCCTAACCTTCCAGGGCCTACAAGAACCTTATTGCCCTTCTTCTGCCTCAATAATGAATACTTGAGGGTGAATGAATAATACCAAGCGAGGAATGAAGTACACCGCCTCTGTTGCAAGTTATAAATACATTAATATTGTGAGAAGGAAAGTGTAATTTCATCTGGAAAAATGATTTCCCATGAGTTTGTTAAGTATCCTTGATTAGATTTTTTTTTCTGAATACTTTATTAATATTTTATAATATCCTCCACTACGTTTTTATTTCTTCTTTTTTTTTTTTTTTTTTTTTTTTTTTTAACCGTAATTGGTAAAGATTATAAGAGAAAAAATACCTCGTATATTTACAAAGAATGTCCGATGAAAGAGTAACATGGCAAGTATATAAGTGGTGAATAAGAGGAATACGGAAACGAGGTAGGCCAAGGAAAACATGAAAGATGGAAATAAAAGAGAACATGATGAGGCGTCGCCTAAGGAAGGAGAAGGAGAAGAAATATAGAAGAAATATAGAAGAAGAAGAAGAAAATGAACTTTATTCTGTATTTACTAAAGAACATGGAGGGAAGCTGTTGAACACTAAGGTTAAGGAAAGCCACTGCAATCTGGAAAATCCTGTTGAAAACAAACAATAAAATAAAATATTTTACCTGATCAAAGCATGTTTGATAAAGCTGTATTGGATCGTATCGGAAAAAATAATATGCTTTTGGTTTACTCATATTGGCTGACAATTAGATTTAACCCAAGCACCATATAATTCTTTGTTTGTGTTCGAAGTATAATATCCTAAGGAATATTATTACATTTTTAGGATAATATTGTGGTCAATATAGGCTGTTTTAAGTTTACATCAATAGTTTTTTTGTTTTTTTTTCCAAGCCCCTATGACTAACAAAAGTTTTGATTCATTCTTCATTATGATGATTCTGCTTCTTTTACTGCACCAAGGTGCATTTTAAGAGGGTTCTGAAAAGAGCAATGGTTTGGAGAAAATAGTATTATGAGTCACTATCTAGTGATGGGGCTCACTAGGATTTTTGGGCAAAGGTGAATAGTTATTATGGCAGTATAACACTTGTAATATTGTAAAGTTTTGTATTGAGTGGAAGGGGCAGTCAATTATCTTATCAAAATTTATTTACATTATTAAAAGTTACATATTTTAATGTTTTGTATAGTGGTGGCGAGGGTTTCGATTTGAACCCAGCCGAATGCCAGCTTGCCGGTGTATCGTTTGTGATAACTAACTGCGAAAACTACTAAACCAATCTCTACCAAATGTCTACCGTATCATCTTCATAGATCAAGGAAGGTTTAGCAATAATAAAATTTACATATTTTCGATTATATTGCCATAAAAAAGCGACAAATATTTGGTGCGCAGTGAAGTTTGATTATCGACCGATAGGTGGCGAGCACCATTCGAGAGAGGTTACAAAGTTGTACGGTGTTATAGAGAGTTAAAAAGTTATGATAAACTTATTTTAAATTCAATTGTTATTAAAGCTATAAATATATGGAGCGACATGTGGACCTCAGTGCAGGTTAAAAATATAGCGATATGTGGCCATTGAGCAACAGAGTTTGCAATGGTGAAACCATTAAACCCAACTGTAGCAAATTTTTCTCTAATAATAATTCTAATGTTTAGTCTTGAGTTGCAGAAACGGGGTTTGCAAACTGTCATATACTTTTATGGTTAGAAATTAAAATGTAACCAGATGGATCGATAAAATTATTTCTGCAAAATTGGATGTCTAATTATGGTTTTACGTGCTCTTCAAACACCATCATCAATGCAATTTCAACCAGTTTAAAAATTACTGTCAGGCTTAAAAATATAATTGAATCATTGTAAATAAATTCTATACTTTAATACGAAATTTTTATTGATAAACAAATGAAATTCAATTATTAGTTGAAATAATCTAAGATCTTTATTTATGAGAGCGGGCGAAGCCGCGACTGGGTATATTTATATTATAAAAAAAATAAGGCTGAATACCAACTTGTTTTTTATTTTATTACAAATATGAGGCTATGAACAAATAACAAGAACAAAAGAGTAATACACACTAGGGCGATCTGTTCCGAAATAATCTTATAAACATTTATCATTTAACTTTTTAGTGTTAATCATGCAATTATAATCATTAGAACCACTTTTCTTTTCACCTCCCTTCATCCTTCAGATATATCAACAGAACAATTATGCAGTGGCAGGTTTTCGCAGAGTCCAAACTTGTCTCTAACTCTTTTGGTAACTAAACAATTTTAACATTTCAAATCACAATTTCTACAAAGTTCTTGGTAACTTTATCATATAATACTTAACCTTCCGACTTGTGAAATTCAATTACCTCTTCACCGTGTAATGGTCGAACCATTTATTGCCAATCCATCTTCTTCGAATATTTTTCTTTTAATGTTATAATTTATTTTTAATTAATGAATCGCTATAAAATAAATTATTGAAATACAAACAATTATAATGAAACAAAACAATGTGAACAAAATTAATGAAATATTTAAAACATTACAGTTTAAAAAACTAAAAAAAAAACACACTTTAACAGCAAACCGAACTAAACCAATCTTGTACAAAATCTAATTATCTACAACTAATAGTATATAACATTTTTTGATTGGATTAGCCATTTTTGAGAAAGTTGGCGAAATTCGTC
This sequence comes from Euschistus heros, assembly GCA_003667255.2. Lineage (NCBI taxonomy): Eukaryota > Metazoa > Arthropoda > Insecta > Hemiptera > Pentatomidae > Euschistus > Euschistus heros. The sequence goes on from RCWM02000511.1 coordinate 252,649, forward strand.
GATTTTGACGATCGATTGAGGCTAAACGCCTAGATCAAATTCAGCTTAACAGATGTCTTAAGACGCACAATTTAATAAATATTAATTTTGTAAATAAGAATTATTTCTATTGAAAGCATTTTTATTTATGTTTTTTCCAAAAAATGAAAAAAGTTAAAACTTTTTTTCGATTGAAAGCATTTTTCTATATTTTTTTTTTTTCAAAATCTGAAAAAAGTTCAAAAAGTTAAGGTTTTTTTTTGTCCCTTCAAACATTTTCCCCTTATCAAATTTAGTTTCATTTTTGATATTTTATTTTCAGGACCCATCAGGTCCATATAAAAACATAAATCCTACAACTTCACCTTTTGCAAGACAGACCCCCATTTTGAGGGTAATTCAACTAGACTAAGTGAGAACGTTAGAACAAAGTTGTGCAATTGTATTGCCATTAGTGTATTGAACTGTGTGCAAATTTTTAAGTTAATTATATTGCTGGGAATTGGTGAAAATTACGATGAAAAATTCCGTTACATACAGGTCAAGTTAATAAAAGCGTATTAATTATCAGTACAACTATTATTAAATTCAAAGTGTTGGCCGTAACAAGTAGAGATACAAATTTTTTAATAAATTAATGACTAGTTTTAAATGAGAAGCTAACTAACCAACATATATGATTAGTAGATATCTTGTACCGAAAATATGGATATAAATAGTAATGGAACAGAGGTGATGTAGAGATTAATATTTATAAAGGTTTCAGGTTTTTTAAATTCTTATTCATGAACCCTTTAATAAATTAGTGTGGAGGTTTTTCCAGAATCTGAGGGTTTCTTTTAATATTAATGAAATGAAGAGAAAGGACGCTCTGTTGGGCTGTGGTGCTGTAGTGGTGGGGCTCACACCTTTAAAGATGCAAGCATAATCTCCACCACCTCATCAGGGCTAACCATCAGTAGTGTTCTCTATTAGTATGTTCTGGATGTCTCCTATATGGAGAGACTATTTGGGGGAACTGAATTATATGTAGCACCGCTCTGAAGGAATAGTGGGATGTCATCCAAAGCATATCTAGTCTACATTATATTTATACTAATTTTTAGTGTATTAGTTCTGTCCAGAAACTTGAAATAACAATGGGACGTTTTGACCTGTCATTCACAGATTTGAATGCCGATTTTTGTGTGGGTAGTAGGGACCTATAATTGTGCAAAACTAGAGTTATAGCCGCCAATGAGCATTAGGAGCCGGAAAATAAAAATATGAACATCAGATAGAGAAGTAATTCTTTCACGTAAAATTATACTATTGTATGCTATTTGAAATAAAAATACTCTCGTTATGCTCAAAACACGACCCGGATTTAGGGTGCTCAAAGGCTTAAAAATGACAAAATCACAATCAAATCCGCTGTAAATCAGTGGGATTTTTTTCCAAGGAAAACTGATTTCAAATGAGGCGTCCAATTGCAAATCGTAGCCAAACCAGATTTCTAAATTTTCCACCAGAAGCCAAAACCCATAGCAATATGATGCCCAAGTGATATGAGTGTAATTTTGCGTGTATAATTAGCAGAAAAAGGGTTTTAGTTGGGCAAGCGTAATAAGAGCCCCTGTTGACCAGTTTTTTTAAAAATTGGTTTTTCTTCTGTACTTACTCCGTTCTGCATCAGTTTTGGGGACTTCTCCGTTTTGCAACAGTTTGAGACTTACTCCTTTTTGATAATGAAATAAATACATGTCCTGGGTTGATTTATAGTATTGAAATGATGGATTGAAAAATGATTTTACGTTCCAAAATGTTACTTAGTAGCTTGGTGAACAATAAAAGCGGAAAGTAAAGTAATAAACGATATATGTACAAGCATGGACTAGTCTTTGTAATCACAATACACATTTTCCTAAACAAATTATTATTATTCCTCATCTTACTTCTAGACAGACTTTTAGTAAAACTTCTTTGAAAATGGTTAAAAACAATTTATCATTAAAAAATATTTGTATACATAAATGCGATTATTTTTTAGAGTATTGAGGAACAAAATAAAAATAATAAAGTATTGAACTGCGTAGTAGTATCAAAATATTATTGACTCTTTAACTTTAAAATTCAAAACAAATATCTATCTAAAAAAACTTTTATAATGTTAAAAAACATTTATTAGGTTAGTTTGACAAACCAAAAAATGAAATATAATTTAAAAACTGGACTAGTCAATAATAATATTGATCACAATAACAGGTAACTTTTCTAAACAGTTCATTGTGTTTCTTCCACCTCGTTTATAATTCCACCTAAATCTGACAAATAATATGCATAATATGGCAGCCATATTGTGAGGTACTCCCTTTTGGTTTGATAGGCATGGTTTTACTACCTTTGCAACAGTACGTGATTTTTAATTGTAAATTTGAACAGCTTTTTCCTTCTTTTTTAAACCTAAAACCTAGCCAGTCTTCCGCGTGGCAAGGAGCTGGATCGAACGGTATATAAAACTCAATTTCGATTTTCGGTGGATTTGCTACGTTTTGCAATTAGGCGCCTCAAATATCGATTCACCGCACCAAAAAAAAAAAACTATTTTTAATTTTATCAAAACCTCCTTCGAGGACGTTAACATCTTATACCCTAAGGTTTTGCTTCCACTTCGGGTTCGTGAAGACCGCTGGAGTTCTGTTCCAGAGAACTGTAGTGGTAGTGTGTAGCCACCGTTAGCGCCGCAGGCTGGCACGCTCCTCCAGTTCTGTTATTATCTCTTCTACATCTTTATGTTCGGTTCCTATTTGGTCTGGTGGTAGCGCTATCACTAGCAGCAGACAGCAGGAGACTGGTCTGTAATTATTAGCTAGGTTACTGGGAAGATCTCTGATAATGTTGGGTCTCCAGAGTTCCAGGAGAGGATTCTGTGGCTACCGAAAACTCGAATTATTAAAAATTATTTGATAAAATGAAATCCAACTTATTCTCGTAATGTATAACATTGTACGGACTATCCAATCAACTACGCGCCGTTCGGTTTTGTAGAGTCAAAATTAGTTTTAAAAAATATATTCAATTTTTAGAACCAATAATAAACTGCTGAAAAATTAAAATGGACCGGTCATCCAAAGTTAAGTAATTCCTATTTTACGTTCCATAATTCTGGATATTTTTTGTTTCCCTGGTGCGTATAATAACTTACTAGTGCATTAGCAATGGTATTTGTTTAACATTAAAAAAAAAAAAAAAAATGCATGAAACAAAATACTATAAAAATTTCTTTTTAAAAAATAATTTTTTTTTTTTAATCAATCTATTGAAATTTACAACTGTACAAGTATACATTAAGTAAATGTGTTAAAAAACGCTTACAATAACATGCCAAAACTTGAAAAGAACTACTCATCAGTAGCACTTCAGTAAAAAAAAAAATCTATACAAGAAGATCTCAGGGTCATCTTCTTTTCAGACGCCTCGGAGGATTATCGGGAATGAGTGGGAAGCCAGTTGAGAAACTAGGGGATTTGAGTGGTTATGGAGCTTACTATGAAAGGATTGGTATCTGGTTTGGGCTAAATCAGCAACATATGGAACATTAAGATCTTTATGGATACGTTTATTGGTGATAAAGTAAGGAGCATTGAGGATTTTTCGAAGGATTTTGGATTGTAAGGATTGGATACGAGATGAATTGGATGGTTTAGTGAAGCACCATAGCTCAACTCCGTACGTCCAAATAGGTCTAATCGCCGTCAAGTAAATGAGTCTTTTGTAATTAATTGGGTGCTTTGAACGTTGAAGAAAAAAAAAGAAAAAGAAAAAAAAAGTAAATCAAAAGCTTTAACAATATAAACATTTATGTTTTTACAAATTTTAATAAATAATGTGTTTTGTTTTTTCACTATAACCTTCTCCCGTAGGGTGTTGAGGTACAGAATTCTATTCCTCAATTAAAGTTTTAGCAAGTTGATCCAACTTATCTACTACTAGGCGAACGTATGTGTAATAAGCGTTGGAGTTTGTCCCAAGCATGTTCAATTGTATTCATATTATCAATCAAGTAAACAAAATTTTAATACATCTTAAAAATTCCTTCAGTAGTCCACTTCAATTTGCGAGCAGTTTATTTGTTAGTATCTGTAGCATCTGTAATCGATAATCTGTAATCGATAATCTGTAATCGATAATCTGTAATCGATAATCTGTATTCTATAACTTAGTTGTATTCTAAATACATAGGCCATGGCGGTTGTGCTTAATTATTTCACTTAACAGTGGCTAAGTTTATTTAGTTCTAGGTTCATTTCAAAATTTTTAATTTTAATTTCAGTACAATGGATGAATTATCGAAGAAAAACTTGCCGAATGGTGGCCTTGATTCAATGCTTTTTATTGTTATTAGTAATACCAGGGTTTGAAATCTATAATTAAAAAAAAAATAATAAAAATTAAATCCGATCAAGATTTTTATCTGGAATTTCTAAAATCATTTGATTATTTTTATTAAGATAAATTTTTATTTTTGATCATAAGTGATAAAAATCAAATTTTTACAATTAACAGTAATAATAATTTTTGAGTAATTCCTTTCTAAATCTGAAAGTTGAATTTTTCTCCATGATAATATCACGGAAATAATTCAAAAAATAATATTGTATACAAACATATTAATCAATTTGTATGTAAAATGTGATTTTTATTTTCTAACATTTTTTTTATCGCAATTTAATCATTATTATTTATGCAATACTGTATCACTCAGTGAGTGATCATAATTTTTAATCAAATCGATAAACATCAAAAATCTATTGAAATTTTTATTTATAAATCAGGAATGATTTTTAAATCAAAAATGAAATATAATAATTATTATATGATTTTTTGGAAAAAATAATTATTGATTTTAAACCCTGAGTAATACAATTTTGTTATTTTCTTCGTCGTTCTCTACTCCTAATCGCTATACTAAATTTCACTTAATTTCAATGATCACATAAAATTACATAAGATATCGCCGAATCATAGTCTATTTTACGTTGATCCTAACCGACCTTTTTTTTTACTTTAAGTTTTGGGTGTATATGTTGCTTTGATTTTTTTTAATATATGTGTAAATACAAACAAATACATAAAGATAAAACAAAAATATTAAAGTTAATATAAAACACTTTACCGTTCATAATAGTTTTAATATTGGTTTATGGAGGAGGGGAGGACATTCTAATAGTTGTAGTGAAAGGTATAAGATTTTCTAATATTTTTTTAGAAAAACTGGAATTATATTTTCCCCTTTATTATAATAAATTTTATAATAATATTTATGTTTTTTTTCTTTGACAATTTAATAACTTTTTTTTTTAATGAAAGGAATTCTACTTAAATTAAAGCAAAACACAATTATACAGTAAAAAATAAATAAAAAAATATTAGCAGGATGTTAATATATATTTGACACTTAACAACCCTTAAGGACTACGCGACAATTATGGAGGTCTATTTTTCAGTTCTTTCTTCTTGGCCCATCTTTATCTAAGGATTTCAACTTTTTCCTCCTTTCTTTCGTCCAAGTCTTCTTGGACGAGAGTTCTTTGCTGTCCACCACAAATATCGCATTTTTCAGGAATTTCTGGTATTCTGTCCTATCTTCACATAAATCGTGTGTAATCCTGAGGTTCTGTTTCCTGTTTGATTTGTATTGTGTATCTGTGATTGAATTTGAAAAGTATAATTTTACTGAAAATTTTCTTCTTCAATCTCTCTCCCCCCTTACTTTGTTTTATAATTAAAATTATCTTCTTTTACTTTAACAAAAAATGATATTTCTGTTTTTTATTATTTAAATGTAATCATAAAAAATTATTATTGGTTTTCTTTGTTTTTTGGGTGCTTAACGTCCTTATGTACTCTACCTGGACTACCAACAAGACTATACATATTCTACAGGTTGTCTTCTCTATTGTAGTGTAGAGTTGAGAAGGTCAAGATTTATTCCTGGGTTTGCCTCGAAATAAATTTTAACCCGTCCAGATCAGATTCGAACCCACGACCTGGTTACGAGCGCGCTGAGACCCACTGTCCGACTGTAATAAACAGGTATGGCGATTGCCGTAGGAAACCTTTAAGCTGATGTGTTATTTATTTAAATTAGCCGCCGATTTGTGGTATTTTGGGTGATTATCTCTATAACGGCTGATATATTTGGAATATCAATTCACAGAACTCCAAACTATAATTTTATTGTTAGGCTATCATTTTAGACTTAAATAATAAGTATACATACATACATACATACATATATACATATATATATACTATGTATTCAAATAATGCAAATTTTATCGAAATATATATATATATATATATATATATATATATATATTCATATATATATATATATATATATATTCAAATTTGATTTTAATGCAAATTTTATTTTGTTTCAGGTAATTGACTCCTGTTTTATCTTATTGGATGATATTGCTGTTATCAGTAAGTTTTGCAAATATAATGTACTTCTATTTAGTATTTAAAAAATATTTTAGGCTTAGATATTAACAAAAACAATAAAAATTTAAATTGACCTGATAATTGAAATAATCACGTTATTAAGAATTGAGTAAATACCAGGTCATTTCAAAGTCCTATCGTTCACTGAACCAATAACTATGCAATAACTTTATTAATTAAAATAATTTCCATGAACACTATGCAATAACTTTATAATAACAACGCGATGCAAGATCCCAAATAGTGTTTTTAAAAACGTGACTGATCCTTCGCTGGCAAAGAACTGTTCTGATCCCAAATCTAGGCTTCGCTGGTTATCAAACATTTCCGCCGGAGACAATGGTCCAGAGATCTGAAAAGGTGAAAATGAGTGGGTGAAAAGTCGGGAGATTATGGTGGATGGGGCAGTGTTATACCTTTAATTTAAGATTTGATTGAGAGTTAGGTTGGAAGCGAGGTAGTGAGGTATTGAGCAGGTACAAGACCTCCCCCAAGTCAGCTATCAAGTTCCAGGACTCAAGTAATTGGATAATTCTAAAAGGTCCTTAAACCCATCCAGGATCCAGGATCAGGATAATTCAGTTTACAACTCCCTCACCTCTTGTAGCTCCTGTCTTCATCATACCTTCGAGGGAACGAGCTCTAAGGTAGGCTCCGGGCCTATTAAAAACGTCGTCATGGGGTCAAGTGAATTAGCAAAGGATCCTGGAAAATAATACATTATTACTTTATTTAAAAAAGTAGAAATAATGACATACAAACCTGCCATACTTTAAAGAACAGTATAGATCGAAATAAGGATGTTATGGAATGTACAGCAATTGCTGGAAACATTATTCCTTTTATTCGAGTCTTATTTTATGGTTGAGGAATTATTTGCCACGTTTATAGAATTTTTTTTTATTTGAAAACTAGTTTAGAATATTAAGCATTCATCATCAGTAAGTACTAAAAATCTACAACAATTTAAGAACTCATATAAAAACATTTGCACTTGGATATTAAAGCATTTCCAACTCAAATCTAACCCCTTCCAAGTCAAATGTAACTCTTTCCAAGGAGATGGCCTCGGGACCTTCTAATATAGTACTTCATAATACAGGGTGTCCCGAATTTAAATGGCAAAACTTCAGGAACTTATAGTGGACCGAAAAACTAAGACAATACGTCCTTTAGAGATTTGCTCGTTTTTGCTTATTTTTAGAGAAAATCGTATTAAAAAAAAGTAAAACAAAAACAAGTTTTCATTTTTACACTTATTTATTTACATTTATATTTATGTTATGTTCTTTTTAATGTAAATATTGCTCAAAAATTGTCCTCTTGCACCAATGCAAGCATTACATCTTGCACTCACTTGATAAATTGCAGCTAAACAATGTTCTGATGATATTTGGTGCACTGCATCTATGATTCGGTCTCTTAATTGCTCTCTTGAGTTGATTGACACCGAATAAACTTTCTGCTTCAAGGCTCCCCATACGAAGAAATCCATGGGTGTCATATCAGGTGATCTGGGTGGCTGAGGTACTACTCCTCCACGTCCAATCCATCGCTGTGGATAATTTATATCCAGCCAAGCTCGAGCAACTCTGCTATAATGAGCTGGACATCCATCGAGTTAGAACCACATTTCAATCCGCTCCTGTAAGAGAATGTCATCTAAATAATTAGAAAAGTCGTTCTCCAAAAAATGTATAAATGTGATACCATCCAATCTTCCAGATAAAAAATATGGTCCCACCGGTAATCCGTTCCAAATTCCAAGCCAAAAGTCATGCTGAAACCTATTCACTCTAATAGCTCTGGGATTTTCAAGAGCCCATACATGATAATTCCTTTGATTAACAATTCCTCCTCTTGTAAGGGTAGCTTCATCGGTCCATATAATTTTTAATGGAAATAAATTACCATCGCGAATTTTGTCAAGCAACCAGTTACTATAATTCAATCTATTGGCATTATCTTGAGGTAATAAATTTTGAAAGGTGGTATGGGTAGTGATTATCACCTTTCAAAGTTCTCCATATTGCTTGCCATATTGCTAATGCAGCAGATGCTCTTCGGTTGCTAGTCTCAGGATTGTTATCGAAGTGGCGTTGGACACAATTTCTTCTCCGATAATCTGCTCTTATTGCTGCCTGGAATTGGTCGCCTTCATTACGTATTAAGAATGACCCAGTCTCTTGTAGTCTATTAAACGTTAACGAAAAGAATCGTAGATTAGCCACTCTTCTATTTGGAAATCGGTGCGCATACTCCCTCACCGCTTCTAAAGCATTACCGTTACAGAAACCATACACAAAAATCATATCAGCGTATTCAACATTAGAATATGTATGCGGCATTGTGGCTGATGATATTCACACAAAAATATCTGAGTAACTGACTGAAGACTGATTTAGGAATTATAATCCTAGAAGGAAGCCAAAATGTAAACAAATAAAGAATGTAAAGGATAACATTAAGTGTTTACATATCTCACTTCCTAGTCTGACGAACTTTGAAAGGTGATAATCGCTACCTGTAAAATTTTTGTTTTGTTTCTTTTTTTGCGATTTTCTGCAAAACTAAGCAAAAACGAGCAAATCTCTAAAGGAGTTTTTGTCTTAGTTTTTCGGTCCCCTATAAGTTCCTGATGTTTTGCCATTTAAATTCGGGACACCCTGTATAACTAAATAAAGTCCTTAGCTAACCCGAAGGTTCGATGCCGACACCACCAAAAGTTGACCACAAACCTCCAACCCTCTCCCCCAAAACCCAAATGCATTCCCATTTTAACTGCGCTATTACTTGAACTATATTTAACGCGTATAACTCGCGCAGTTCGGCATTGTGAAGCCTTCTAAATTCTTTTTCTTCATCCGTGGCAAATATTCTAAGCAGTACTTTATTCTCGAAAACTTTAAGGTGCTGCTCATCCCTTCATTATGTAGAACCTTTATAAGTGCCACCAATGGCTGATTGCTTTGAAAACAAGTGACGTCATTTTTATCATTATCATCACATATAATTTATTATATGTATTATACTCTTATATATTATATACAGTAGTAAATTTCAATAGCTAAAAAAAAAAATATTTATTTAAATGTTTCCATCTTTACTTTCATTCTTAAAAGTATATATTTGTTTGTATTACTTCCTTTAATAAAAAATAAACCAGAGTATTGACTGTAGGTTCAGCATTCCGTTATTGATGTACTTCCTGCTATTCCCAGAAGGTTTAATTTGACTTTTCGCTTCCTTTGATTCGACTTTATTAACGGTTTGGAATGTATACCATATTGATTCGACTTTATATATAGTTTGGAATGTATATTGATGTGACACATGCTGGTGGCAATTTCTTGAACTGTTCCAATCTCAAATCAGGGCACCTTCGTGCAGTCCAGAAAATAAATGTATTATTTTAATAAAACGAATTATATAAAACATTATTATAGATATCGTTTCATATTGTAATAATAAAAATATATTTTTAAATTACTTGTTTATTGATGATAATCTGCTTTTTTTTATTTATGTAAATACAAGTAATAACTAATTCTGCCCTGTTTCATTATTATTTATTTTTCGAATTCGTAATTATAATTCCTTGAAGTGGATAATCAAAGCCATTTTGTTTCAAACCTGGTCCATTCTCCTTTATAATTGGCTTCTTGATTAGGGTCTGTTGTTTGTTTTTGATTTGTATATCGTATTACTATATGTGTAGCATTACTCTTTTTGTAAACATACATAATTAATGACGTGATGTTAAATAAAGTAGACATTAAATACTTCATTTAACATCATAAAACGGCATAACTAGAATGTAAATTACTAATAATTTACCTCTCTTTATTTATTTATTTCCATGAATCTCCTACAAACAAAATTTACTTTTGAAAACAAGGCTAAAACGTCAATGAACTGCCCGTCGTTACAGATTACTTCAACATTTACTAGAGGAACGTTCAAAGCTACTAATTAATTACAAAACACTGTGATTGTGATCAGACCAATTTGAACGTACGGAGTTGAGGTTTCGGGCTTCACTAAACCATCCAATTCATCTAGTATCCAATATTTGCCACCAATAAACTTCAAGAACTCAAAGATGTTGATACTCAGCTAAGGAGGCAACATGAACAGAACTTGATAGACATCTGGACCTAAAGCGGACTAAATGTAGAGACGAAAGGGTCAAGTAGGTAGCTGGTCCTAGGTTAGGTTTGTCCTATTACTGGTTGTTTTTTCCCGTTTTTTCTGGAATCGAATTGAGTAGAAAGGAATTTTTTGGCTTGTATTAAAAAAAAAAATACAATTATAACCTATATATCTAAATCTGCTAAGTGCTGATGTATAGAAATTTTTGTTCATTTTTACCACTGATGAGGAATGTTGAACGTTCGAAACTAGTTTAAAAAAAAAAATTCCTACAGAAGTTGCATATAGTTCATCGATCCTAATATATGTTTGTTTTGTGTCTGCAATTTGTAATTTGACTGTGAACCTCAAATATGTTTGAGGTTCTGCGTTCTTCGAGTTTATTAGATTTTCTCGAAAAAAATTTTTATTGAGTTACCTGGCACACTTATTGAAACTTCCATATAAAAGGGGAATATGAAAAAAGCTTTATGTAGCCGCAGCTAAATTTTTTAAAAACATAAAACGGATAAATTTGGTGCCAATCATTAATAGATTGCTGAAATGAAAAACAAATCTTTATTAGCCTCTAACAAAAATGTGTAATAAAGTTTTATAATAGTCTGGCTATCTTAATTTCAAACGAAGATAATAATATGTATAAAAGATGACATGTATATAGATATATATGTAAAATTGAAAATTAAACTTTTGGGATAAATATATATCCATAAGAAAATGAAGAGAGAAAAAAATAATAATAATAATATGATGATATAATAACTATATGCTAATATAATAATTACAATGCGTTCAGGAAAAAGAAAGAAATATAGAAAAGAAATCAATCAAATGAAAAAAAAAATTGATAAAAATAATGCTTTGATGTATATGGTAAATCATGTGGCCAACATAGTGGTAGGAGGCTCTATTTTGGAAAAGTTTTCCCACCAAACATTATTCAAATATTAGGTTTGGAAATCATTATTTGCACCCTATTGCATTGCTTCATTGTTGTTTATTGCAGTCACCGGTTCTTCTATTTATTGATGTAAAGACCCAGACACCTCTACCCCAATGGTTCGAACAACACGCGTGTGGTTCCCCCGTGCGCACACAATTGTATGGACAGATGTTCCAACACACTACCCCAAGTAATCCCTTCCAGCCTGAAGCAATCCATCCATCAGTTTATTATTTGGCAATTCTTCCACCGCAGTCGATAAACATACTCCACTCTATAGTGAATTCGTTTGGTTGGGACGGGTTCGAAACCTTTTTGATAGTTATTTATGGCATATAATTCACCCTCTAATGTTTTCTGTCATATCGCTAGGGGTGCATTCAAAATCAACTGCAACAGTCATTTGTCCCTGTCTCTTGAAATTGATTGTTTGGAAATTCAATTAAATGAGGGAGGTTTATGTGATTTCGTTTCTAGATAAATTCTCTCTCTCTCTCTCTCTCTCTCTCTCTCTCTCTCTCTCTCTCTCTCTCTCTCTCTCTCTCTCTCTCTCTCTCTCTCTCTCTCTCTCTCTCTCTCTCTCTCTCTCTCTCTCTCTCTCTCTCTCTCTCTCTCTCTATATTATATATATATATATATATATATATATATATATATATGTAATGTTTGATAATGTTCTTGAGGTTCAGTCAATAAAATAATAACTTATTTTGGTGACGTTTCGAGACTACATTGTTCTCACAATCATACCGTGCAGTAAAAATAACAATTAGGATTGATAAATTAATTTTCACTTCTTTTGGAAGTATTTTATTAAAATACTAGGTTGGAATGCTAGACATTCACCTTAAGACATTCAGTTCTGAGGAGATCTAATAGATATCTCTTCTGTTAGATCTCCTCAGAACCGAAGGTGAATGTTTAGCATTCGAAACTAGTATTTTAATAAAATAATTCCAATAGAAGTGGCAATTAATTCATCAATCCTAATCTATTGCTCTTTCTATACTATCAGCCTTGTATCTCACGTGACTAAAATAAAATTATATATTATATAAATTACACAGGTTATTTCAACACATAAAATAAGCTACATTATAAATATATAAAAACATCTGTTAGGATTTACTACATATAATTATAAAATATGGAGGAGTATGAAACTACTTACAATGTTATTGGTGGATATGCTATTGGTACTAATTATAACAATTCTAGTATACAACTGAACTACGGAATTTCTGAAAAAAAGGTTAGGAATGAGTATTCCCAAACGTTTTCCCAGGTACCAGTTGATGAAATTTCCGTAATTCTGTGTGAATATAAATGGATAAATGTTATTAGTTGATCTTTTATATTATATTATAAATGTATTGTATAAATCTGAATGTATTAAATTGGAATAACATTTGTTTAGGTTGAGGACGTCTGACATTTTGTTTATTGAGCGATTTTTAAATTTGTCTGTGGTTATAATTTCTTTAATGTTTAGTTTAAAATTATTTTGTTCATGGTGAATAATTTTGGAGGAATCAAATTTAATAAAAGAATGTTTGGTTTTTCTGTAATGTGTAGTGAGAGTTGTTTGTTCTAGTTTGTTCGGGTTTTTAGTTATTGACGTGCAACTTTATGTTGATAAACACGTCGTTTTTTATTTTTCCGATGTACCGAAATAAGATTTCCCACAACAATATTCTCACGGTATTTCGTGAACTATATTAAATTTTACTTCTAATTGATCTGTATCTTTGGGTTTAGGAATTACTATAGGCGGGTTAAAGATTTCTTCAGTAAAGGGGCTCAACTCTCAAGAATTAATTAGAATATTTGCTTAGAATTAGAAAGATTTGCTTTTGAAGAAAAATAGATATCCGTTCGTTCTATTTAATTTAATAATACTTTGTTAAAAATACTTTTCGTCATTAATCTTTTTAAATGTATTTTGTTTTTTAAAAGTGATATTGGGTGAGATCGATCAAAAACTCGGATGCAACATTTCTTTCAGTATATTCACTCAGTCACTCAACATAGATTTTTAATTTCTTGTTTTCATTACAAGTTAATATATGCATCTTAAACATTAGGTTGTGAAATTAATTATTTTTTATTTGCAATTAACTTATTGTTAGATATTGTATCCTGTGAATAATGTTTGCTAATTACTAACCTATTTCTAGGGTTATAATTGTTTATTTTATTTTATTTTTTTTATAAATAAGATTTGTTTTGCCTCTTTAGCTGTCATAACGATTAGTTTATGAAATAGAAATTTATTTTTAAACTGAGGTTCCGGTATCAACATTTTGTTACACCATTCAAAATATTTCTCATCAGATTATCAAAACTTTTTTTTCAGTGGCTCTTCATCAACATATTAATTAATTGAATAAATATTCCAGTAATGGACCATGCTATAATTATCGGAGCCCGTAATGTGAAATGTAATTTCAGTGAACTATATATATACTCGTATACACAGACCTACCGCAGAGCCCTAACCTTTGACTGAGGTAATTTTAGCGCTGTGTTAGCTTACTATTTTAGCGCGAGGAGGGAATTCGGTACAAGAGAGATTGCCGCAGAGAAAGGAATGGAATCCAGTGATATGTGTGGTCCATCTTATTTTTGTTGGGAAGAAGTTGAGGACCTCTGGCACCTTACATAGCCTAGGCTCCTAAGATCTTTGCTCTACCGCACTCAAGGCTTGGCATAGATAACAACTGTCAGAGTTCCAGGTATAACTCTTTAATAGATTTCATTGTCATGTCTTATTATAATGTTTTGCTAAACTTAAATGTTAGGTACCAAATAATGAAAAAAAAAATATGTTTCCAATATTTGTTTGAAAATTTAGGAGTTTTTTCATCAAAAGCCTTTGATTCCAGACCAATGCAGGCATGGAAGGTTTCCTTTAAGACCTCTTATTTAGATTTTAAAATCTATAATAGTTGATGACAGAAGAATAAGAAACCTTTTTTATATCAATTTACTGAAATTTACATCTGTACAAAATATACACATCGAGTGAATATGTTAATATTAATTACAATAACATGTCAAAACTGGAAAATAACGTATCAGTAGCACTTCAATAAAAATTCTACACTAGAAGGTCTCTAGGCCATCTTCTTTTCGGAAGACTCGGAGGGATATCCGGAATAGAGTGGAAAGCAAGTTGATGAATTAGTGGGTTTGAGTGGTTACGCAGCTTACTATGGAAGGATTGGTATCTGGTATGGGCTAAATCAGCAACATATGGAACATTAAGATATTTATAGATAAGTTTATTGGTGACAAAGTATGGAACCGATTTTTCGAAGGATTTTGGATTGGATACGAGATGAATGGGATGGTTTAGTTCCCAAAAGCTCAACTCCGTACTTCCAAATAGCTCTAATCACTGTCATGTATATGAGTCTTTTGTAATTAATTGGGAGCTTTGAACGTTTGTCAAGTAAATGTTGAAGTAGTCTGTAACGACGGGCAGCTTCTTGTCGTTTTAGTCTTGTATGTGGATTCCAAGTTAGACGTTTGTCCAAGTGAAGTCCTAGGTAGAGGATCTGTTCAACAGGGATTAATGGAATATCATTACTCTTACAAGATTAAATCAAGTTTTAAAAACATTTAACTATACGTTGTAGATTTATTGTGATGGGTAAGTCAAAGGGATAAGTTTTGGCCATAGCATTGATTTCCATCAGTTGGGCTATAAAAGTGAAAATGTCAAATACTATTTATTATATTATCTATTTCTATATTCTTCTCATCTCAACAATTATTATTATTCTTAAAGTTATTTTTTATGACATCATGTACGATTTGGTACTTGCTTGTTTTTGTTTTTGTTTATTGATATAAAACTGCTTTGGAGTTCAACGCTGATTGTTCAAATTGATTGCTACTGTTGTGAAATTATTAAATGGTTTGGTTCGGTTATAGGAATTAAAGTCCTTCAATTTGAAACAGGGCGATATATTTTATATTTTCATGAATTCTGTGAACGAATATTGCTATTTAATATTGCTTTCTATATTTTAATTTACAACCCGGACTGTATGAACATTTTATCATACAATAGCTGCCTGTATTCTCCTATATTTTTTTTTTTTTTTTTTTTTTTTTTTTTTTTTTTTTTTTTTTTTTTTTTTTTTTTTTTTTTTCTTTTATTTCTTTCTCATATTTTATTTATCTGAACTTAGCGATATTTATATTTTACTATTTCGTTTTATACTAGCATACCCCGCCGCGGCTTTGCCCGCTCTCATAAATAAAAAACTTTGATTAGGTACTTTAAATAATGATTGAATTTCATTTGTTTATTGATACGAATCTAGTATTTAAATATGGATTTTTGTATTATTTTTTCAATGATATTTTCTAGCATTACAGTGATTTTTGACCTGGTTATAATTGCATTGATTAGGGTAATGCATAAGCATAATTAGTCATCCAATTTGGCTGAAATAATTTTATCGATCCATATGTTTAGATTTTTCCTAACCATAAAAGTATGTGACTTCGTTTCTGGTATACAAGGCTATACTTTTTAATTATTATTATGGTAAAACTGATTACTGCTAAACCTTCCTAGAACTGTGAAGATTAAGTTAAAATTTATTACAGTTGGGATCAATAGTTTTGTCATTGAAAACTTTGTTACTCAATGGCCACATATCGCTATATTTTTAAACTGCACTGGGATCCACATGTCGCTCCATATATTTATAGCTTTCTTTAATAACAATCGAATTAAAAATAAGTAATTTTTATAAAAAATGTCTAGCTCTATATAACTCTCTCTTATGGTGCTCGCCACCTATCGGGCGATTATCACATTTCACAATGCACAACATATTTATCGCTTTTTTTTTATGGCAATATAATTAAAAATCTTTAAATTTTATTCTGGTTAAAATTTGGTAGAGATTGGTTCAGTAGTTTCCGCGGTTAGTGATCACAAAAAGAAAAATGGCTTCTCCTTTTATATAAGAGTATAAATGTAGATAAGTATATTAGTTGGTATTGTGCCCACAATTCATTGTCATTTGCTGGAATTGATTTATAGTTCCTTTTCGAATTACCGTTGCATTAATTCGATCTATCGATATCTGCCAAGCTCGGCTCTCTCACACACTCATTGTATCATTATCATTATCCACAGAGCGCAGGGAGCCCAGAGATGCGGGCTCTATTACTACGCCCCTTATATCCTTGTCAGCCGAGGCTAATTGAATTTTTATAGTTATTGACTTCATTTATAGCTCTATAGCCATTAGTTATCTGTCTTCCATCATGTGTTGTTCTATGCGAATCCGGTTTTCCTGGGCATGTTTACTACCGTATGTATAGATTCCAGGTATCATTTATAGAAGGCTGGAAAGAAGCTATGGGAGAACTTAAATATGAATGCTGATATCAAAACATTCAACAAATTGACTGGTTTTCGTCTGCAAATGACATGACTGGACATGACACCATGTCCTACGAAATGCTCGTAATTTTAAGACACCACTGGAGAAAAAAATTTCACAGCCGCTGAAACAACTCGTGAAATTATTAAATATGAAGGGGAAGGAGTCCTAGAAGAGCGCACTGCGCGGCGTGAAGAAGGGCTCCGGGCGGCCATTAATGGATATTTATGCGGTTCTGTAGGAAGATGTTGAGTCAAATAAGTCCACAAGTACTCTCGAACTTGCCAGGGAGTGTGGTGTGTCGAAAGATACTGTTAGTCGCCATCTTCTCTCCATGGGGAAGGTGAAAAAGACCTATAGGCTGGTCTCTCACGAACTTACTCCTCAACAATCAGCTAACAGGCTAGAAATTTGTGCCCATTTATTGGAAAACCCTTCTGATATTAGATTTTATCGGAGGATTGTTACCTGTGATGAAAAGTGGGTTTACTGGTAAAATCCGAATACCCATAAGCAATGGCTAGATCGCTGTCAAACTGCTTTACCGGTTGCTGCAAGAGGGCAATTTGAAAAAAAATCCATGCTTTGCGGTTTTTCGAATTTTGAAGGTGTTATTCATCACGAATTGGTTTTTGACGGATGCTCTATGAACTCTGAACTCTACTGCGAACTGGAAAGATTGTACGCAAGTTGTCGGAGCGTTATCCTGCTCTGTCCAACCAAAAAAAGGTTTTATTCCAACAAGATAATGCTCGTCCACACACTTCCCGTCGTGTTAGTCGCCATCTTCTCTCCATGGGGAAGGTGGAAAAGACCTGTAGACTGGTCCCTCACGAACTTACTCCTCAACAATCAGCAGTCGAACCAATGAAAAGATTACAGAACTTCATGGGTTTGAACTCCTGCCTCATCCACCATATAGTCCAGACCTCGCACCTTCGGATTAATACTTGTTTCGATCCATGGCCCATTTTCTTCAAGGGAAAAAATTTGGTAATTTTGCGGAAGTTGAAAATGCTGTCCAAGAGTTCTTTGACAGCGTGGCATCGAGCAATTGGATAGCAGATGGGTAATGGCGGTAGATAACAATGGACTATTATTTGAGTATTAATTGTATTTTATATCAAAGAAATAATAATACAAATATTTGTTTCTAAAACGGTAATGTTTTTTATACGCCCTATTATTTTATGTTTAAAAGTGTTACAGAAAAACAAATGAACATTCTATGGTCGCTTTTGCTAAAAAGGCGGACCGTAGTGAAGAGCGGTGAGGTAATTTCAAAGGCTGGAAAACATCGGGGCTAAGTTAGTATGTCGTGATAATGGAAAATTGAGTTCTAATTTTAAATTGGTAGCGCTAGAATGCGCCTGGTTAAACAGTAACTGGTTACTGAGAAGTAACTGTTAAAAGGAGCAAGCCACCTCTTCGCAAGTAATACCGACTCGATAACTTGAAAAATTATTATATATCGAAAAATTGATAACTCGAATTAAATTTGTTCACCCTTTAACTTCGACTTATCGATATTTTACTGTTATAATTTTTGTTGAAGTTCCATGCTTCGACTCTTAGAGGCTCACCCCGTTCCGCATCCTCGAACTACACATCTAGTACTTAGTACCCAGTACTCAGTACTCAGTTCCCAGCTACCTGTGACTCCTATCCTACAGACCTGTGGGACGGACGACAGCGCCGACAAAGATTATCAAGAACATCCGGGATATGGCTCGTTCCCCACGGCAATTGTACCCTCACCCTCGGGTGGTGCTGTGAGTGCTGTGAGGATGTCTCACCTCCATCAGGTCCTGCTGCCATTAGGTACTATCTACTTCACTACATATCCTTTCCTATCCTTCGTCAGGATTGTATATCTTCAACAATTTGGAATTTAACTTGCGATAGTTTTTATAGTTAGGGTTATTATCATTATGGAGAAGAATTGATGTATCATAATTTAAAAATAAATACAAAAAACTATTGCTAATGACAATAGGTATGCAATAGGTCAATGTTCGTAGGTATCGAATTTTATCATCGTTCCTCGATACCGATTTTTTTCTCAAGATTCGACATATATAGGAATATGAATATAGGAATATACATAGGTAACAACAATACATAATTAACAAGATATAGGTAAACACTACACGTACATGTAGGTAAGCAACATACAGTCAAAACTCGATAAGTCGAAGTTGAAGGGTGAATAAATTTACTTCCAGGTATCAATTTTTCGAGATATAGAGCTCACAAAAAATATTTGTTGTTATATTTATAAACATTCATTCATTATATATACATAGGGTAATTAATCTTACTAGTGTAAGAGTAAATAATTTATTTAAAGAAAAAAATACAGAAACGGTAATACTAACGCAAAAAAAAAAAAAGAAAGAAAAATAGAAATTGAGCGAGAATTTACTTTTTTTCAATTCAATTGTTATTAAACAGCTATGGACTATATGGAGCGACATTTGGATCCCAGTGAAGTTTAAAAATTTGCCGATATATGACCATTCTGCAACAGAGTTTGCAATAGTAATACTAATAAACTCAACGGTACTCAATTTTAACTACTATGAAGTTTAACTATAATAAATTTTATAGTTCTATGAAGGCTTAGAATAATAAATTTTACCATATAAATAATAAAAATATGTAGCCTTGAGTACCAGGAACGAGTTTTGCCAAATTATCATAAACTTTTATGGTTATGAATTAAAATCCAACCAGATGAATAAATAAAATTATTTTTGCCAAATTATCTAATCATACTTTTTCGTACTCTTTAACTCTTAATCAATGCAATTTTAGCCACTTTAAAAATTGTTGTCACGCGTGAAATTATCATTGAAGAAAGAATACATGATATTTATCGATAAACAAATTAAATTCAATCATAAGTTAAAATAATTTAAGTTCTTTATTTATGAGAGCGGGCGAAGCCACGAATAGGGTATTTATATAATTTTTACTATTCATACTAATAACAGAGATAAAATCAATTGATGAAAACGCTTTCGATGTACAGGATGATCCCAGATCCCAGGACCAATATCCCCCAGAACCTGACCTACAAAGTTAGGGCAGAGGAACAAGACAAGAACCCAAAATAAGAGTTAAAATGTACGAAAGATGTTAGTAGGCGATATTTCTTCCTCCGGCCCTTCACTTAAGTAGCGGCTTAGCTTGTTGCCACCTTCCGGTTTCCTCACAGCAAAGAAATACCTTCTCCATTTTGTAACCGATTTCTTCTTTATGTTCCTCTATATTTCATTTATCCTCGCCCTTTTCCTACCTCTCCTACCTTCCTTGGGAAATCTTTAGTCGGGAAAAGATTATTTAGTCAACTTGCTATTAATATTCAACGAATCTTTCATTTTATTTCTGTTTTATTTGATTAAACAGTCATTTGTTTTTTTTGTTTTTTTTAAGTACTTTATCTATAAAGATTTTGATAACCTTAATTTTCTTATAATTTATATTATTTGAAATTTGACAGTACTTTATTTTAAATGTTATACGTATTATTTAAAATATTGGATACATTTCTTTATAAATGTGACATTAAAATTTATTATTATTTATAATTGTTTTTTTAGACCTATTGGAATAAAAGGTGTTGAGCTCTACGCCTCAACCAAACCTTCCAATGAGGGCTATGTATCGATACTAAATACATCGAAATATCGATATTTTTTTTCTTTTGGTAATCTGACATTTTCGTATCGATATTTCTTCTTACGATGTATCGATATGTACGCTACTATATATCGTTTTCACCATATTATAAAAATGCAATATAAATTTTAATAAGAAAGTAACATCACCTTATAAAATGGTTTAATTAAGGGATATTTTTGTCACTATGGAAGTAATGTTATTAACTTTTGGTAAACTTCAATTAAACTAGGGGAGTGAAAATATCAAACTTCTGATGAACTTTTTTTTTTTAATTTTTTTTTTTGTTTATACAGTAGTGTTTAATTGAATTAATATTTTCCAATCTGCCTAACCTTTGGGCGATAAATGATACAGATGACAAATAATCCATTCACAGACTATGTACAATCAAAAGTTTTTACAGTAGGGAAGTGTAAATAACAAAATATAAATATATAAAATTATAAAACAGTGAATCCTTGTTTAACTGTAGAGCCCAAAATATCCTCGATATGGAATATTGTTACCGATCCCTACTTTCAATTCTTCTCGTATCCAATCCGGATTTTTCGAAAAATGTCATTATACAGTAAATTGTAGCAGGGTTTAGTACTTAAAAATAAAATAGCGAGATCGGACCATTTTTCGCGAAGTTATGGCCTTGGAAAAATTCTTCGTTGTCTTAGTTGCAGATAAAAAAAAACCTGATAATAACCGCTATTTTGGACGTTTTTGGTTATGAAGCCGACGGCTGCCGTGTTAGCATACTTCAGATTCGGATTCAGCTCTCCAAAAAACATTAAGATCCATTAAAAAAGAAAGGACAGCAGTTTTATTTTTCCTGAAAACGGCCTTCTGGAACCTTACTTGCTGCCGCCATCTTGACCGTGTCTGGAAACGGCAGCAGTGTTTTTTCTTACACAAAAATTGATGACCTTTCAAATAAACATTTGGGAGACCTATGATGACAGGCTTAGTGTCGTCGGCTCTTAGCCTAATACAATCTAAAATCCTTACTTTGTCCAATAAACCAATAAACTTATCCATAAAGATATTAATGTTCCATATGTTGTTACTCCGGATAAACCTCTGAGGCACCTGAAAAGAATACCTTTTATAGAAATTTTATTAAAGGGCCACCTGTGGCTGGTTTATTAGATGAGTTATTATCATCTTCATTTTTTCGTTTTCTTACACATTTAGTGGTGGTATATGTTCTATGTTCTATGCAGTTGTAATTATAAATTTGAAGAAAAAACATAAAATTTCCGTATTAAAAAAATCTTTATTATTTTATAAATTATTTGAGCTTAAGCAACAATTAAGGTTAAATTAAGTGTGAAAGAGGTCCGAATGAGTACTAGTCTATATTTTTCCATTGCTCTCTCTCAAACTCAAACAAGTAGTAGTTTTTGTAATTATAATGCAGTGGCCGGCTACTACTTGTTTGAGTTACTGAATCGAATTAAACAATATCAATTTTTTAATCAGAAATTGTTAAAAGTTTTAGGTCGAAAAGCCAAGAATAAAATAAAATTATAATTATAAAAAATGAACTACTAATTGTTTGACCGGTAAAAAACCGGTGAATCTGCAGGCACCTAGCAGCGGCCAAATATCGGTCGATTTTATACCGGCCGTCCAACAGTCGATGTGTGTGCAACTAGCCAAAGCCTTAAAAATAAAAAATTAAATTAAATTAAACGCCTAGAGATGATATAAACTACTCGTCAAAAGTACCGCAACACTTTAAAAAACTTTTTTTTTTCATAATAAAGAAAGGTTCTGAAGGCTATTATAAACATTCTTAAACTAGACATAAACAATTTTTTTTAAAATGAATTACAATATTTCTTCCAATAAACAAACTTACTTTTTAAAATTTTCATTGTTTACAATTTTAGCTTTTAAATTTATATTTAATAAGACATATTGCCCACTCTGGCTTGAATGACTGCTTCCATTAATCTTGGCATACTTTTAAATAACGAAACGAATGATAAACATGGACTGCAGGAAATTTGAAAAAAATAATCTAAAATTCCATCGTTTGTTATTAACAGACAAAAACATTTAATGTGTCTAATCCTTAATATCTCACATAATAATAAATAATATTAATAATAATATAAAACAAGTATGGATTTAGGCAAAAACCAGGAAAATCTCGAGAATTATCGGTGTTGCAATACTTTTGACGGCGAGTTTAGTTAGAGTCTCTGGATGCGTAACTGATTTTTACAACGTTACATATTTAACCACTCAAACTTGGAATATTATACTAGTGTTTAGGAATCGGATAAATTTTATGACTGAACATATTGTACATCAAATCCGGACAGAACTGGATTCGGCTAATGTTTTCTACTCGGGCAGTATAAAAGTTAATAAGTAAGGGACAAAGGTAATACATATACTGATTGTCAGTCTGCTTCGCTCCGGCTACCGCTCAATATAATATCATTTATTATTTATTTATCACTTTGTGAAGTACAATTTACAAAAGCATGAAGTCTGAGTCCCCTTCGCCTCTTCAATGTCATTCAAGGTGAAGTGCTGTGTACTGTTTAATTTTTTGAAACCATGAAAAAGTATTTCTGTTAATATCAAAATACAAACAAATAAACAGACAATAATTAAAAAAAAAATAATGGTTACGATGTGGGTATCTGGTGCTGATGGGGGGGGGGATGATGAAATGAGGTAATCTTTTGCGACAGCACATGACATTTCATATTGACATGTATGTGTATTTTTTAGCGTAACGTTTTTTTTCACATTCAAAAATGTAACATTTTGACACGCTCTAGCTCTGTTTGTGTTGGTTGGATCGAAAAATTGACGATTGTTTTCAATCAGAATTTTAATAGAGAAGATGTTTGGTCATCTTCATAACATTCCCCGCTAGAACCTCCCGTTTAGGATCTATATTTTGCTTTGAATAAAAAATGTCGCGTTTAAAACCGCCATTGTCTCTCAACTTTGTCTATTTCGAATAATCATTAATTGATAATTTAATTTAATTATTTATTTAAGTAATTTGATAAGGCTAACAACAAGAAACTGCTCGTCGTTACAGACTACTTCAACATTTACCAGACAAACGATCAAAGCTCCCAATTAATTACGAAGGACTTATTTACATGACCGTAATTAGACCTATTTGGACAGCTTTTAGAGCTTTGGGGCTCTACTAAACCATCCAATTCATCTCGTAACCAATCGTTACAATCCAAAATCCTTCGAAAAATCCTTATGCTCCTTACTTTGTCACCAATAAACTTATCCATAAAGATCTTAATGTTCCATATGTGACAGATTTAGCCCATACCAGATACCTATCCTTCCATAGTTAGCTCCATCACCACTCCAATCCTCTAATTTCTCAACTTGCTTCTACACTATTCCTGATAAACCTTCGAGGCGTCTGAAAAGAAGATGGCCAAGAGATCTTCTAGTCTAGAAGTTTTATTGAAGTGCTACTGATGAGTAGTTCTTTTCAAGTTTTGACCTGTTATTGTAATCGTTATCAGCTCATTTACTTGATGTATATATTTTTACAGTTGTAAATTTCAATAAAGTGATATTAACAAAATGAAAGAAAAGTAATTTTATTCTTTAATCCTAAAATGAAAGTTGGGAAAATCAGTTGATTTGTAGATTGATATACCCATCATCTCTTGTCTTTCCCAGTCAGGGAGAAATTGAGTTATAATCAGTGCGTATAATCGCTTACAAAAATTAAGCGAAGAAAGTGAAAATTATAATATCATTTCAATAGTTCTGGCTTTCATTCAGTTCTAAAATGTCACTTAAACAATTGGGTAAACCTTGTGAGGTGGTAGAAATTTCCCTGATATTTCTTTGCTTATTGTTTTTATAGTTCGTCGTGCCAAGAAAAGCAGTTAGAACATCTAATGAAATGAAATGTAATCTTTATTCTGCGGCAGCGAAAA
This sequence comes from Euschistus heros, assembly GCA_003667255.2. Lineage (NCBI taxonomy): Eukaryota > Metazoa > Arthropoda > Insecta > Hemiptera > Pentatomidae > Euschistus > Euschistus heros. The sequence continues at coordinate 277,245 of RCWM02000511.1, forward strand.
TCCCCTAAGAGTAACAAAGAAGTATATTTTAATGATTATAATAGCTCATTGCATTATATTATTAAGTTATCTTACGACAAATGAAAATTATCTGATTTAATCTAAAATTTATCTGATTCCTTATTCTATGTGCATATATTTATATGAATGTGTGGTAGGTGAGAGTTGTATTCATTGTAAAGAGACAGAGAGAAACAGAAGGGAGAAAAAAAGAAAAGGGAAAGGAAATAAGAAGAATGAGATATGTGAATATTATGAGGGAAATAACATAAAATGAAAGAATGAAGTGAAATAGGAAAAAAAGGGGGGGAAAAGAGAGGAAAAAATAATTTAAAAAAATAAATAAAATGAAGAGGAAGGGGAAAAAATAAATTTTATTAGTTTGCCTAGTATTAGGTAGTATTAAGTATTGTATTATAGAACTATAACTATATTATAAATTATATTGTTGTCTTTAATTGGATAGATGAGTATGCTGTGTTTATAGCAAGCCAATAAAGTTGGCCAGCACTGTGTTTATTGTTTATTGTCTCAATAAAGCATATATCTCTCCCTATATACATTAATTACTTTTTTAAAGAAAATTTGGGATCTACTTAGTTTAGGATATAAAAAATGCCCATGATATAGTTACTTCAGTGTTGGGAGATGTTATTGCTTGGAACTGTATTAGATATCCTTCTACGTGTCCTGAATTCCCTTTATCCTACCCTAGTAACATTTTCTTATATTCTAAATGGTTTTGTCCTTTTATTAAAATGCTAGCTCACCCTGTCGCAGCTGCGGCCTCGCATGCTCTCATAAATAATCAATTTAGTTTATTTGATCAATTAATTGAATTTTATTTGTTTATCGATAAAATTTTTGTATTGAAGTATCGGATTTAGCATTATTTCTTCAATGATATTTTTACGCATTGCAGTAATTTTTAACCAGGTTAAAATTGCATTGATTAAGTGTTTGAAAAGTACGTAAAAGCATAATTATACATCAAATTTGACAGAAATAATTTCATCTACCCATCTGGTTGGATTATAATTTCTAAGTATAAAAGAATATGACTGTTTAGTCCAGTCAATGAGGGGTGTAGGGTCCATGGAATATCCGATCATTTTGGACTTCACAGCTTTGTCTGGAGTAATTAGAAAGTAGAAAGGGGGTGAGCTAAAGGTGGGGGAGGGCAGAAGGTCCCAATTTTGTTTTTCGATAATATCTCGAAAACGGTGAGCTCTAGAAAAATGTGCTACAAATCAAAATTAAAGTTCATTAAACTTCCTATAAAATTAATTATACACGTATTCGTCGAAATTCCAACAGTTTTCGAGATATACGTTATGAAAAATCGATAATTTTAGAGAACAAATATTTTTAGCTCACTTTTTGTTGAACATTTGATTCGCGCCAGAAACGTATTTATGAAATTAAAGTAAATTTAATAGTCTACAATTTTGATTCTGAATTGAGAAACGATTGTGGAAGGTACTATAAGAAAAGTTTAACAAAAAGTGAGGTGACATTTGTTTTTTCCGAAAATCACCGATTTTGAATAACGAATATCACGTAAACTATTAGAGTTGTTATCGATAAATTGAACTTTTCCCCTCCCCCCCCCCACCGTTAGCTCACCCCCTGACTTTTAGTATGTTTACCTTTTAACTATTCCTAACGAAGCTATGAAGTCAAAAATTATTGCATATTCCATGGACTCTACACCCCTCATTTCAGTTTTTTCAGTTTTCATTTCAGTTTGGCAAGCCTCGTTTCTGGCACCCGAGACTATACATTTTAATTATTATTATAGTAAAATTTATTATTATAAACCTTCCTAGAACTATAAAGATATTGTAGTTAAAATTTTGTGCAGTCAGGTTAAATAGTATTATCATTGAAAACTTTGTTGAGAATGTCCACATATTGGTAGATAATTAAACAGCACTGGGATCCACATGTCACTCCATATATTTGTAGCTTTTTTAATAACACTTGAAATGAAAATAAGTGAATTTGATCATAAATTTCTAGCTCTATATAACACCGTACCTTTGTAACCTCTCTCGAATGTTGTTCGCCACCTATCGGTCGATTATGAAACTTTACTGCGTGCCACATATTTAACGCTTTTTTTATGGCAATATAATGGAAAATCATTAAATATTATTATTGCTAAACCTTGCCTGAACTATAAATATGATGTGGTTAAAATTTGGTATAGATTTTTTCAGTAATTTTCCTCTTTAGTGATCACAAACGAAAAATGCCTTGTCCTTTTATATAATTGTGTAGATTACGTTACATTTTTTTAGATATGAATATTGTTAGGTCATTTAATTTATAACACAGACTCAATTCCCACCTGACTGGAAAAAAGTAATGGATCATGGACTGGTCTATCTATAATATACTGCTGCTTAAATGGAAACTGGAAAAAAGAAATTTGCGATCCCAGTAACATCAACATGGCTGGGCTAGAGCGTGTCAAAAAAGGCCCAACACAAACAAATTTTGGCAAAACGTCACAAACCGTTCATTCAAACCAATATCCAATATAGCTCTAGCGAAAAATGTTACGTAACAAAAAATATTCTTCAGTAAATTTTTAACTTAAGGTAACAATTTACCTATCTGTGTTGGTATAGATATAGCTACCTCCGTTGCTGCCTGTATATTCAAAATACTTTTCTTCATTTAATGTTTTTAGGTAGAATTGAACTAACTCACAGGCATGCAAACTAACTACGTTTTTGAGCACAGCTAATATTTATAGTCGCCATTGAATATTATTTTTTAAATGGTAAAGTTTTATATTTCCATATTTTTATAAATAATATTATTAATTTTTTTTTTCCATAAAGAAACATAATTTATTTTAAAGTTCATGTTTATAAAAATTATTAAAGAAAAAAAAAAACTGAGGTGTCTAAAATGTGATAGCGACTGATATATGTAGCGGCTATATAATTCTTCCCCTTTGTTCCGCTCCAGTCGAAGAACAGAAAGACTATAATTCAAAAAGTTTTGGAAGGAGTTTTAATAAGGAGAAGGAGAAGGAGATAGAGGAAGAAGGGATGAAGAGGAACCGAAGTAGAAGATTGGTAAGGACCTACCTTTGGAATAGCGATCCATTCTCAGCGGACAGCAATATTTCAAACCGACCTGAAGAATCTTTAAATATTACTCCAGGACTCCAGCAGAGGGAGGGGGACTATATACTGCCGCAGTTCATCTTCTGTCCAGGTTCGCATATCTCTTCTCAAAGCAATAGCCCTTCTCTCTTTTATAAGTCTTCGTTTGATAGTATATTACATGTGTGAGTGTGTATGTATATATATATATATATATATATATATATATATATATATATATATATATATATATGTTTAATATGGTTCTTGAGGTTCAGTCTATAAAATAACAGTGAACGAAACAACATACGATACAGTTATATAAGTTAAAATACCTCTATTCTACTACCAAACAAAACATTCTTTTATAAGAAAATTCGGCTCTTGGCTAAAGAAAATGGGGAAACTGAAGTAGAAAATTCCAGTCCTCCAACTTTCGTCAAAGAAGTGAAAAAAATTTATGAAGTAGACCTCCCGATATATGAAGAAGAATTCATTGAAGAATATGAAAGGATGAAAATAAGATTAAATTAAGAAGTAATCCTCATACTGTAGAGAAGAAGCAGTATCAGAAATTGAAGAACTACCTGCGAATAAAACAATTATGATAAAGAAGAACAAGAAAAGGAAAAAAGAAAAGTAAATTTTTATCAAAGAAAAATGTAATTCATAAAAAAAGAAGGCCAAGTCACAGAAATAGGAAGGGAACAAGACCAATAAAGCTCAGAATGGTTACAAGAATTAAATCTGTGAAAAGAATAAAATCGGTAATAGCTAAAAGGATCAATGAGGTAAAATTAAAGACAATCAAGAAGCATAGGAAAGGTGAAAATAGGCGAGAAACAGAAAGAAAGATAACTTATGTTAAAGAAAAATATATTCAAGATTGTGACAAAAAAAATCCAAGGAAAAAGAAACATAAGAAAAAATCTAAGTTACCAATAGAAGAAATTGTTAGGAGGAAACATTTCACTGATGGAAAAAACCAGAATCCCGTAGATGTACGCAACTATCTACGGGGGAAGGTTAAGAAAAAATTATAATTTTTGACAATGCCTATTGGAAATTTGGTACAGATCTGGCTTATACTTATGGAAAAGACTATTTCTTAGGATATAAATAGAGATATAATAAATTGTGTAAATATTAGATTATTAGGAAATATCAAATAGGTTATTTCAATAAGAGACCTCAACAAAGTTTAATCAGTTTAAAATATATAATTTATCAGTCTATAAATACTGTGAAAACAAGTTATAGAATGAATAAGGGTAAATTAAAATTAAAAGATTTTTAGTCAAAAGAAATTTTGTAATGGCCAAAGTTTTATAGAAAAAATAGCTAACAGTAATAAATAGCCTAAAGCTGCCAGGAATGATCAGTTAGAACAAAAAAGGAGCATCCCAATGGAAACATCATAAAGTTTGGATAGAGTGATTTATTTTATTGTATATTTTTGTAGAAGTAATAAGGAACATTACTAGATTTTTTGGAGTAGACGTTGTCCTCCTTTTATCAGGAAAGAACCCTGAAGTTAAAGAAGCCAGAAGGAACTTCTGTTGATACCCAGAGCGATGGGAATTATAATTTGTAAGGATCCAAACGGAAGAAGAATTAAAATATTTTATTAAGTTAATGGGGCTCAATTATTATTTGTATTATTCAACTGTTATTAACTTACTGTACACGTGATAACTTGGTAGGCTTATTTAAATTTATAAATGGTTATATTTAAAATAATAGAAAATGTTGAAGTAGAATATACATTCATCACTTGTACTAAATATCCGTTTAGTATAAAAATTGGTTTTATTGCTTTGTTATAAATGGTTGAGGTCAATGTTTAAGATTAGGTTTTTGGAAATTAGATCATAATTTTGATATTTATAAGGATTTTAATTAATTTACAATAGGGGTAAATTAGCACATAATTAGCGTCGTTTTTTAAAAAGTTGTAGCATGATTTTTTGGAAATGTTTTTAGGTTTTGTTAAAAAGTTGGTGAAAGATTCGTAAAGGATCCAAGATTTGATAAAGGTTATATAAAAATATTTGTGCGTAACATCGTATTATAAATAATAACATTAAAAAATATATTGTGTCATATAAGAAGATCCTTAAAACCAATATAGGAGTTTAAATTGATTTTCCAATATGTTAAAAATAACATACCTACCTATAACCAAAGTATCATAAATTAGTTTACTGAAGTAGAGTCATTGTAAAGTTCTGGTTGACATATTGAAAATAGAAATAGGATCATTATTTTATATTTTGCATTGTATAACTTCATTTAGGAGAACGGATATGCGGCTACCTGCAGTTCCAGGTATACCTCCGTACCACGGCAATAGCTTGCAAACAGTCGGTGTAAAGGGACACCCCTCAATTCTCAGGTAGCGAACCCTCTTCAATAGGATTACAGAAGTAATAACATCCGGTGGAAAAAAAGTAAAAGTGAAATCTTGGACTACCAGTCAATGATAATAGTTCCAAATAGACCTAACAATAATCTGTAGTAAGAACCACTTAAGCTCGGAAAAGAAAAAGGGTCAACAGGTCAGAGAATATTTTTATCACTTGCATGACATCAGAATATTCCCGTTCAGCAGACGCAACCAGAAACTATTTTTCAACTGGCTCAACAGAAATTAGAAATAGACGTTGATGATTATGAATCTACTCATAATGATTTTGTCTGAATTGCCTCCTGCATCTGCAAGAAGATCATTACTAGATATCTAGTTTTGTGTGGTGACAAGTGGTTGGACGCTAAAGTATTTTTTTTCGCATTAAAAGTGAACAAAACCAACAGAGCCTTGTTCTACAGTGCCAGTGCCGTCAAAACCAGAAGCTCCCTAAATATTTTTTTCAATATATTATTTCATGAGTTTAATCACTGACTAATGAAGAGTGAAAACTGTTTATTTATTGGTTTATTTTATAAAATATGTTTAATTTGGTAAAAAGATGATGTTTATATAGTGTAACATTGAAAAATCTTAAGTACATATACATATGTGTTACAGGGTTTTTAGAGCTTAAAAGGTATACATATAGCGCCTTGATTTTTTTCATATATTTCATAAATAGGATAAACGTTAATTTCATTTTGTATATTACTATCATTTGTTAGTATTACTATTCATAAATATTGAGTTAACTGTGATGCTTTTATATAATTAAATTGGTCTAGAAAATATGTAGTTGATACTGTTGGTTTAGTTTGTCATTTCCAGTTGATAAATGTTTTTTTATATGCTTTATTTATATTAAAATTTGTAATATGTATGTAATTATTATTTATATTTTGATATTATTCTTAATTTATGTATTCGTAATTTATGTATGGCTATTTGTTTGCCAATATAGACTTCTCTAAATAAATAATGCTGCTAAATTTTAAGTAATTATTAAATTCACTGTTTAAACTCAAATTTGTAACCAAGTTTGTATTATATTCTAAATCACTGGTTTAGCAGATAAGTCCTAAAATCATGTTATTCATAGAATTTAAAAATAGTCTTACTGTAATATTTTGTTGATATCATGAGGGTAAGATGGCGTTTATTTTTATGTAATTCAATAGTGTGATATTCAATTTTGTTGTATTCTAAACTTTGTTCATTGAATTTATCTCAGGGCTAGCTATATATTATTTCTGTTAATAGTTGTAGATTATTTTAAAGAAAAATCAATAAGTTTTGCTCCCTTATTAATTTTTCTTTTCTTGTAAGAGGAGGGTAATGCTATGTATCAAACCTATAAGTTTGAAAAATAACAAAGATAAATTCGCGCGTTGGCAAAAGGGTAGCAACCTCCACAGCACCCCATGGGTGGTCCGAAATTTCACATCCTTTCATACAATAAAAGTTCTCTACCTGCGCGGAAAATCATCTGATATTCATATCATGTGAAATTGTAACTGCTATAAATTAGATCTATATGCATTGATTTTTTTTTCTTCAGTTTAGTTTTTAAATATTTGAAAAAAAAAAATGCAATAATTGGTTATTTATTTTATATATTTTTTACATCCATTAGTTATTAGTTTTTCTTGTCGGGGCAGTAGACTTGTTTTCGACCAAAATCTTGAATTTTAGATGCAAATTTATCTTGACAACGTTTGACAGCTGAATGATTTGATGATAGCTTTTTCTACTGCAATTGACAAAAACAATTTAATTTTTTTTTTCTACTGTAGAACACTAATATTTTATTTTAAAAATTTCTCCTGTAGGAAGAGAAGAAAAGGAGGAGGAAGGGGGTCCTCGGGCGAGGTCTTACTGTCGATGTCTCACTAACAAAGGCCGGATTGTTTTTGTTTTTTTAATTAGATTTGATATATGTAATAAAATACTGGCAGAGGCTAGCTAAATTACTAACTTGTAGATATTTCTTGGATATGTCAGACTATATCTTAAAAACACCCTCCACAGTTCAGTATACTGCATTAATGACTTAAGAAGGTAATATCACCGTTTAGATCTTCTAGGCTACAAAAAAATTGTAAACAACTTTTAAAACATAAAGCTTGTTCGTATTGTATGGTTCCGGTTTCAAACTCATATCTTGAATTTTAAATTTGGAAATTAAATTTCTATCTTTTTAATTAACAATTCTCCATATTTAAATAATTCATTGTCCTTCCTTTTACATTCATTTGTTTTGCACAGTTAATGCTAACTTTCTCTTTTCTCACATCTGCCCATTTATTCTTTTTTCCCACTATGTACGTTCATAATTATTTTATTACTTATGCCCTAATATTTATCATACCTTCACTGCTATGTACTCCTCATCGCTATACTTTAGATATTTATTATCAACTATATTGTCAACTTCCTACTCTTGTTATGTATCATTTATATTTAATCAGTAACTTAACCTCATTAAATCACTAACTTTGTTTTATTTACCCATTAGCTTTTATTTAATTAAACTCATTTTAATTGTTAGTTCAGTAGTCTTCATGTATTGTCTTCTTGGCCTTTATGTATTGCCTTTATCTTATTGCTCTTTTTCTCTTTCAGTTATTCATTTCATACTTTTTTATACTCACTGCAATTTCGTCATATCTTTTTGTTTATTTTTTTTTCCTTATTGCACTGATAAATACTTGCAATACAAGTCGAACCTTCAGCAATATAAATAAAAATTAAAAATTGATGTTTAATTGCTGTGTATCTATAACTGCATACTCCAACTACCTTGATCTTAAAATACTTCTCAGTCAACTAATACCGCATCAATTTAAATTTTCAAAATTTCATAAAAACATGATTCAAAGAGGTTGCCAAATTGATTGCTAGACTATTTATTTTTTGCTTATACAACGTTCCTAAGAAGTAAGTTGCTATAGATAACCAATATTTATCAGAGCCAGACATTTCTGATGGAAGAAGCAGCCTGAGTGATGATTATTGACTAGGGTGGGGGGTTCTAATTATAGTTATAATTATTCTACATTAACTCATTTTACCGCTGAAGTATTATTGTTAGTATACCCAGTTTATAGTTTTAATGAAGTAATATAAATTAGCTATTAGTGTTATACAGTAAACTCGAAGTTTTATACAAACATCCGTACCCTCATCGGCAAAAGCTATCCAAACCATTGGTTTTCCTCGAGTTTCGTGCGGACGAAGAAGATAGGTCGTATCCTCCGGAGAGCTAAGATAGGCCGAGCCGAGCCCAACTATCGGGACCCAGCCCAATAAATCCCTTGAGATAAGGGGAAGGCTCTGCTCTTCGTGACTGGCCACCTAGCTTACCGCCAGAGCTATGTCTAGAGTTTTCGGTCAGCTATTTCAATGTCCAAGAGGAAATTTTATAATTATTTATTCAAGCTGGGAAATAATATAAACCTCCCAAAATATATTACAAGTTGTTAAGAAAACAGGATTACATGAAGCCAAAACGTGGTAATCATATCGTCTGTTCACTAAATGTCGCGTCGGTGTTTCACAGAGGATTTAATATAAATTTAACTAACTTTGAGATCGAAAAAAGAAATTTGGGATCGGACATATATTCGCGGAGATAGAGCGAAAAATGTTTTTAAATAACTTGGATTTGACAACAATACAGGGTTTTTATCGTGCTGGTTTGGGTATTTTACGTGATTTAATCAAAGTTTCATATAGCGAGTCTAATATTAAATTTAATCAGCTTTTTTTTATTTAAAAAAAAGCAACTTTAGATCGTAAGAATATTTTCGGATTTATAGTGAAAAATGTGCCATAAAACTAGGATTTCACAATAGTACAGCTTTTTGGGCTTCAGCATATGTATTTTACGGGATTTGATTAAAACATCGTACATAACAGTTTAATAGAAAATTTAAGCAGCTTTAAGATGAAGAAAAGTAATTTTGGATTGGGCTAATAGTATATGAGTTGTAGTCAAAAGAGTACGATAAACGATTTTTCGTGAAGAAGTGGGCCTGACTGCAAGTTGGCCCATTTCTATAATTTTTCCCCAAGACCTTAACTTCGCGAAAAATGATTTTTTTATTTTTTTTATCTCGTAGGTACTGGTTCCAGCTACAAACAGTATACGAAGATGTAAATATTTCGTATGTTTTGAGATCTGGGGATGCATATTTAAAATTCAAATCTTGTTTTCAAATATAAAAAATTCTATAGAAGTGGCAAGTAATTCATCAATCCTAAAAATATTTAATTTTTTTTTCTATTTAATGATATTTATAACTGTGTATTTGTACAATAAGTAAATCTGAGGAAATATTTACTTGTCAATAACATGTGAAGAACCACTTACTAATGGCACTTCTATAAATAGAAAAAAATTTATATAAAAATCTATATCTACATGTCTCTTGACATATTCTTTTCAGACGGCTTGGTAGATTGGTAGATAGAATGGAATACAAGTTGAGAGACTATTGAATTTGATTGGTTATGGAGTTTAATATAGAAGGATAGGTATCTGGATTGGGCTAACTGAGCAACATATGGAACATTAAGATCTTTATGGATAAGTTTATTGGCCACAAAGTAAGGAGCATTGAGGATTTTTCGAAGGATTTTGGATTGCAAGGATTGGTTAAGAGATAAACTAGAACGAAACAAACGCATCTAGAGAAACGGTTACTGCTGAATAAGAACTTCCTTATGACCTGATGAAATGAAGTTACTATGTCACACAAAGTACTCAAGATTTTTACTATAATCCAGGGTACATCATGGCGATAAATTATATTCTTCAATCCTAACATTGAACATATGACATATGAAATCTATGTAATTCTTTTTATATATAAATTTATTGATATTTACAACTGCACAAAAGATATACATCAAGTAAATGTGTTGACAATGAATATAATGGCATCTAAGTAGGTTATGAAGAACTACTCACTAGTAGCACTTCAATAAATTCTACACTAAATGGTCTCTAGGACATCTTCTTTTCAGACGCCTCTGAGATTAGAGTGGTTGTAGAGCTTTAGTGCTATGGAAGGATAGGTATCTGGTCTGGGCTAACTCTGTATCATATGGGACTTCAAGATCTTTATAGATAAGTTTATTTGTAACAAAGTAAGGAGCATTAAGGATTTTTCAAAGGATTTTGGATTGTAAGGATTGGATACGAGATGAATTGGATGGTTTAGTAGAGCCACAAAGCTCAACTCCGTACGTCCAAATAGGTCTGATAACTGTCATGTAAATGAGTCTTTTATAATTAATTGGAAGGTTTAAACGTCTGTCAGATTTAAATTTGATTTAAAACAAATAATATTAATGGTAGTAGGCTTTGAAGTTCAAACATTATCCTATAGCATATGTTCCTTTTTGATAACATCCTTTATTCAAAAGGAATAACATGAAATTAAGAAGAGAACAAAAAGAAGGAGGAGTAGAATAAAATATTCAAATTATTCAAAGAAGTTAATCCTGAGCAATTTGTTGAGCCCCGATTAGCCGCGATAATCCCCCCCCCCAAGTTCTGGTTTAAAAAAGAAATAAAGGAAAATAAAACTCTAACGAAAAGCCAATATCTGCTTCAACTCGTAAATTTCCCGGTCGCTAATTTTATTCCATGTACCCTTCCTCCGACCTTGTTGATTAAGGTCCCCTGGAAGGTGCTCTCGGTGAAAACAGCGCCCCCTGGGATATGAAATATGAGACCTCTCTCTGATATATTCCTTTCCAAAAACAAAAACAAACTCGTTCGTCTCAGCGTCTCTCAGCTTCCAAAATTAGCCTTTTTTTATATTTATGTTTAGGAGATCGGATATTGTATTTAGAGGAATTATATGATGCTGTTACAATATTTGTAAATATGTAAAAAAAAAACTTGTAACAAAAAATACGTAAAAGGGTGAAGTATAGGAGGGGGGAGGGGTATTTTGTGAGTACTTTTAATGACTGAGGCAGATATACAGCTGATAAATAGGTTGTTTGTTTTTTTTTTGTTTTGTTTTTTTCCTTTCAGCATTAACTCTCTTGAAAGGTATTTAATTTATTATTGTACTCACCACCATACTTAAAGTATAAAATGTACAGGTAAATTTTAAATTTTGTTTTGATTATTATTTTACATAGTACCTGAGTCGAAAGTTAATATATACATTATAACAAGAAAAAAATTATTAAATTATATAAAATGCAGAAAATATATCAGATGTAATGAGAAAAAGAAGATTGCTGTTTTTTTGGTCACTTATATCGAATGCCTGATAGTAGATTGACCTGTAAGATTTTCAGATATCTGTGGGGTAAAAAATCGACAACAAGCTGAGTCAATGAAGTAAAAAGGGATTTCGAAAAAAACAATATAAAAATAGAAGAAATTAATAATAGAGAAGACTTTCGGTGAAAAGTATTGAAAATGGAGGGATTCCAAGGCAGGAAAGTGAAAAAGACTGGTGCAAAATTTTCTGAGGACAGAAAGAGGAAACAAGGTGAACATGAAAACATACTGGAAGGAAAGAAAAGAACATGGAAGAAAGAATTGAAATGGGCACGTGGTCCTCTGCTGGCCCATTCGAGAAAAAAAAAATTAAGAACAAGAAGTTATAAAATATTGAAATTTAATAAAACCAAGCAACAAAGTTATTTTATAATTAGAAATATTTAATATTTAAAAGAGAAAATGTATAAATTTTTAATGTTTTAAAGGTATTGATGTCCTCTATTTTTGGTATGGAATTTTTAAAAATTATTTTGAAATCATTAAATATATTGTTCATCAAACATTGACCATCCACCAATCCAATGTACTAGTTTCTGTACTGTTGTTGCCTGTAGAATAGTTCTGTAGTCAGTGAGTAGCCTGCATTCATATATGAGGTGGTGTATATTTTGTTCTTGAGTGAAATCACAACGACATAGGACTCTCTTATTTTAAATCGATAGAAATAACTATTTACTGCCGCCGTGTCCTGTGATTGTATTGTGTAATGTAGAAGTTAGTCCATGAGTTTGATTTAATGTAGGTCCGTAAGTCTGGAATGAAGTTATGTAGATGTCTTCCCTTGTGTGTTGTGTTCCAAAACGTCTTCCACTGGTCAACAGCTTAATCAAAGGAGAATACATTAAAATTATGATAATGGAAATACTAAGTGATGACAATGTTTCTGAATTAATAATTTAAATTTAGTAAGTGGAGATGTGTGCTTGGTGACTGGATGAATATACAATGTAGGTTATGGAGTGGAATCAGTGAATGGGATTGAAATATTTTGTATTGTGGAACTCATTAGGACCTGTTTTTAATTTGCCAACGATTCCGACAATTTTTTGAAGACCTCGATCAGGGATACAACAAAAAATGGTCAAATAATGAATCAGAAGAGAAAAATAAAATATTCTTTTTAAAAATTAAGGTTTATAAATAATTAGAAAATATGAGGTAATCACAATAATAAAATGGTTATATGGTATTTGAAGAATATATGAATAAATTCATATTTTCATTATGTGGGTTAATTTTTCAAAGGGTCATAAACCTTTTTTTTTTTTTTTTTTTTTTTTTTTTTTAGTTTAATTTTATAGTTTGCCTCTTCGTTTTATGTCACTACAACTATTAATAGAGATGGGCGAATATTCGGCTAGCAAAAAGGCTGACTAGTCGCCGACGCCGATCATTGCTTCAGTTGGAATTCTGTGTGATGTTCGAGGCACTACGTTTATAGCCGGTATTTGTTTATTTTATATCTTTTCTTCCTTTTTTTTTGTAAACAGTTTAGTGTTTAACGGAGTGTTTTTTTTCGAAAAACATATCAAAAGTCAGAAATTTTTCATTTTTAATAACTTTAATTAATTAGTTACTTGTGAACTTTGGAGTTCAATTATGTTGCAGGGAAAGATATCGTGTCTATGGACCTATACAACAAAAATATCTCACATGCAATTGTAAATGAACAAAAATGTAAGTAGAAGTAGAAGTTTCAAGTACAAAACTTTATATTACCTTCAAATTACAAAACTGTGACTCAACAAACCAAACAGAAGGTTGCGTATAATCTTTATTCAATATAACAGAACTAATCAATTTAATTTAGTTTATTCGTCGTAAACCTTCGACTTCCTGTCCTACAGTATCCTTTAATGATGTCCCACTGATCCCCGTTGAACAGATCCACTACCTAGGATTCCACTTGGACAAACATCTTACTTGGAATCCACATACAAGATTAAAACGACTAGAAACTGCCCGTCGTTACAGACTACTTACAAATTTACCAGACAAACGTTCAAACCTTCTAATTAATTACAAAAGACTCATATACATAACAGTAATTAGACCGATTTGGACATACGGAGTTGAGGTTTGGGGCTCCACTAAACCATCCAATTCATCTCGTATCCAATCTTCACAATCCAAAATCTTAAATGCTCCTTACTTCGTCACAAATAAACTTATTCACAAAGGTATTAATATACCTTACGTTTCTGACTTAGCTCAAACCAGATATCCATCCTTTCATAGCAAACTCCGCGACCATTCAAATTCATTAGTATCACAACTTGCTTCTCATTCCATTCCAGATAACCACCCGAGGTGCCTGAAAAGAAGATGGCCTCGGGACCTTCTAATATAGTACTTCATTATATAGAACCTTTATAATATGCTTGAAAAACAAATGACGTGTCATTTTTATCGTTGTCATCACATTTACTTGATGTATTGTATGTTTATATTGTAAATACAGTTGTAAATTTCAATTAAAAAAAAAAAAATTAGTTTCATATTATAATCTTTCTTAAAGTTCAATAAATAATTACAAAAAAATAAATAAAAAAAATTGTTCTTATTTATGGAGAGATATATATGCTTTAATAATACAAAAAATATATCGCTGGCCAACTTTATTGGGTCGCTACCTACACAGCATTCCAATCTGCCTAGTTGAAGGTAGAAATACACAACACATAACAATTCATAATTCGGGTATAATTCCATAATATAAATTTCTTTCATCCTTTTTTTTTTTTTCTTTTCTTTCACATTTATTTCATTCAATGTTTTCCTTTTTATAATATTTCCCTCATAATATTCAAATGTCTTCTATTTTTTTTTCCTCTCCTTCAACAACATAGTCGAATCATCTATTTATTTTAATTTATTAACTAAAATTCTATCTCGAAGAGTAATTCAAACATAGCTAGTATGTTTATGGAAGGGCTGTATTGACTTATATATTGATAACATTAGAGATGATTATTGTGTGAGGAGTTGTGAAGGGTCAGCTTTTGACTGCCAACGGATAGTTAACATATCTAATACAAAAGAATTATGAAAAAGAATCTGTTTGTAGTCTTTTTGTCATTATTGAAATATTACTATATATAAAAATTAATAGCATTATTATTTCCATTTTCTATTAGCTTGAATTTATTTGTCATAATTTGTTATAATTTTGTTGATTTTAGTTCTGTTTCAATAACGAGATGGTGACTTTGGTTCTATCCTTGATGAAGGGATATAGATCTCACTCCCGCTCACCCCTTTCCCTGTAAATCACTGAGTCTAGCTTTAACAGCCACGTGCGCCCTCGATACAGGTTTTATAAATTAAACTAGATCCTCACCTATCTTCTTCTTTCGAAGGTATATAGTTTCTGTTTATATATAAAAAAACATTATATATATATATAATGTTTTTAAATTTTGAAACGAAACTCTCAGAGTCTTAACTGAGTCAAATAAAGTTTCTTTTCAGGTTATAGTCTTCTCTCCAACCTTCTCCAGTTCTTCTCCAGCGAACCTAACTTTGGAATTCCCAATGAGATGTGGTATTTTTTACGACGGATTTCGATAGAAAATCAAATTTTAAATCGATTTTATACCCGTGAATTTTTTTTATCCGGGGCACCGTTTTGCCGCAAATCGCGAAAAAATATAATAAAAGAATAATAGAAAATAAGCAGTCTAAAACTGGTATTGCAACCTACTAAACCCAAGATAGCGGGTTCGCAGCCCGGCAAATGACCTTAGGATTTTTTAAAGGGAGTTAAAAAATCCTTAGTTATGCCGTCCCTCGGAAGACACGTAAAATGGGGTCCCGAGCCTGTGCGATGTCAGGTACTCGTTAAAGATCCCTATCCTAATTATTCCTGGATAGGCAAAATTTAGGACTCCCACCGTAGCATCGTCCGATTAGCCATAGCAGCATAAAGTGACCTTAAACATAATAAACAAACAAACTGGTATTGCAAAAATAAAATAAACTTTAAACAAAAATATGAAATGAAGGAATGAAATGAAATCATTAAACATATATATATGTGTGTGTGTGTGTGTTTATATGTCTTAGGTTGTCAATAAGTTATATTGAAAACGCCACAATTTTTAATAATAATAAGTTTTAACTTGTAAAATGCATTACTTTTAATAATATTCTTATATTGTATATTCCATATAATACAATTTTTGATAGAATTATCCTGATGATCAAAAAAAATTGTAGAACTACATGAATAACTGAATACGGACATAAAAGCAATAAAATTTATATAATATCGTATAAATTTAATAAACTATTCTAGGAACACATATTCAATATGTATAGGCAGTACACAATATCTACACATAAAACAATAAAATATAAAATATTATTAAACATAGAATATGAAATAAAAGATTAAGCATTTAAAATATTTCAAGTATCAATCATATTCTCAGGATTCTAATGATGTATAAGTATGTAATATTTTTTACTTAATTTCTGTACATCTGTTATGTAATGTTCACGTAAATTTTGAAGAATCGTTTAAAATTTTAATGTTTTGAATCAATTTTAGTTTTTCCTGATTCCAGAATAAAGTTTATTGTGGCCCTAATCAGAAATATCCCTAATCAGTAATATGAAGTCACATGCAATGTGACGAATGGTTTCGGTTTTTTTTTTTTGTAGGTATTTTTATAAATTCTAGAAGTCTTCCTGCTAAAATGTTTCCTATAGGCCTTGAAATGTTCGTTGCGGGCCTTTCATTAAATTCAGAATTTTCATTATCTAAATTTTTCTTCCCTCAAATGCACTTATAACTTTGAAAAACATTTTTCATTGAAATCTCTGGTTAATCGGATCATTTGGCCGTTCCTCCCTGCCCATTGGTCCCTTACGGGTCCGAGTTGTGAGATACTAATGTACTTATTACAATTTATTTTTGTCAACTCAAAAAGAAAGAAATTTTTCCTTTTCAGCAATACACGTGCCCTATGATCAGTTCAAAAATATTTAAAAACTGGTAAACAATAAGATATTTCCTACAAGGAAGGAAATTTAAAATTCATTTTATCAAACCGAGATAAGAGTTTTTACAAACATGATAGATTATCACAACCCGGCAGGATGAGATACCCAAACCAATCTGCAAATTAGATCATAGGGAAGATGATAATGTCCAAGGAACACATTCAATTTGTTTAGATAGCGCGCTAGTTTTAGGATGTTTGGTTCCATTTTGTTGAACCTCCTCAACATTCTTTATACATGCATTAATCCTTCACTAAAATATTCTCCAGCAGAACCTAGAGTATTTTTGATTAAATTCAGGCCAGTAGCAAAAATATGTACGTATATAGATTTTTTTTTTCTCCGAGAATGTTTTAAGTTGTGCAATCTGTTGTCACCTGTAGACCTCTAAGGTTCATAATTACTGGAACTAGTTAAAAAAAAACAGTTTACCCTACAGGTTGCTAACCTATTCTAGCTTAAGCGATATGGTCACAATTCTTTCCGTTGATCCACCACAAAATAAATAACTAACTTCAACCCGCTCAGGCCTGATTTGAACCGTCACACACTGGGGCCCTCACCTCAGTAATTCTGCTCAACACCCTATTTTTGATTTTTTGCTATTTTGACTATTGTTTATGACTTAAATACCGGATTCCTATTACACGTTTTGGAGGTTACTGCACGAAATCGCACGTTTGTGGGATATTTGCATAAATTTGCATATTTAATGGTTTAGGTGCACGAAAGCACAATTTTTGATATTTCATTAAATATATATACAATATATATATATATATATATATATATATATATATATATATATATATATATATATATATATATATATATATTATATTATATATATATATATAATTTTTTTTTTATCATTTTGAAAAAAAATTGTCATTTATTTTGAAATTATCAACAATTACATTTACATTATAATTTTCGAAGAAAGAGAAAAGAACCCATGGTTTCCACTTATTCCTTCGAACTCTTTAAACAAATGGTATAATGTTGAATCTTAATCCATTCCGTAATCGTGTCCTAAATCGTTCACGACTGTTAGCTCTAAATTTAGTGAAAGGTCTTACTCGAAACAGAATCGGGTTTAGGTGTGGAAGGAGGAAGGAATGTGTTAAAATTGTATGATTTTAACAATTTGAATCAAATAACTCGGAAACCGTTACTTTCACTACATTTTGTGATCTATACATTATTAAAGTAAATGAAATTTGCAAGAAATTTGGTTTTGTTCATTTTTTGCTCAGATCAATAGTTTAAGAGCAGTACGCCACCAAAGATAGGCTAATTTGCGGTAAATTGCACTTCTCCGAGAAAACACCTTGTTGGTACTCTTTTGGCCATAACTCCGAAACAATTTGACCAATTTACAATTTCATTTTTTTTTTAGAGTTCAAGGTTCGATGTTAATTACCATGTACAATATGAATGTATGGTAGTAAAGTTTGTTAGGTATTATTCATTTATGTATATATATTTATATATGAAGTGTGATTGTTTTTCATTTTATAGCTGGTCTTTTGTTTAGATCAATTTAATTTTTTTTAATGTTTTTATTTATGTAATTTATTTGTAAATGAGATAAATTTCTATGTTAGGTCCCTAATAGAAATTGCTCTTTACTTTGGCTATTTGTAATCTTTTTATAACATACAAATAAAAAAAAAATAAAAAAAATACGAAACATATTTAT
Organism: Euschistus heros; assembly: GCA_003667255.2. Taxonomy (NCBI): domain Eukaryota; kingdom Metazoa; phylum Arthropoda; class Insecta; order Hemiptera; family Pentatomidae; genus Euschistus; species Euschistus heros. The sequence continues at coordinate 295,796 of RCWM02000511.1, forward strand.
TATTTATGAATTTATAATTTCGTCAATTTCATTTTTACACTAACAGTTTAAATTGATTTAAATCCATTTCCTTGTTTTATTTTATTTTCTTGTTACGTACAATGCGTAAAATGATTTTAGGCATATCTAAATAATGATTAATTTTTTTTTGGTTAGTTAATTTTACATGTTTCAATTTTTTTTTTTCTTTCAGGTAAGAACAATTGATATGATTGCCTCCGAAGAGAAACCAGCGAAGAGTCGTAAGTTTAAAATAGTTATCTACTTAGCAACCTCAATCCAGTTTAAAAAACTAAAAACGATTTTTAACTTTGTTAATTCAAATAAATACAATAAATTCAAATTAATTACGAACTCTCCTCAAATTAAGTTAACTAAATCTTCCTCTTTATACGATCAACGTATGGCGATTCTAAGTTTCAATAAAATAAATAAATAAAAACTAAAAATAACAATAAATTCAATTAAGAATCCTCACTGAAACTAATACATCAAATAGAAATTAGTCTGAAATCATTAGATGTTATAAAATTGTTCCAACCCGATCTGGATTTTTTTTTTAAATGGTCTGATAAATGTTGGAAACAGTATTATTTTAAATTTTTTTCCAGTTAAAATGGAAAAACCAACCAGTGCTAGGAAAATCCGAAAGGCCCCTACTTGTTCACCTATCTCTTCACTTTGCCTCCTTTGATGAGTACCAATATGTTTTTTTTTTTTTTTTTTTTTTCTAACCTCCGACTAAATTATAAATACATGCAAAGGAAATTAGGCTATTGGATCTTTTATTGCCTTTCGGCATTTTAAGACTTATTTGTAGCTCTGCCATCTCTGGAGGGTCTTAGTCTGCTGGAGGCAATCCGTCTACATGTCGAGTGCGGAGGATACACTTTGCCGGCGATGGTGGGTCGGGTCAGTCCGTATGGTCTGAACCCCTTCCCTCGGCGAGTACGTACGCTAAGGGGATCGTGCCTTGCCACCTCCCAGGCCTGGGAGGCGGGGCTATGTCCCTGAAGAGAGGGTTGGCACAGTAGCTCAGCCCGTCAAAGAATTTGACGTGCCGGCGACTGATAAAGGCCGGGATCGTGGGCATCCTCAGCTCCTCGAGGATCCGGGTGTTTTTGGCCCTCTGAAGGCTGGTGCCGCGGACGATTCGCCGAAGGACGGTGTTCTGGAACGTCTGGAGGGCGCGTAGTGTAGTTTCGTACATATGATGCAGCAGTGGAGCACCGTGGAGGAGGGCGGGTCTGATGATAGACTTATAAATCTGGAGTTTCAGCCGAAGGGATATCTGGGGTGAGGTAAGGAGGTGATGGAGGCGGTATGTCCGCGCCCGGGCCAGCTTTATCCTGCTTCTAACATGCGTCGAAAAGGTGAGGTGCCTGTCGTATACTGACGCCAAGGTATACGATGGAGTTGGAGATGGTCTGCTCGATGCCATCCACTGTAAAGCTCTTCGGCAGTTTTTGATATTTGCCGCGCTTACTGAAGGACATCACTATGGCGTCAGTCTTTCTAGAATTCACCTTAATGCCGCATGTCTTCAGCGCCTCTACGATGGTGGAGGTCGCCCTCTCAGCCATCTTGAGGGCCCGGCCGGGGTTGAGGCTGGACGCGTAGACCGCAATGTCGTCAGCGTATGCAGCCACTACCGCCTCAGGGTGCTTTATGGATACGACTGGTGCCGTGAAGATGTTGAACAAGATTGGGCCCAGCACTGACCCCTGAGGTACACCACAGGTGGTGGGGACTGGCGAAGACAGGCTCCCACCGACCCGCACAACGAATGATCTTCCACTGAGGTAGCTTCCGATCAGTCGGCACAGGGCGACGGGAAACCGGAATTCCTTCAGTCTGTGCAGCAGCAAGGGGTGCGAGACGCAATCGAAGGCTTGAGTGCAATCCAGCGAGATGAGCGCCGTGGCCTTGTTCCGATGCATCTGCTCGATGGTGTGAGCCTGGAGTTTGGCCAGATGATTTTCACACGCGACACCTCGCTGGTGTGATGTGGTGTGGTTTGCTCTGGTGGAATAACATCTTCACGGCGGCAGTGGTCAAGGATGTGGTAGTGGATCAGCCGCTCGAACACCTTGCTGATGTGGGAGAGTAGGCTGATCGGACGATAATGCTCCGCAACATTCCCGGACCTCTTAGGTTTCAGGAGTGGTACCACCACAGCTTTCTTCCAGGCCACAGGGAAGTAGGCGATCCGGAGGCATGAGTTGAAGATGTTAAGCAGGAAGGCCTTGCCCCTCCTGGGTAACATCACCAGCAGCGTGGTGGGAATACCATCCAGTCCGGATGCCTTCTTCCCTTTGATGCGGCGTAGGACTGATTCGAGCTCCTTATAAGTTGAGAAGATGGCCGTCTCATTGGGGCTCGGTAGAGGTCGTGGTGGCTGCGGAGCATCACTCGTTCTCTCAGCATCCTTGGCGGCATATGCGCGGGCTAGTTGTTCAGCCTGTTCAGTAGATGTGAGCAGCTGGTCCCCGTCGGTCAGGAAAACCGCCCTCCTCTTATTAACAAAGGTTCGGACCAACCTCCAAAACTGTCCATGGTCGTTTTGTGAGTCCGTAGGCAGTTGGTCGTGCCACAAGGCCGTCTTCCAATCGCTCATGAGCCTGGCAATTTGCGCTTTGGTCATGGCGTTGATGGACGGCTTCAAGCTATAGTCTCTAGTGCGACAAAATATGTTTCGGAGGTTTTTCCTCTGCTTTATCAGCTCCAGGATGTGCGGGGGTACCAATATGATCATGTGGCAACATGCGAGACTTTTGAATATTATGATGGAAATGAAATAAATGGAAATGAAATAAATAGGAAAGAAAAAAAAAAAAATTTATATGGGGCCCACACGTAAAACAAAAACGTCTCAGTCTAACCAAGAGATTAAAACTTCTGTATCCAATGCTTCATAAACGGTCGACATTAAAACTCCGACAACGACTGAATACATACACTTACTTACTTAAACCCATATGGACATACGCCACACAAATATACGGGACTGCAAAAAAATACACACCTTCAAAAAAAATACAAATATTGCAATCAAAATTACTCAGACTAATCACGAAATCACCTTGGTACGTTTCAAACCACACACTTCACACTGATTTAGAAATACCCACAGTAAAGGAACATATACATGACCTTTATAGACGATTTCATGACAGACTTCATGGACATAACAACATACTCATTAATGACATGGCCACGACTGACATACCTGGAAATACTCTCAGAAGGGTTTAAAAGAAGCTGGATGAGAGATTTGCTCAAATAAATCTCTTTAACCCATGCCAGGAGGAGGTACTATCGAGTTCTAGTCTCCCACACACCATACAAGGCCTGTAGTATTCAATTTCACATCACATTCACTGATTGTTACCCTAATAACAGCTGTGAATTAAAATCTGAAAGAGAAAAAAAATATCTTAGAATCGTAGCCAAATAATGAATATCATGAATTGTTATTATATAGAGCGTTGTTATCTTCAATTAGGCAGATTGGAATGCTGTGTATGCAGCGACCCGATAAAGTTGGCCAGCGATATGGCAGTATGTTTTTGGTATTAATAAACCATATCTCTCTCTGTTATTTTAATAGATCGGTTAGTTGGAATTCCGCGTCGTAGGATAGTCCGCTATTGTTGTCCTTTTTTAAAATTGAAATAATAGTTAATAATATATTTTAATTCCTTAAAAGAAAAGTATCAGTAGTGGACAAAACATGACACTAAATATCACAGCTATATTTCGCGGTTCTTTAAGAGTTGAAGATGTTCTTTAACTCCGCTGGTTGTGTTTCTCAGTTTTCGAAGTCCATTCTCAGATGATTATACGTTATTGAAGTCAATTATTCATTTTAGCTGCCGAATCACGCAGAATTTCAGTAATCTCTTAAATTCCCGGCCTGGGTAAAAATTACCGAGTTGGGATGGGATAATGCGCTAGTGGAAGCCCCAGCTCGGGATTGCTGGAATTATGAATTAGAATTTCAATGACGGTCGGGACAGCTATTAAGTGAACTAATGACAGGAGGAGAAACATCTTACCATCTTACCTGCTCCTCCCCCTACCGGGTGGGCTAACGGGCCTTCTTCTCCGGTGGCCTCTTTGTACCTGTCCTTTATTGTCCTTTATTGCCTTTATTGTCGTCTTTATTGGATCTTTATTGCTCCAAAGTTTGTTTATGTATTCTTTGAAGTTTGTTTAACTCCTCTTCCTGTCAACTGTGTTCATGGGACTGGACTAATTTCAATCTGAAACTGAACAGACTGTAATATATAATTGTCAGCTTTTGAATTTTTTTTTTTTTATTACGTAGTACATTGAATGATTTATTTTTTCACTCTAATATCTAGTGCACGTAACCCTTAACCCTCGAGTGGTGGCGCACAATGACAATAGTCCTCCACTGCTGTTAACATTGCTACTGTGTATTTGTTTTGCCATGGATGGATATGACCAGCCTAGAGCCTGCAAAGGGAGGCTAAGGGGATAGTGTCTATGTACCTCTGTTAGTTGATATTTGATATTGTCCGTCTGTAATTGTCATTAGTTTTGGTTGGCTAACGATTGTCCTCCACCTCACCTTTATATTACTTATTTTTAGTTTTGTATTTTTTTTTTGTCAACATTTGCAAAATTATGCAAATCTATGCTATTTGAGTGAATTTTTTCGTTTGTCATCCACGCGACCTTCCCCGTAATTATTATTTTCAACTTGCTATGTCTTGATAATGATCTACGTACTTTCTTTATATTTCATTATTTTGATTATATTATTTATTTTTTTGAAAAATTAAGGGATTAAAAAAGATGCATATTGCTAAAACACCAGAAAACTGACTATATTCATCCGCGCGACCTTTCTTGTAACTGAGCCATACGCGACCACTCAAGGATTAAGGACATAAGATGATATCTTGAAACAATTAATCTATACCTATACTATTATATAAAAGCCATTTTTTGTTTGTGATCACCATGAAAACTACTTAACCAATCACTACCAAATTTTAACCACATCATTTTCATAGTTCAAGGGAGGTTTAGCAATAATAAAATTTAATGATTTCCAATCATATTGCCATAAACAAAAACAACGATAAATATGTGGTGCGCAGTGAAGTTTAATTGTAAATTAGGATTGATGAATTAAATGCCACTTCTATTGAGATTATTTTATTTGAAAACTAGTTTCGAATGCTAAACATTCATCTTCAGTTCTAAAACATACAATAAAAGTTTCAACACATCAGTACTATGTTACATAGATTAAATATTCCAATTTCGCTATCCATCTAAATGAAAATAACCACAAATTTAATAAAGACTCGGGAGTAAAAATATTACATCAAGTAGAAAATAGCCTAAAATTAAATACTTTTGAATCACTAGAAATAATAAAATCGTTTAAAACCGATCCAGATTTTTGTTTAAATGATCAGATTAACATATCCAATAGCCCCATTTTAAATTTATTTCCCATAGGAACGAAAAAAAAAACCCAATGAGTCATAAGGGAAACCCTGTTGTAAAACTAAAACTTAACCTACCTGCCCCCCTTTTACTTCTCACAAATTCAGTGTTTTAGTTACCTCGAAGGTGAGTGCCTATGCTTGATTTCTTGTCTTATCTTTTTAAAAACCTTAGTATATTTAATCTATGTAACATAGTACTGATGTGTTGAAAATTTTATTGTATGTTTTAGAACTGAAGATGAATGTTTAGCATTCGAAACTAGTTTTCAAATAAAATAATCTCAATAGAAGTGGCATTTAATTCATCAATCCTAATTGTATTGATCCTTCTATACCATCATGGTATACCTCAAGTTAATTGTAAATGTCCGATAGTTGGCGCGAACCATTTTTAATAAGTTACAAAGGTAAGGTGTTACATAGAACTAGAACTTTATGATAAAAATTTACTTATTTTGAAATCAATTGTTATTTAAAAAGCTATAAATATGTTGAGCGACATGTGGATCCCAGTGCAGTTTAAAAATCGACCGATAGGTGGCCATTCTGCAACAGAGTTTGCAATGGTAAAACTATTAAACACAACTGAACCAAATAGCTACATCTTCATAGTTCTCGAAAGGTTTATAATAACAAATTGTACTATAAAAATAATTAAAATGTATAGTCTTGAGTGCCAGAAACGAGGTTTGCCAAACTGTCATATAGTTTTATGTTTAGATATGATAATTCAACCTGATAGATCAATAAACCTTTTTCTGCCAAATTGGATGTCTAATTATGATTTTATGTACTCTTAAAACACCTAATGAATGCAATTTTTACGAGGTATAAAATTACAGGCATCCGTTGAAATATTGAAAAAACGTTGTTAAATTCCATTCTGCAATACAAGGTTTTTATCGATAAGCAAATAAAATTCAACCATCAGTAAAAATAATATAAATTCCTCATCATCTTTATAGTTCCAGGAAGGTTTAAAAAAAATAAAATCTACCGATTTTCATTTAATTCGTTACAAAAATAAGTGATTATTTGTCAATAACAGTGATGTTAAAAAGTCACCGATAGGTGGTGGTACGGTGTAATATATGACTTTGATAATAAAATTTAGTTATATTCAATTAAATTATTCCAATAGATTTAAATATGTAGTGCGACATGTCGGTCTCAGTGAAGTTTGAAAATTAAGATGATCGATATGTAGTTAGTGATTCCGCAATAGAGTGCGCGGTAGTCAACTCCTGATCCTATGAGTACTAAACTTTACCTACATTATTTTTATAGTTTTATTATATATATATTCGTGACATTTTATTTTAATTATTTCTTGATATATACATTTGTACACAATATACAACTAATAATTTGTCCATATTCTTTTCCGCCACCTCGGTGGCTTATCAAAAAAACTAGGATGAAGCAAGTTAGGAGACTAGTGGATTCGAGTGGGGATGGAGTTATGAAAGGATTGGTATCGGGTCTAGACAGTTACTGTTAGATGTTTGAGAGATAGGAACTGTGGGGAACCATCGCTGTCCTCAAATGCTTTCCATAATTTGGTATTGGAATTTGTTGAATAATTGCTTCTTGAAAAATAATTTTGATGAAATAGCTTTTGTTTTTATATTTTAAAAGTTTTTCGATCATCACAATATTTTTAAATCGATATCGGCATTTCAACTCTTTTTGATTATTTCTGTTCAGAACTGGGTTGTAGTGTTAGTAATTGATATTCAACTGCAGAACCGTCGAGTTCTTTGTAGAAAACTTAGGACCAGCAGCCCTTGGTGAAAAAAGTTCTCATCAAAGTTTATTCATTTTTCCCAAATAGTTTTCGCTTTTCTTCTCCTCCTTTCTTTTGACCAAGTTGTTGAGAACGTTGACCTCAGCCTTACACTTAGCTTTAATATCCTTCGATAATCCTTTTTAGGCCATGTTTCTCAAACTTTTTTTCGATATTGCTTCGCCAAAGTGCTTCAAAGATTTTCAACTCCCTTCCAACGACAACGATATAGTAGGTCCAACGAGATCGGAATAAAATCTATTCTACTGAAAAATATCCCAATGGTGGAATGTTTTACAGCATAGTCTTTAACTCTATTTTGTAATAAAATAAATGCATTTTCAAATTGTATTTGTGGAGGTAGGTTATAAAAAGTTATAATACAGTATGTCATAAACACAACTCTAGCCAGTAAATTCTCGTATAGCATTTTCTTTGATGTCTGATATTTTACGAGATGCTATAAAAATCCATTAATCTTTACGGGCATTCTATAGTAATAGAAACTTAAATGAAAATTCATTGATATATATATATATATACATCTTTTTTTCAGATGCCTCGAAGGATTATCGGGAAGCGGTAATTCTGTTTTAGTATTATTAAACATTTTTCGATGTTGGGTTTCGCAGGGATATTAATATCAACTCAATTAAAATAATAATAGATTTTTTCATAAATTAATGGATGAGTCTGCTATTGGTATTTCGATTATTGTATTTCTAAAGTATTAGAGTGAACGGAATTTGTTTCAGATTCTTCGTTATATTGATTCTAAATTTTCATTTCATCAAAATTTACGATGAAGAGATGCATTTTCCGACTGGTTTCATTTTAGCGGGTTTATAAAGTGTTCTCTTAATCATTAATAATAAGTTATCAAGACGGCTTCAGATTATGTTTAAATTAATTTCTACTCGCGATAGTGCAGCGTCAAGCGACTTTGTTTCTCATGACCTTTCTTCTATTTTATGTCAAAATAAATCTTCGAGTTTTTGTTTCCAACGATATAATTTTGAGTTTGGATCTTTTAATGATTGTAACCACTGAAGTGGTGTGTGATCCGTTTGAATGATAAATTTTCTGCCATAAGATATGGTCGGAAATATTGGTAGCCCAAACAATAGCTAGAAGTTCGCCGTTCACTATGTGGACGTCTGTGACAATACAGCGCCCAAGGCTCCGGCAGCTGTCGTTACACAACAAATGTTTTGTTGACCGTCCGGATATTGGCAGGATGGGATATTAATCAAAACATTGTTTAGGTTCAAAACTATCTAAAATATTTTTATACGCGATGTTAATTTTCGATCCTTTTTTTAAACCATTGGGTCAAAGGTTTTGTAGGTGAGGGTGTGCAAAAATGTGGATTAAAACGGCGATATATCATTAGTAGTTCCAAGGAAAAGCTTTAATTTGTTTTAGTAGTCTTAGGGATTATGGGGTTAAATTCGGGTTTTATCGGGATGAATTTTTAAGTTAGATTCTCTAGTTTTTTAAAAACTTGCTTTAAAATTGAATAAATGCTCCTGAAGGGCACGTACTGTAAATTATTATATCATCTAAATAGGCACACAATTTTGGAACGCCCTATGAGTATGTGTTAATCACTTCATCATAAATGTGGTGGACGACTATTTTTTAATCCAAAAGGTAAACTTAGGAAACTCGTGAAGTGACCGTTTACGTTTGAGAATGCTGTTTTAGGGATACTCTCTTCATCCATTAAAATTTGCATGCAAACGAAACTTGTTAGGTCGATTGTTGAAAAGTAAAACTGCTTTTGCCTAATTTATCCAGCAGTTCGGTTATATGCGGGAATAGGTACTTTATCATCGACCGTGTAGAATCAATTTACTATTCTCAACTTTTGTATTCCCGATTGGTTCTAATTTTTGGAATACTACCCAAATTGGGAATATTGTAAGGTGAAAAAGAAGGGCGAACGAATTTTGGTGCTCTAGCATTTCGTCAATTTTGTCTTTTCATTAGTTTTGAAATATTTGAGGGATCACGGGTAATAATTTTAGTATAGACTGGGATCTCGTTCTTAGTTAGGATTTTAGGTTTGATTTGAGTAGTTGCAGTTAGTGTTTTTTTTGGAGTACCTTTTAACTAATAAAATATCAGAATATTGTTTTATTAAATTTTGAATTTCTTTGTTCTATTCGTTTAAATGGTTCCGTGCGAATAGATTTTTGACTTCATGAAATAGTCTTTGTGTTTAATAAATTGATTATATGAGATTCGTTATTTTTAAAAAATTCTGATTGGTTTCACAAGGATTGGGTTTTTAATAGGTTGATCTAAATGACGATCCGAAGTGATTTTTTACCGTACATCTAGCTCGTTAGTTTTAATTGAAAAGTAGAATTTCATGAATTTAAAGACAATATTGAATTATTGAAAACGGTTATTGAGGAATGATTCCTTCCAATTTGAGATATTTTTGATTGGAATTGTTGATACCCCGGTTTTCAGAATCGGTGTTTAAGATGTAAGTATATTCAGATTGAGGGGGCTGTTGTCATAAGAATTGTTTATATATATATATATATATATATATATATATATATATATATATATATATATATATGCAGATATGTACATCAAGAAAATAAGCTGACAACGGTTATAATGATATGTAAAAATGTAGCACTTCAATTCAATTCAATTCAAGGTCTCTGGGCCATCTTTTTTTCAGATGCCTCGAAGGATTATCGGGAATGGAGTGGGAAGTTGAGAAAGTAATGGATTTGAGTGGTTATGGAGCTTACTATGAAAGGATAGGTATCTGTGGTTTGGGCTAATTCTGCAACATATGAAACATTAAGGTCTTTATGGATACGTTTATTGGTGACAAAGTAAGGGGCATTTGGGATTTTTCGAAGGATTTTGGATTGTAAGGATTGGATACAAGATGAATTTGATGGTTTAGTAGAGCCCCAAAGCTCAACTCCGTACGTCCTAATAGATCTAATCACAGTCATGTAAATGAGTCTTTTGTAATGAATTGGGAGGTTTGAGATGGAATTTTTAAGTTGGAATTATTTCGTTCTTCAAATTTATTATTTCTTTCATTCGAAAAGATCATTTATTTCTTAGTTACTTGTATATAATAGTTCATGATTAATATTACAAAAATAGTAGTAAAAGTAATAAAAACAAGCTCTTAGAATTGATGAATTAATTGCCACTTCTGTTGGAATTCATTTTATTTGATAACTAGCTTCCAAGGTTTAACATTCATCATTAGTTTCAAAACACAAACAATTTAAAAACATCAGCGATTTATTATTTATATTTAATATATCATTTCAATTTGTTTTGTTTTATAAAACTTTTCGGTATGATTTTTTTTTCTCTTTAATTTTTAAATCCAGACCTGTCACTTATCATGTGGCAACAAACACATGTGATTATAGTAAGCATGGGGGAGGTCAGGAACCAGCACCTACTTACCGTAAACATGAAACAGGATATTTAATAATTTTTACCGTGTAGATCTCTCAACCAACTCCTTTATAGTCCTTTTAAGGTATTCTCAGGCCTGCTTTTCGAGTCCATAGTTCATATTAAGTTGTTGATATGTTCGTAGAATTCGTCGTGAAGTCTTTTGTATAAAGTTCGGCATGATTAAATTTCAAATTAAGCTATCTACGCTTAGTAAGCAATGGTCGGATAGGCCTACTAGTCTGCTAGTGACTAGTTAGCAAGTGACTAGTTGGCTAGTGACTAGTTCGTTACGGCCGAAGTCATTGTCTTCCCATCTCGAGCATTTTCCGATAAGTACAACTTGTGTTTTATTGCAAAGCTTCCCGATTGTTGTGTATAACGCCCCATCCTCTCTCCTCTAGTGAAATCGCTCTATATTTGCACATTTAAAAACTCATCTTCCCCTCCCCCACCTCCCCTCCCTAACAACTAATCGATAACAACCTATCATCGACTTATTGCGGAGAATTCGTTGATGAATGCTTAATCACTCCCTGACTGTAGGGGTTGTCGTATTAATAATTCTGCTTCGTTTCTCTGGCTTTATTGGCTTCTAAAGTGTCTTATGTCCTCCCTTCCCTCGGCGGCGGATGGGCTGGGGTACGTCAGTCAAATTATATTCAATTTAGGAGAGTGAGTAAGCTCCGCTGTTATGTAGATCGTCCTCGTTGTCATATCTTGTTAAATTCAACTTGTGCATAAAGGCCTTCTGAATTATCTAGTACCAAGATTAGTGGATTGAGAAAACCATCTACGTAATTTAGTCTAAATCAGCTGTATTTGGGACATTAAGTTCATTTTGGATAGATTTATATATCTTTTTATTTGTTTATCTTTAATATTTTTATTTATTCCGATACTATAGTTAAATTGGCAAAAGTTACGATGAGTAAAAGAATATCATGGCATGTTTGGTTTGGTGTGAGAGAGACGCCATCTGTCGGTATACACTCCTCACCTTCAGCTGATTTTTACTGTTGATCTCTCATCCACCTCGTTCGCTGTGCTACATTGAGGATTTCTCTTGTCGCTAAATTTTTTACAAGTCTCTTTAAAATGTCCATTTAATATAACGTAAAATCGTTTGTAGTTTTTCTTAATGTGGTTCGTAAGAGCTGGGATATGTCTGTATTTTCAAGTTTCGTTATGAGGCTTTCACTCACCCATCTAATATGTATCCAATCCTTACAATCAAAAATCCTTAATTCCCCTTTCTTTGTCACAGAATAGGTGCGGATTAAAGAAATTAAAGAGAGAAAATAAATCTGTCAGTTCTAAGCTACGAATTAATTACAAAAGGCTCATTTACATGAAAGTTATCACACCTATTTCGACATGAGCTGGGGGCTCCACTAAACCATCTAATTCATATCGTATCAGTCCTTGCTATCCAAAAGTCCTTAAGGTCCTTACTTTGTCACCAATAAACTTATCCATAAAGACCTTAATGTTCCATACGTTGCTGATTTAGCCCAAACCAGATACGTATCCTTCTATAGTATACTCCATAACCATTCATATCCACTAGTCTCTCTGCTTCCTATTCTCTTCCTGACAACCCTCCGAGCCGTCTGAAAAGAATATGTATTAGCATCACATTTACTAAATGTATTTTATTTTGAATAATGTCGAAATTTTCAGTTAACAGTTGTTTTTTTTTTTTTTTTTTTTTTTTTTTTTTGAAAAAAATCATTTTTTTTTTTTTTTTTTTTTTTTGAGGCGAGTTCGTTATTAGTCTTAGCAACTTGATTTAAATGTTTTTTTTTTTTTTTCTTTTTTTTACAGGTCTGTAGATAGGCTTCCATAATTCATATATGAGACAATCTGATTGGATATCAGAGGAATAGAATGGTCCCAAAGCTGATGACAAGGGGAAGTTTGCAGTTATAACTCACAGATTTTTTTGTGGGTAGTAGGGACCTATAATAGTGCAAAACTAGAGTTATAGTCGCCAATGGGCATTAGAAGCTGAGAAAAAAAAAATATAAAAATCACGTTTTATTTTTTTTTATCAGCTCTCAGTCTAGATAGAGAAATGATTTTTTCACGTGTAATTGCAGTTTTGTATGCTATTAGATATAAAAATACTTTTGTTATGCTCAAGACACTATCCGGCTTTAGGGTGCTCAAAAATGACAAAATTCAAAGAAAATCCACTGTAAATCTGTGGAAACTTTTTTTCATGAATAACTGACCTCAAATCTCGATTTAATGCACCATAAAGCCCTTATATGTGAAATTTTATCAAAATAAAAAAAAATATTGATTTTTTACCCCTTTCGAGGAGGTTAAAATTTTGAAGTTGAGATTTCATCAACATTTTCTACCGGCCATAACAACTGCTGTGTTCAACCGATTGCAATAGTAATAGCATCACTAGAATCAGCATCCATTCTGCTTTTTATCTAACATTTATATAACATTGGGTTTTTTTATTTTGTTGAGGTAATTGAGTCTTTTTTCATTAATAAGTGATCTCTTCTTAGTAAATAAAAAAAACAAAATTTGAACAAATTGAAAAATACTTGATTATTATCTCTAGCTAAAGTATACAATTTGGAATAAAGAAATTAAGAAAAGGTTATAGGGTAAACCAGACAGTTATTGACACCCTGTCTTAAAAATTAAAAAAAGAAAGAAGTATATTTGACTAAAAAAAAGAAATCATAAAATTCCTTTTAAATCCTTCAACCCGTACTTTCAATTATGTCCTTATTTAGAAATATATCCATAGGGTGTCAATAACTGATTAAACATTATTTATTGCAACTATCTTGTAAATTAATTTTTATGAATAATGTTTGGTTTGAACTTTCTTGCTCAGCTCAAAGTATAGTGATCAAGGAAAACTATTTGTAAATTTCAACTTTCTTGAACTATTCTTTCTATAATTTCAGTATCAATATTTACGAATATTTCTTAGTCTGTGTGTCAATAACTGTCTGGTTTACTAAAGTTGAAAAAACAAACTAAAACGAAATCAAAGGCAAATCAGAGAACAATTAATTTTATATTTTTAAATAATACCAAACGTTCAAACCTTCCAATTTATTACAAAATACTCATGTACATAACAGTAATTAGACCAATTTGGAAATATGGAGTTGAGCTTTAGGGCTCCACTAAGCCATCCAATTCATCTCGTATCCAATCCTTACAATCTAAAATCCTTAGAAAAATCCTCAATGCTCCTTACTTTGTCACAAACAAACTTATCCACGAAGATCTTAATATACCTTACGTTTCTGACTTAGCTCATACCAGATATCTATCCTCCCATAGCAAACTCCACAACCATTCAAACCCATTAGTATCACAACTTGCTTCTCACTCCATTCCAGATAACCCTCCTAGACGCCTGAAAAGAAGATGGCCTCGCGACCTTCTAACATAGTACTTCATTATACAAAACCTTTATAAGTGCTATCAATCGGTAGTTGCTTTAAAACAATTAACGTGTCATTTTTATCATTGTCATCACATTTACTTGATGTGTTATATATAAAATTGTACACAGTTGTAAATTTCAATGAATAAAATAAAAATAATAGTACCAATGAAGATCCGTGACAAGATACTGGCTGCCCTCAGATGAGACTATAACTATTACCCCAACTATAATATAAAGCTATAGGAATAGTGGCACTATATTTGTCACATAATCCCCTGGAGTTTATTGGCTCTGGAAGTGTCTCCTTATCGCTGGAGCTGGAGCTGGAGGAGATCGGTGGGTGGTCAGGCGGAATCTTCCTCTCGTCTCGTATTACACAGCTCTTAGCTTTTATTTTCTTTTTTATTTCTTTTTTGTTTCTTTTCCTTGTCCGACATGCTAGTGGATCATTATCTATATTCCTCTTAACGCTTGTTAGTTTTCCAGTTATAATTTTCTGGGTGCTTGTTCTCAGTATCTTATGGAACAATTTAATTTTAATTTTTTTTTTTTTTTATTATTGTTTTCAAGGATAGATAAAAATAAAAGAAACTGTGGAAAATTGAAGAAGTAGATGTGTCAGCCAAATGGAAACTGTTAGGTTTTTTTTTTTTTTTTTTTTTTTTATACTTCATTTTACTTATTTTGTTTATTAGGCTAGGAACAATACATAAATTATAGAATAAAAATAAATAAAAATATATTTTTTTCAAGATAGTCTTCTGTTGAAGATGTCCCTAATTTTAAAATATTATATGTTCCAACCCCTGAACCATTTATACATCATTATCTTAGATCGATATATTCACCGTTAATATCGATGGCTGTGTCGAAGAAGTGTATAAGTAGAATTACCTTATTAAAGCCGAATTAACAATTAACCTTTAAAGCAGGGCTTCTGATACCTGGGTAGTGAAAAACTGGTTAAGGCCTGTTTCTTAATAAGGCTTGAGAGTATCAATTTTGGTGCATAGGAAACTTCTAAGAGTCATCACGGGATTTTGTAATACGATCTAAAATGCCCTACTAAAAAGTTTACAAGTTTGACTTTAACGTTTTTACGTTTGGATTAAATCTACAACAAGTTTTTTTTTTATTTATTTATTATTTTTACTCTAGTGACGCAGCTGAGAGTGTGTATTTTTTATATCGTCTCCGCAGCTGCAAAGTATCGAATGTTAAAAGACACATTTTTTATATTGCTTTAGGACTGATATAGGTTTTAGCGAATTCTCAAATCTGAATTCACTCTGAAAAGGGAAGGAATAAACCTGTCAAAGGATCGATTATACAAACTATTTGATAATGAGAAATCAATGTAACGGACCGCTAGAGATCGAATGCAAAAACTAAATATTTTCACATTCAATATTTTGCATTTGTAGGGACAATATGAACTATATTTGTTTTTCAACTTTTAGTTTAGTTTAATATATTAGTCTAGTCGTGAGTGCTGAAATGAAGGGTATTGAGTCCATCGAATATCCGATATTTTTTTACTTCATAATTCGTTAGGAATAGTTAGAAGGTAAACATACTAAAAGTCCCCGCCCCTGGGGGGTCAGCTAACGGTGGGGGGGAGGGGAGAAGTTCCATTTTTTGGTGTTTCGATAATATCTCGGAAACTGTTGACTCAAGAAAAATATGTTTCAAATAAACATAAAAGCTAATTAAATTTACTATACAATTTATTATATATATATATTTGTCGTAATTCTAGCAGTTTACGAGATATACGTTATTGAAAGTCGGTTATTTTCGGGAAAAAACAAATGTCACCTCATTTTTTGTCAAACTTTTGCTTCTATTACGTTCCGCAATCGTTTCTCAGACAAAACGTCAGAATCAAAATTGTAGAGCATCAAATATACTTTAATTTCATATACATATACATTTTTGGTATTTGCTTCAAATGCTTCAAATAACAATAAACATTTTGATGAGATAAACATTTATTAACATCTCACATAATTGGTGAGATAAATATTTTGTTTATTTCTAAAAATATCGATATTTAATAACGTATATCCGGAAAACTGTTAGAATTTCGGCGAATATGTTTATAATTAATTTTATAGGAAATTTAATGTTTGTTTATTTCGTTTAACGTAACTTTATGCTGCTATGGCTAATCGGACGATGCTACTGGGAGTCCTAAATTTTGCCTATCCAGGTATAATTAGGATAGGATCTTTAACGAGTACCTGACATCGCACAGGTTCGACCCCCATTTTACGTCCCTTCCGAAGGACGGCATAGCTAAGGATTTTTTACTCCCTTTAAAAAATCCTAAGGTCATCTGCCGGGCTGCGAACCCGCGATCTTGGGTTGGAAATTTAATGAGCTTTTATGTTTGTTTGAAACATATTTTTCTAGAGTCAACCGTTTTCGAGTAATTATCGAAAAACCAAAAAAATTGAACTTCTTTCCTCCCCTCCCCCCATCGTTAGCGCACCCCTCAGGGGGGGGAAACTTTTAATATGTTTACCGTCCAACTATTCCTAACGTGAAGTCAAAAATTATCGGATATTCCATGCACTCTACAATGTGTTTATTGACTGGGCTAAATATACATTTTTTTAAATTTATTTTACTTTATACTTTTTATAGTTCTTTATTTTATTATATTTCTTATTTTTTTTATATCGTTTCAATGGTTTCATAAAACTATCCATTTTGCTTATTGCTTAAGGCAGATATTAAAGTACTGTTTATTTTGGCCTATTTCACTTTTTTACTCCAAATAGATAAGGAAAGGCATGTTGTATTAAACATTTCCTACTTGTCGTCTGAGTGACAAGTGGTCGTGATTGATTCCGTGGACGAATTAAATATGAAATCACCCTCACCGGATTCGAACTTTCTCATTTTTTGGTTTTAAAAATTCTGAATTGCTTCCAAGCTTAGTTGCCATGGTCTCGATATTTATTAATTATATTTGTATTTTCTTCTACATATCACGGTTGTCCCACTTTAGTTAAGTTTGTAGTTTAAAAACTTAAATGTTTCCTAATCAACCTGTCGACTTTATACCTTGGCATTGGCCTATTGGTCAACAACCTTAGTGTTTTAATGATAAAATACTTGAACATTCTAGCTCACTGGTACAACTATAAGACATAACTACAACCTTAATGAGCAACGCTAAAGACTGAAGAAGAGCTGGTTGAGGGATCTCTTCAGCTAACTAGAGGTCTCACTGCCAAGATAAGAGGGACCTCTCATTAATACGTCATTCTGTCGGATGTGAACATTTAAAACAGAAATAACTATATATGTTTCATTCAAGGAGATTAATATCTAGTTATTATATTAAAAGGCATAACTCCTCATTTGCTTTATTCATTTACTACATGTTTCGGAGCTTGTCATGTTGCTCCATCTTCAGGTTCTTACACTGTGATATTCTCACTAGTGTAGATGAGATGACCAGCGAGAATATCACAGTGTAAGAACCTGAAGATGGAGCAACATGACAAGCTCCGAAACATGTAGTAAATGAATAAAGCAAATGAGGAGTTATGCCTTTTAATATAATAACAGAAATAAAAAAAAAATTTAAAAATGAATATTTTGGATTCTCATACAGTCAGATTTCTCTCAGAGAGCTCTCACATATATATAGCATAATTAATTAAACAAATTAGATTCGAATATTTTTTTAATTTCTTTCAAACTACATTAAAACTTCCAATTCTTCTCGTATCCAATCCTTACAATCCCAAATTCTTCGGTTCCATGTGTAATGTGTAAATGTAATACCATTCAATCTTCCAGGTAAAAAATATGGTCCCACCAGTAATCCTTTCCGAACTCCAAGCCAAACGTTAATAGCAAATTCATGCTGAAACCTAATATCTCTAAAAGAATGTAAAGGATAACATTAAGTGTTTAAATATCTCACTGCCTAGCCTGACGAACTTTGAAAGGTGATAATCGCTACCTGTAACATTTTTTTTTTTTTTTTTTTTGCGATTTTCTCTAAAACTAAGCAAAAACGAGCAAATCTCTAAAGGACTTTTTGTCTTAGTTTTTCGGTCCTCTATAAGTTCCCGATGTTTTGCCATTTAAATTCGGGACACTCTGTATAGTTGTAAATATCAGTAAAAATATTAAAAGAAACATTTCTTTCAGTTTATATATCTGGTCCGAACCTTGCTAATCATATGATAAAAGAAGGTGCTTTGCTTTACTTATTAAGTTGGTGTAGTGTAACTGTTAATTATAAAGCCAACAACAATCAACAGATCTATTTGGTTGTTGTTACTGACCATATTCTCAACCCATAACCACAAATGCTCTTGAGACTGTTACCTTGTTTCTCGGTCAACGTGGTCGACCTGAGGGGTAGTGGACAGGCAGTTCGATTACAGCAGTTAAATGATCCTCAAGTTAAGCAAACAGAATTAGTTATGCATTGCTTTCTGTAATTTATTGGAATTGGATTCGATTGGATTGGATCCGATCCGTCGTGGTTTGTAGGATAGAACACAATAACACCAATTTTGTTGTCAGTTCAAACTGGCTCGGCTGGCGTAGTCTGTCTGGGCCGATTGACTCAACATTTAGTCAACAGGGCTTAGATCACAGCAGCTCTTAGCTTCTTGAAATTGTTAAAGATGTTTGATTTTATTTATTTATTTTAACATTTATTTTAGTATTATAAAATTAATATTTATATAATATTTAGTCGACTGACAATTGGTTGTACTTGAGGTACTCCATGATGGTATAGAATGATGTTAACAATTAGGATTGATGAATTAATTGCTACATCAATTGGAATTATTTTATTAGAATACAAGTTTCGAATGCTAAACATTTATCATCAGTTTTAAACACAAATAAAATAACAAAATATCGTAGAGTTAATATAAATATTTTAAATTCTAAATTTTTAAAATGTAGGACAGTAAATCAAATATTGGTACTCACCTGAGAAGATCTAACAGATATCTGAAATATATCCATCGTGGAAGGGGAAAGGGCCAGGTAGGTTAAATGTTTGGGGTTTACTATGGGGTTACCCTATGAAGTATTGGATTTATTGGAAATAAACTTTAAAATGGGGCTATTGGAAATGTTTATGTGCTTATTTAGTAAAATCGTTTAAAATATAAACATTTCAAATAACCCCATTTTAAAGTTTATTTCCAATAAATCCAATACTTCATAGGGTAACCGCATAGTAAACCCCAAACATTCAACCTACCTGGCCCTTTCCCCTTCCACGATGGATATATTTCAGATATCTGTTAGATCTCCTCAGGTGAGTACCAATATATTTGATTTCTTGTCTTACATTTTTGAAAACTTTAGTATATATAATTCATCTAACATAGTGCTGATGTGTTGAAAATTTTTTATGTTGTAAACTGAAGATGGATCGTTTATTATTCGGAACTAGTATTCTAATAATATAATTCCTATAGACGTGGCAATTAATTCCTCAATCCAAATTAGTTGTTCGTAACTGCGGCTCCAGAATTTTGTTTAAATCAGCTGATTCTAATCGTTGGTAATGCGGTAATGTGGTAATGTGGTAATGCGGTAATGCGGTAGTGTGGTAATCCAGTAAAAAATACCTACGAGTTATGCTTGCAGTACGATTCTAATAGGTTTTCAACTTTTTGTACCATTGCTTTTTTGTTATCGCTGAAGTTGTACCAACAAATTTCTGATTACTTTCAACAACTTCTGCTACTACGATTTTTTTTTTCTTTTGTTTCTTATTCCTCCATTTATTTTATTTACAAACATACAAGAAAATAGGATTTATGCTTTAGGATCTTGTTTTGCCTTTCGGTATTTGAAGATCAGTGTCCTCGGCTGCTGGTAAAACCTCTGTAGACGGATGGTCTTCCTGGTCTTCTATGATGAGCGAAGAGCATATTCCATGAGCATATACTTCTTATAAAAATTTACCGCTGTCCACTACGTATAGGCCTTAAACAATACTCTTTACTCTTGATGTGTTCCAGACATTGTTACTATTTAAAATGTTACATTTCGAACTGCTCTTTAGAGTAACATTATTAGTAAATTTATAAAAGAACTTTATGTTCATCTTATCTGCTGAAATGATTCTACATGAAAAACTACTTGGAAATCAATTCATTGCGTCGGTCAGCCTGCTTCCACGTCTTGCCTCTCCTGAATCTAATATTATTATTTTTTATTATTGTTAATTGTTAAATTATATTTTTTTGAATTAATTCTTTGATTGACAGTGAATCTTTAATGTTCCTTTACTCAGCCTAGCCTAGAAAATTTCTATTACATTTTCTATCATTCGTCAGTGATAACAATCACGATTAATCATCATTCATATTATATTTTTTTATTATGCGATATAAATTGTTATTGTGTTCTGCTGATGTAGTAATAATCGCTGATATTGGAACAGCTGATTCCTTATTTATTGTCACGTTTTAATATTCATATTTATATCTAGTATTCATATTTTACCCAGGCGAAGATAAGTTTTTTCATGGCAGGTATAAAATATACCCCCGAGAGATCTTTTTTACTATCTCGGATAAAATTTAAGATATCTGCATTTGAAAATAGAGGTTAGAGAGTCCTTTCCGCATAGCGAGTTATATCTCGACAGTTCTCTCTATAAACAATATTGTTTGAATTAAACCATTTCTATAAAATAGTGGAATGCTCAGTGCTAGATGGAACTAGGTCCTTGTGCTCTTTTCTTCTTTCAGTTTTATTTTATATCAAATATATTTATTTTCATGATATATTTTTTATATTAATATTTTTAAAAAAAAAAGTGGTTGTGCTTAGGACCACATGCTTTGAAGTGTAAACTTTTTAGACCGATCTAAATTTCCAAACTTAGCAAGCAGTATAAGAGAATAAGCTAAATTAATTTTTTTTAATGAATGTCAATTTTATTTTTAACCGACTTAAAAAAAAAATGAGGTTATCAATTTGACATGTATGTATGTAATATTGTTGGAATTGGATAATATTTAAGTATAATGATCCGTTTAGGCTTCCAAGGACGTGTGCTTAGTTTCGTAAGTGTATGTCTGTATGTATGTTTGTCCACGAATTTCTCGGAAAATAAAAGTCAAATTGAGATGATTCTTTTTGATTTAAGTTAGGTACACTTCAACTTAGGGAACAGTTTAAGTTTCATTAAAATCGGTCCAGTAGTTTCAGAGATGTGGGTAAATTAAGAGAATATAGATAGTTGTATAGTTCTATGACTTACGGATCACGGATTATCAGCGAAGTATTCAATATCATTAAAAAATTCTTCTTCGCCGTGTACCGACAACGCTACTTCTGTGCTTTTTTACGCATTACAGAAAGACGGTGTGGTCTCTCTTCTTCATTTTCTAACAATCTTTGAACACGAGCGTTTTCCACCAGGGCTCTAGGTCGCTCTATGCTTTCATCTTTAGACGCTTGACACCGAATATTCCGTAGGTGTCCACATTGAGATCGACGTTTTTGTACGTTTTCATACATATTATTTTGATAAAATAATAAATCAGATAAGTAATAGGTATTTATTTGAAATATATGTACATAGTCCAGTTAATAAGTGCTGAAATGAGGGGTGTAGAGTGCATGGAATATCCGATAATTTTTGACTTCATAGCTTCGTTAGGAATAGTTAGAAGGTAAACATACTAAAAGTCTCCGCCCCTGGGGGGTCAGCTAACGGTGGGGGGGAGGGGAGAAGTTCCATTTTTTTGGTTTTTCCATAATATCTCGGAAACTGTTGACTCTAGAAAAATATGTTACAAATAAACATAAAAGATAATTAAATTTACTATAAGAATTAATATATATATATATTATTATAGTAATTCTAACCATTTGCGAGATATACGTTATTGAAAATAGGTGATTTTCGGGAAAAAACAAATGTCACCTCACTTTTTGTCAAACTTTTGCTTCTATTACGTTCCACAATCGTTCCTCAGAAAAAACGTCAGAATCAAAATTGTAGAGCATTAAATTTACTTTAATTTGATATATACGTTTTTGGTATTTGCTTCAAATGTTTATCAAAAAGTGAGGTAAACATGTTTTTAATCTCTAAAGTTGTCGATTTTTAATCACATATATCTCGAAAACTGTTAAAATTTCTACGAATACGTATATAATTAATTTTATAGAAAATTTAATGAGCTTTAATTTTGATCTGTTACATATTTTTCTGGAGTCCACCGTTTTCGAGATATAGTTGAAAAACAAAATTGGGGCCTTCTCCCCTCCCCCCACCTTTAGCTCACCCCCCAGGGGCGGGAACTTTTAATATGTTTACCTTCTAACTATTCCTAAAAAAGCTGTGAAGTCAAAAATGATCGCATATTTCATGCACTCTACACCCCTCAATTCGGTACTCTTTATCTGGGGTCGCGCTTCTCTGAAAAAAACAATTATCGCATATTCCATGCACTCT
This sequence comes from Euschistus heros, assembly GCA_003667255.2. NCBI lineage: Eukaryota > Metazoa > Arthropoda > Insecta > Hemiptera > Pentatomidae > Euschistus > Euschistus heros. Next base: position 318,430 of record RCWM02000511.1, read on the forward strand.
ACAATGTGTTTATTGACTGGACTAACAGCAGTTGTGTCTATAACAGTCCTATTTTATAATAATATGTGTTAACCCGTAGTTTGATAGTTAGATATTAGGAGAGTAGGAACAGAGGAACAGAGCTCAACTCTCGTTATATTAAATAACACTAGCTGACTAATGAGTGAGCTCCTTATGACTATGTTTCTCCTGATAGGAAATAAAAACTTTAACCTGGATTTGACCTTGACCGATCTTGTCCGATCCCTCTCAGCTGTTCAACGTCATATCTCCTCAGCAGAGCTACAATTTCATTTCGTTTAACGTCACTCTATGCTGCTATGGCTAATCGGACGATGCTACGGTGGGAGTCCTAAATTTTGCCTATCCAGGTATAATTAGGATAGGGATCTTTAACGAGTACCTGACATCGCAAAGGTTCGCGACCCACATTTTACGTCCCTTCCGAAGGACGGCATAGCTAAAGATTTTTTCCTCCCTTTAAAAAATCCTAAGGTCATCTGCCGGGCTGCGAACCCGCGATCTTGGGTTTAGTAGGTTGCTATGCTAACTACTGCATCACAGGTGACCCCTGCGGAGCTACAATATCCAATGGGATACCGTTTTAAAGAGGTAACGTTTTTTTTTTAAGAAAAAAAAAGTAATCCAAAGTTTCACAGAAGAGATTTCCTATTTAGCATTAAAATATTTGAATGAGTAAAAGTGAAGGTCTACGTGCTCTAAAGCACTTCGCTGCGTGCTACAGTGTTCTGTACTGTACGCGACGAGAGGGTTTTTTTTTCGTTTTTTTTAATTTTATTTATTTATTTTTTATTTTTTTTATTACCCCATCCCGAAAATACCAAAATTGAACGGCTCTAGATCTGTTATTGTCGCTCTCAGATCAAAACTTTGTCGACAGTTTTTTTTTTATCAGAAAGAAGCATTAGATATAAAAGCAGATAAGCATATCCATGATCTATTGAGTTTTTATTTTGCTAATGCTGATATTACTCCGATATATAGAACGTAGCATAAGGTTTGTTGACTGAGCTTGGGTTAGATGTGCCGTTAAGAAGCAACGAGGGGAGCCTCGTGGTCGGGGTTAAAAGGAGCAGATTCAAGACCACACGCGGCAATAACAAACAATCTTATCGATAAACAAGTTTGTTCTAATTGTTCCTTATCTATAAACAAGTTTGTTCTAATTGTCCTTCTAATGCGCTGCCTATTTATTTAGTTGGCTGGTGACTTGATCATCAATTCGACTCAATGGGTGCATTAACAGATTGGATTGGACTTACAACATCTCTTGGCCGATCAGAACACTAGCTGTTATCTTGTGGGCTCTGTATTCTCCTCATAACAACCTGTTAGTTATAAGTGAATAATTTGTAAATTATTCTAAATCGTTATTGGTAAATAATGTACACTATCATGGTCTGACGTTTTACCGAAGAATGATATAGGACCCACATTTAAAAAAAAATAAATAAAATAAAACCAAAAAAAATAAAAACCGCTCTACCAAAGGCTAAGACTTTTATATTCACTCATCTTCTATAAACGTTCAACTCTTCAACTTAATAGAGTACAGACCGATCTACAGACATATAATGGTGAAATATCCTGCTCTCTCTTAGTGAATAGTTGAAGCTCAAATGTAACCTTCTACCGGCTACAACTACATTGGTCAATGGCTCATTATACAGCAAAATGCTCAGCGTAACTCAAAAGTTTGTATTTGAATTACGTCGTTGTTGCAGCAAATGAGCGATATTAACAAACTCCAAATCTTCCAGGCAAAAACATTCAGGAAAATCACAAAAGCACCCTTACTTTACATTATTTAGTTTGTCTTTATAATTATTCTCTTATATATACGAGGGTGAATCAAATATAAACGGTAATTTTCAAAATTATATTTATTGAATAATATTATACAGAAACTATACCTTCAACATTTTTCAATGTAGTCTCCTGCATTATCTACACACTTCTGCCACCGATTTGGAAGCTTGAATATTCCCTGTTCATAAAAAGACTGAGGGCGAGTTTTTAACCATTCGCGCACGTGCTTTTCGACGTCTTCATTGTTTTCAAATCGTTTTCCTCCAAGTGATTCTTTCTGGGCGCAAAACAAAAAAAATAGTCCACCATTACACCCCCGAATCGAAAATGGCAAGTAAGGAGTGGCGAAGGAAGGATGAAGGCTGCCCAGTGAAAGCCAAAACTCGTCTCTCAGCCGGAAAAGTTCTTGCAATATTTTTTTTTGACTCAAGGGGAGTTCTACTCATTCATTTTCTTCACGATCAACGAACAGTGAATGCGGCTTACTACTGCCAGGTGCTACAGTCAGCAAAAACCAGTTACCGGAACAAAAGACGAGGTGTGCCCATTAGAGATGTCATCCTTCTCCATGACAACGCAAGGCCTCACACCGCATTGTTGACAAGGGATAAATTGGAAGAAATGGGCTGGGAAACTCTCGAACACCCTCCTTACAGTCCAGACCTGTCCCCTTGTGACTATTTTTTGTTTGCGCCCCTGAAAGAATCACTTGGAGGAAAACGATTTGAAAACAATGAAGACGTCGAAAAGCACGTGCGCGAATGGTTAAAAACTCGCCCTCAGTCTTTTTATGAACAGGGAATATTCAAGCTTCCAAATCGGTGGCAGAAGTGTGTAGATAATGCAGGAGACTACATTGAAAAATGTTGAAGGTATAGTTTCTGTATAATATTATTCAATAAATATAATTTTGAAAATTACCGTTTATATTTGATTCACCCTCGTATTTTTCTGTTATTTTTTATTATATATATATATTTTTTTTTTTTTTTGTTAACTACCTGATTTTGCCTTTTATATTATTATTATTTATTCAATTTTTCCTATTTATTTATTATTATTAATTTATTAATTTTTTGTTGTTTTTACTTCTTTGCATTTTTTTTTTCTTTCCCTTTTAATTTATTGTTATTACATACTTCCTCTACAGTTACAATTATTGCAAAACTATTAGAAATCATATGGACTGTTATGGACGCCTCTTGCAGGAGACTGTGCCCTTACTTCTAATATTGTTAAATGATTATTAATATTGTTAAAACACACATGTAAGGCTTACCAGTAGGGATAGTCTAAACTGATACTTTTAAGTAACAGGGACAACCGATACAGATCTGTTGCAAATACCTGTTACACTGATATTTTAGTTTTAGCATATCTGTTACCTATTCATTATCGGCTCTAATCAGTAAGTTTACATTTTCAACTACCTTTTTAATAATATATATATAGCCAAATATATATATGGTTATTTTTTCAATTTTATTGTTTCTATATAATTCAATTTTTCCATAAAACCTTTTTTATTATCCTCAACCATGAGGATCTATACCTTATGTATAGATTTCATATTTGAGTGTATTTTAATGATTATTAAAATTAACAATAATAAAATAAAAAAGAATGTAAGAGTGCCCAATACAATGAAGACCGGCTGACATTTTACCAGAAAATACTTATACGGGAGTAAAAGTAAAAATACTGGTTTAGGTAAACGAGTACTGGTAACAGGTAGAGATGGCAAGTAAGAAATACTAGCCTAGGGCAGTATTCAGTACGAAGGTAATAGCTATGAATGTTGTTACTAGTACTGAAGTGAGTACGCAAGTATCTGTACTCGTACCTGTTACTTCTGAATATCGGTAACAGGGACGCCGTTCAGTCAGCCCGTAACTGTTACTAAATAATAGGTCCTGTATTTCTGAACCACCACTACTTACCAGGCATATGTATAAAAAAAATAAATTAAAAAAAAAATTATAATTTTCACAATATCTGCGAGGATTGGTTATCCCTGCAGTAAACATGAAGAGTGAGTAGAGATGATGATGTGATTGTGATTGTGAATGTTGTTGGCAGTGACAGATTGATGCCGTTGCCAATCCCAATCCCAATAGGACCGCCTCAGTTTCGATTCCTCAGAGCCGCTGTTATTCCAGATTCTATTCATTCCTTTATTCATTTATCACCAGCCCTCAGTCCGTCCAGTAATGGTTCCACATCTCTACAATACTACAATACTCTCGTCATTTCTAACCGCCAAGGGAATAACTTATATCTTGGTTAGTTGACCTTACTCACCTCAACAGTTATAATAAATAATTAAATTAGTGAAACTAAAGGTTCGATGTCGACACCACCAACCCCTGACTACACACACCTCCCTCCAAACCTCTCCCTCAAAACCCAAATCCTAAGATCAACGCTGATGTGATCCTTCTATCTACGTCTTGGTCTACCTCTCGGAAGTTTACCTGACGCCACACAAATAGTTTACCTTTTTAGAGATCTTTACTTAATCCTACGACTTTACATAACCATTTCAGCTAGCTACCGATAAATTCGCGCTGATATACGCCATCTTACCCCCATCTTACAAAATATTACAGCCCTCAGTCCGTCCAGTAATGGTTCCACATCTCTACAATACTACAATACTCTCGTCATTTCTAACCGCCGTCTTGGTTAGACAATACTTTTGACCTTACTCACCTCAACAGTTATATAAATAATTAAATTAGTGAAACTAAAGGTTCGCTCCCTCAAAACCCAAATCCTGATGTGATCCTTCTATCTTGGTCTACCTCTCGGAAGTTTACCTGACGCCACACAAATAGTTTACCTTTTTAGAGATCTTTATTTAATCCTACGACTTTACATAACCATTTCAACGTTCGCGCTGATATATAAACTATATTTACAGTTCCGCGTCGCCACATATACAGCACACATAGTACATTTTCGAAAACGTCTCAATGCAAGCGGTCTCGTTTCGCATCCATAAAGAACAGTTGGTAGTATGATGGTCTTATATATACTAATTTTTAAAATTCGGGACAATAAGCGCTATGATTTTAAACATACATCATCTGCTCTAAAAACATCATCAACAGTTTTCTACATAGATTATACATATATATTAAATTTTAGTTAGACAATTGAACATGGAGGCTAAAATATATTTAGCCAACTACTCAAATTCCCCTATCGTTTCTCTTTTAGTTCAATCTTCTCTAGCTCTTTAGATCTTTTATTTGCTTTTTTTTATTTTTTTATTAGCTTTTTAGATGTTTTATAGCTTAACTCAGTATCAATGTGTTTAATTTCTTGTCTTTTTATTCGTGTTTAAAACCGATGATGAATGTGTAACATTCGAAACTAATCTTCGAATAAAAATAATTCTAATAGAAATGGCAATTACTTTAGCAATCCTAAATGTATTAATCCTTCTATACCATCATGGCGATTTATATAATATATATATATATATATATATATATATATATATATATATATATATATATATATATATATATATATATATTCCTCATACTACAAATAGCCATAAAGTAAGTATACGTTATTGGGGGATTATGTTGACTTTGTTCCACAACCCTCCCCCGACAACAAACAAGCCCTTGTTTGGTTTTCCCTAAGCAATTCAGCCAATCTTCTTCCCTCTTAGTTTGGTTATAAATTAAATTAGATCTAATGTTTTCGGGCTCGAGGCCTAAAATGTGATGAGTACATTGCCGATTATTAATTGTTCACTTACTTAAACAAAAATAATTCATTTTTCCGAATTAAGACTAAAATATGTTAATCACGGAACAATTTTTACTGATGCGTCGATCATTAACTGAGTTGTACAGTCGTATTTAACAATTCATTTCTGAAATTCAACTTACCGTCACTAGTGCGTTCACTAGAGAAATATTTATCATCTACCAAGGTCTACAATTAATAAAATCTACTAACCCAAAAAAATGTTAGTTAATTGTAGTATTTATGAAATTAATGCAATCGTTGTGGGTTTACGATACCCCTTGAGCTCGGCCCATTGAATATATTGTCCTGGTGTCGGATTCACTCAGCGCTTTGATGTCTATGATGAACATGTATTCAGGTCACAGGAATACATTGCATTCTGGATCTCGTCAAGATACTATATGAAGAAGGAAAATTGGTTTACTTCATCTGGTCGCCAAGTCATATCGGTATAAGAGGTAATGATGTGGCTGATAAAGCAGGAAAACAAGATCTAGCCCTCCCGGGACCTGCCAAAACCTACCCAACGGCACCAGAACTTGCACGCCCTCTTAGAGAGACGATAGATACTATGGAATCACAGCCGTACAAGTAAACTCAAGATAATTAAGAAGGACGTAAAACCATGGAGCAGTTCCAGCCGTAATAACCGCAGAGAGGAAATACTCCTAAAACGATTAAGAATTGGCCATACAAGAACTTATTGTCTTGTGAATTGGCCATTCAAATGTGAAATGTGTGGCAATGGTTTTCAATACATGATATGTTGAACGAGTACCCTTACTTCACTAAAAGGTTGACTGAATCGGGAATTCCTCGAGGCATCTCAAGGGCGCTGGGAAACGATGAAAAAGTAATTGACAAAATCATAGCCTTCCTATCCAGAAAAAAACTATGTAGGGTAAATCACTAGTTATGGTCATAGTTAAGGAAACTTATCAATTTAAAACGGAATTCCGTTAATACAGTTTGTAATATGACATATTTGGTTATATACATAAATTCTCAAAAGTATATTCTATTGAATGTAAAATTGATAAATACACTGAAGCTTCCTTTCAAATAAATATTTGTAATTTTTTTACAAAAAGCTAAAAATACCAGTTACGGGCATGTTGTACCTATTATGGTCATAGCCAAGACTAGTTATGGTCATGTGGCAAAATAATCTTTAAACAATTTTTTGAAAAGGAGTATTAATTAATAAACGACTATAACTATAAAAATAATCTAAATACTAATACAACGCGGTCTAAAAATAAAATATAATATATATTTGAAAACACAATCACTTGATGCACCCATTCACAAACTTTGTAGTTACTTATTAGTTTAGTAAACCGTTATTGAAATGATAGATGAAAATGAATTTAAACAACTATTTATCAGAGTATAATTTATAGCCGCACTTCTCGTTGATTTTTCTATATAAGCACTAACGGCTTACGATATGTAATCATCACTACTAAAAAAATAATGAATTAAAAGAAATCGGAATGTATTTTTGTAAATTATCTTCTTTCGATATTTACAGTTTTCTTAAACAGTAATAGCCATCCGCGAAGTACAGAATATAACTAACTACATTAACTGGTATTGGTCAGTTAAGAGACGTAAGGTCAAACATGACAACTACTAGGAATGGATGTAGTATTTAAGTTTTAAAAGGACATAATCAAATGAAGAAAATTGTATTTTTTCTTTATTAGCAGAAAGAACGTTTGTAACACCAAGAAAATTGAAATGGATAGGGGTGACCATAACTCATATCTCATATTTTTATACACCAGTTATGGTCAGTTCAAAATTATTGTTAATTAAAATCATATAGTCCAACTTAATGGAGCTTGTATGGAAGCCTGAACTCTATTAAAAAGTTACATAACTCAAAAACTAAAAATTAATGAAGCGACTCCACTATAATTCTTTAAGAAACCTCACTTTTGAAAACGATCTTACTAAAAAAAGAGGGCACTATTTGAGAAATATATTTTTTAATAGTTACTGAAAAGGGACAGGAGGGAGAGTTTCATTAGTAAATGAATCTTAAATCTTTTTCAGAAATATTTATTCTAGTGTTATCACAAATAAATGGATTAGAACCTTATTGTTGCGATAATTGTATTAGCCTGCCCATAACTAGTGATTTACCCTAATAAAATATAGACAACCTTCAAGTTTATTTTCTATAAAGATGGAACGAGCCTTGATGACTTCTGTTTTTACGCCCGAAAAATCTCAAATAAATAAATAAGTAATAATTTATTGAGATGAGATATTGTAAATATGATCCAATGAACATTAAACAGCGAACGAAGTTGGAACGTTTTGATTGTTTAGGGGTGGTGTCTGGCAATCTTTTTAGCTCTGCAATCTCTAAATAGTAAAAATAAATAAAATTAACATTTAACGACCCCACCCCTCTTCCTCGATAATAATAGCAAGCTTTACTATTAATAAATTTTGACTGTGATTATAATATAATTATAATTATAAATGTAAAATGTTTTTAATATATTATTATATAATCAGGCTCCACTATTCGTAATTTTATGCCCTTAAAAAAAATACAGGCTGCGTTAGTTTCATATCAAATATCAATAATTAGATTTTATTTGCTTTTGTCTCATCCCCCCCCCCCTCGAGTTTATCGATGTTATATATCGTCCCTGCAACTGCAAAGTATCGGATCTGAAAATACTTGATTTTTGATTCGATGTTTATCGACTCTTTGCATTGATTTGGCATAATCCAAATAGTTTTTATAATCGACCCTTTGTCAGAATGAATTCAGATTTGAGAATTCGCTAAAACGTATATCAGTCCTTAATCATTTGATGGTGTTACAAAAACTTTTTTTTTTCACATTCAATAGTTTGCAGTTGTAGTGACCATGTTACCAACGATATTATAAAAAATGCGTTCCAGTTTGATTTAACCATCATTGAAATTGTATGTTTTTCTTTTGTAAGCCATGAACAAAAAAAAAAAAAATGTGGAATGTATCAGTAATTGATTTTTATGTCATGTATACATACTATTTACATAATACATAGTTATTATATAGTTTTAAGTTTTAATTTTAAAAAAAAGGATATGCTATTCCAGTTTATGATTTTTATCAGGTTTATATTATGAAATTGAATGTTTTGCTTTACATAATTGTTTTATTGTTCTTTATTAACAAAATTGTTGAATTTTCCTTTCTTGTGGGTTTATTAAATACAGAATGATAACTGAAAATGAAAAAAAAAAAAAAATCAACTAACATTAATTTAGATTTAGAGTCGGTCCCTTTTAATTTTATTAAAGATTTCATGTTTTTACAAATATTTAGTAGTTCTTTTTTTTTTTAAGAATATTTTAAATTTAGAAGATAGCCGAATGTTGGTGACATATGGGCTGTGCCCTGGCAAATTGGTTAATGCCGTTACGAGCTGTTGAATCTGCGAATTTAAATATTGAAGCGACAGCAAAGGTTTACATTTGCATGTGAAAGTAAGTTTAATCAGACGTGCTACTAATTTAGCGGACATCTGTCCACTTCTGGGGGGTTCAGCCAGCCCAGTCAGTGCAGCCAACATCAGAGGCAGCCTGTCCAGCCGAGTCAATCATTTACTTGGCCAAGGAATAAAAATTTCATTAATATTTAAAATATTTTGCCTAAGGATAATATTTGACCGTTACAAAAGTTAAAGTTAGTTATGATGAAAATCCTATGGTTGACTGTATGATGTAATAGTAAACAAATGGTCTGGAATCAAGTCAGGTATCACTAACACAAAAGGTGTTGTATTAACTGTGTTCTAAAAACTGTCCATTGTAGAACATCTTAGGAAGGACGAATCTGAAAAAAATGGTGGATGAGTTCTGTGTTGGAGCATCCACGATTTCCGACACGTTAGCTAGACTTGTTACATACAGTTGTTACATACAGTTGTCACATAGAGTTGTCACATACAGTTGTTACATACAGTTGTTACATAAATATAATTTTATAAACAGCCACATTTTTTATTATTCAATAAAATACATAATTGAAATATTACATATGTCTGTATTTTTTATTTCAATATCCTAATTCAATAGTAGATCCGATTATCCGGATTTTTGGGTATCCGGATCTATTTCGGCCCCAATCAATGCGCGGATAGTTACAGTTTCACTGTACGCGTATATTGTTATCTTAACCATGCCCTACAGTGAAAAAACAGGTTACAGTACAATAAATAAGTGATAGATAAGGTTATTTAAAATCAAAGCTATAAACAAATAAATATATATGAAAACATGGGTTAGGATATACATATAACTACAATATAATTACAAAATATGGAGGAGTATGAAACTACTTACAATGTACTTGAGGTACACATGATGGTATAGAAGGATCAATACATTTAGGATTGATGAATTAATTGCCACTTCTATTGAGACTATTTTATTAGAAAACTAGTTTCGAATGCTAAACATTCATCTTCAGTTCTAAAACATACAAAATTTTTTCAACACATCAGTACTATGTTACATAGATTATATATACTAAAGATATTAAAAAGGTAAGACAAGAGATCAAGCATGGGCACTCACCTTCGAGGTAACTAAAACACTGAATTCGTGAGAAGTAAAAGGGGGGGGGGGAGCAGGTAGGTTAAGTTTTTGATTTACAATGGGGTTTCCCTCATGACTCATTGGATTTTTCCGTTCCTATGGGAAACAAATTTAAAATGGGGCTATTGGATATGTTTATCTGATCATTTAAACAAAATGATACGACTGTGAAGCAAAATACACGGGAAAAACTGGACGATCGGTAAATCAAAGAGTAAAAGACCATATAAGAGCATACACTAACAAGACCTAAAATTCCAATTTCGCTATCCATCTGAATGAAAATAACCACAAATTTAATAAAGACTCGGGAGTAAAAATATTACATCAAATAGGAAATGGCCTAAAATCGTTCAAAATCGATCCAGATTTTGTTTAAATGATCAGATAAACATTATGTACTCCAATTAGGGCACGGAGGACGGGTTACCAACCTATTATAGCCTCAGTGATTCATTTCGTATACATAATATAATAAACAGTTTAGAAAATTAAATCTTTTAAAAATAAAACCAATTCAAATTGCTCTCCTGTAAAGTTATGGAAATGTGACATAGTGTTCTGTACCTCCGAGGTACAGGTATATAACATCTTATCATTATCTAATATCATTCATTAGAAAAAGAAAAGAAAAATCTTAGAGTTCTAATTACTGTTGTACTTTACATACTTTTGATTGTTATAGAGCAGAATAATGTAAATTAAGTGGAGCCGGAAGTAACAAATGAATGATGAAGCGGTCGCCGTGTGTTTTTGGATTCCCTTCCCTCCGCCGCCAGCGATTGGTGGTAAAGTGAGGATGGAGTTGAGGATTTTTTTTGTCTCTCTCTTAATTAAATTTGCTGTTTGTTGAACCAAAACAATGGCACAACCACCTCAGGTTATCGTATCTTCTAGTATTTTAGCAATTGACAATAGAGCATAATGACCAATATGTCAACAGTAAACAATTCTTTATGTCAACGTACTTCGATAACTTAAATTATCTTTATTTAAATACTGGGTTAGTGGAAAAATAATGAAGGTTTTGAATATCCATTTTGTTTAGGCAAATGCTCTGGCAAAATAAACAACCATAATCCTCCAGTCTAGTTAATGAATCAATGAATGAAAAATTATTTTATTGAAAAAAGATTTTTTTTTTTTTTGGCCCTTAACAGAAATCATACAAACATAACGCATATTACTTTGTTGGAGTAAGAGAAAAACAAACAAATAAAAAAAATAAAATCAAACAATTCGAAAAAAATATGGTATTTGTAAATCTCCCCACCACTTCATCACCAATATACACCGCTGTCTCGTGCCATTCGAATGTTTGTTGCAAAGGCAGGATTAAACTGCCCTTCTTGGCTGCACCGACTCTAAAAATAACTAGTCATACATTGAGAATAGGTAAATAAGTATCGATAATTTCCTTGATTCTGATTTAAAGCTCTTTGTTTCGAAGCAATTAAAGTATTATTTTTAATTAACTATTTTGTTATCGCCAGCGGAGTGATTCCTCCTCACTCGATCAAGACAACAGTCAACTGAAGCGCCGGGATCTACGATAGCAACAAATCTTAAAATGCTGAGAAGGCAACAGAAGATCTTTCGATTCCAATTATTATTGTTTGTTTGTTTTTTTATATTAAAAAATGGAGGATAAGGGGGAAAAAAAAAAACTATTTTGTTGAAGGAGATGTGACTTATTGTCATTGTAAGGCATAACTCTTATGCTTGTATAACGATAATATTATTTTATTATTATCGACACGGTTCAGACAAATACATGGAGTATTTATATTATCAGACAAAGCGGGTTCCAGCACGGGCCGGGAGCACAGCCGAAGAGATATCTTATTTTTTTAATGATTTGTTGATTATAGTGTTTAGTCATTATGTTTGCCCGATTTTCCACCGAAGATTTATGCGTAGTGGCTCTTTTGTTTTTATATTCTTATATTAATATAAAATGTTCAATGTGTTACTCCTTACGCCCTCAATTAATTTTTCAACATCCAGTTTTGCAAAAAAACAAAACAAAAATGGAATCAAAGTCAGTGCAGTACTGCACTGTCGCAGCCGGAAAGTAAAGTATACTACGAAAAAGACACCTGAAGACACGGTGCGGCTCCGACCAAATATTCTTTTCGAGAAATGTCTTAATGTCTTACCTGAAACGTGCCATTTATTACTTTACATCCGCTCGGCTATATATACGCAGGCAGTATAAAACTAACTATACTAATATTTGTCTTGTCTGGAACGTTACGTTATAACAACCTTAACTTTCAATATAATAACGCGATGTTCTGCCGAGTCCTTTTTACTGTGTCCTCCCATCTTAGTTTCGGCCTTCCTCTTGGTCTATTTCCCTGGAGCAATGGAGTTCATTGTTTGGAAGATAGGACTTGTAAGGGTGGTTCCTTGCTACACGTTCGGCGTGACTGGCCGCTTGATATCAGAGATAATTTTATTATTATTCTTTCTCCTCCAAATCCTTAGTTCATTGTTCCACTTTGGGCCCACTATGACCCTTAAAACCTTTCGTTCAAATTTCCGAACCTTTTTCTCAAGGGTGACCGTAAGAGACCAGGTCTTTTTACTCCCATTAATGCCCTTTTGCGCCCTGACTGTATTCTTCAACCATTATACCATGCATACTTTCAACTATACTATTATCATCTTATTATTTATTTATTTCATGTTTTCTTTGTTCGCTATTAAACCAATTATATTCCTATGTCATTCTTAGTTGTTGTTTTTTTTAATATCCAAATCGGGTTAGAATTATGCTCTATTGTCAGATATCATTCGCACCTGCCTTGCTGTTTATTCTATAAAGAATTTTATCTGAAAATACCTCTTGGAGATTCGTGTTCCAGTACTATAGATTAGTGTTCCAGTTTGTTCATGGAACCGGTCGCAGGAGTTCCTCTCCCAGCTAACAGTTAACTCCAGACGGTAACTAAAGCTCTTAGAGCGGCTTTACGACTGGACACAGCTGGTAATCCCGCGGGACAGTGGAGTGCTATCCAGGGAGGCATAAAACAAAAAACAAACAAACAAACTGTGTTTTGTGTGTGTGTACTGTGTAGTGTGTGAGGGGGGGGGGGTTATAGCCTATCTTATGGTCTTTGCTTCTTATAGTGCGGGATCTGGCTTTGGGGGTCAAAGATTTATTGTAGGAAGGCTTGATAATGCTCAATGTTTATGGAATAATACAATGCTTTTTATTTGTTTTTTTAAAATTAAGGTCCATTATTTTATAATTTGATTCAGTAAAACGTGAATTATAAGTAGTTATTCTTATTTTAGAAATGTGTTATATATTTTAAATATAACTGTTGAATAAATTATATTCTAACTGGTTTATAAAGGTTTGGCTCCATGGCTAATTTATATGTGTATATATATATATATATATATATATATATATATATATATATATATATATATATATATATATAAAATTGGCCTGTGACAGAATATGACTTGTACAACAAATACAGAGGTGAATTTACAAAATTTATCTACAGCTTGGACTTTGACCAACTGACCAAGGACTGAGAAGGTGGAAGGACATTTCATGAAAAATCCTTTAAATAGTTAAAATTATGGGCTAAAATCAGCCATTGACCATATTTTTTTTTATTTCTAATTTTCGTATTCAATTTGTAATGTTTTATTTGTTTCTTTTATATTATGTTCAATGATCTGAATTATTTTAATAATATTATTGTAAAAGTTTCAATGTAAATGTAATTATGACAGTTAAGGTACGTAGTACACATTTGTATGGAACGTACAACCTAAATAAACGGTCCTTTCAAAGGGTTACTTTGAAAGGAAAAAAAAAAAAAAAAAAAAAAAAAATATATATATATATATATATATATATATATATATATATATATATATATTGTTCTTTTTTGATCGAAGTGGCCATATTTCACCCTCATAATATATTTTATCTCAAATCTTAATTTCTTATATGATGTTAGTTATGACTTTGTGACCATGTAAATTATATACATATATATATATATATATATATACATATATATATATATATATATATGTATATAATTTACATGGTCACAAAGTCATAACTAACATCATATAAGAAATTAAGATTTGAGATAAAATATATTATGAGGGTGAAATATGGCCACTTCGATCAAAAAAGAAAACATAAAAATAAGAATTATACTTATATTATTAAAAATAATAATATTAAAATACAATTAATATAAATATAACCAACAGCTAAAACAGTTAGTTGACAATGTTATTGAAATTATGTTTCAAATCTACTATCTTCTAGAATTTAATTGTATATTGAATTCGCATTGATACATTTGTTTAAAGCAGTTTAATTAAGATTTTTCTTGGTTAACTTTGTGTTTTATATTAAATAGATTCCCCTAAATTGAAATGTACAAGGGAGCTATATGGTAACTACCAACCTAATATAATAGATAAAAAATGTATGGCGCCCTGCAGTTTCTATAACAAACTCTATTGTTCTGTAATGCAATTCTTTCAATTTAGTTACTAATAAAAATTGTTAAAAAAAAAACAATTTAACAATTTTTATTAGTTACTGCATTTAAGTTTATCTTTTTGTCATCTATTTACGAACAATCAAACTTTTTTTTTTTTTTTTTTTTTTTTTTTTTTTCTTTCAATTTCTAATTCACACCTGTTATTATGGTAACAATTAGTGAATGTGGTGGAATTGAATACTTCAGGCCTTGTATGCGTGTGGGAGACTAGTACTCAATAGTACCTTCTCCTGGCATGGGTTAAAGAAATTTAATTGAGCAAATCTCTCATCCAGCTTCTTTTAAGCCTTCTGTGAGTATTTCCAGGTATGTCAGTCGTGGCCATGTCATTAATGAGTATGTTGTTATGTCCATGAAGTCTGTGGTGAAATTGTCTATAAAGGTCATGTATGTGTTCCTTTATTGTGGGTATTTCTAAATCAGTGTGAAGTGTGTGGTTTGAAACGTACCAAGGTGATTTCGTGATTAGTCTGAGTAATTTTGATTGGAATATTTGTATTTTTTTTAAGGTGTGTATTTTTTGCAGTCCCGTATATTTGTGTGGCGTATGTCCATATGGGTTTAAGTAAGTAAGTGTATGTATTCAGTCGTTGTCGGAGTTTTAATGTTGACCGTTTATGAAGCATTGGATATAGAATTTTTAATCTCTTGGTTAGGCTGAGACGTTTTTGTTTTACATGTGGGCCCCAGGTCATTCTTCTATCAAATGTAAGTCCTAAGTAATGAATTTCGTTTGTTTGTGGTATGGGTTGATTGTCGATGAAGACAGGTGGACAAGAGTCTTGTCTGAGTGTAAAGGTTATGTGCTGTGATTTGGTGTAGTTTAGTTTTATTTTCCATCGTTTGAACCAGTCTTGTAGTATTGTTAAGTGGTGTTGAAGAGTTAATTGTGTTAATGCAATTGTTGGGTCTTTATGTCTAGTTAATATTGCTGTATCATCAGCGTATGTTGCTGTCAATGTTTGAGGGCTAAGTGGCATATCGTGAGTGTAAAGAATATATAACAATGGAGCTAGTATTGACCCTTGTGGTACTCCGGCTTTTACTGGATAAATAGAGGAGTCTTTTCTCGAGTGAGATTGATATGAAATCCGTTACACGGTGTAGTTGATGAACCTGTTGAGTGAAAAGCACGGAATCCAAATTGATGTGTAGGCAGTACTTGTTTATCTGTTTGTCTAGTATTCGTGTAAAATAATTTTTTCAAAAACTTTAGAACACAAAGGAAGTAGCTAATTGGTCGGTAGGATGAGGGTGAATCGGTGTTTTTGTTTGGTTTATGTATCACTGGTAATATAAGAATATTTCCATTGAACTGGGAATTTTGTTTCCTGAGAATTGCGTTGTATATATCTTATATCTATCAAACGAACAACCAACGTTTCTTCTTGTTCGTTTGTAATTGTAGATTTGTGAAATACTGCAAGTATTATTTTCTAATATATTTTTTATATTATTTGGAGAATCTAACTTTATTAAAAATAAACTACTGTTATTGAAAATTATATTTGATTTACTGAATGGATTTTTTTACATTATATATATATATATATATATATATATATATATATATATATATATATATATATATATTTTAATAATTTGCAGAAATTTTGAAATGAAATATATCGAAATGTTCTGTTTCTCAAATATATTTTCTCCTTCAATTGTGAGCTTGTTTTGTTTGAGAAGAGACAAATTATGTTCATATTTATCAAATATCCAAGTTATATTTTCCTTGAGAGTAATCGGAAATGGGTTGCAAGGTTGACGGACTGTGAGGGATTTGAAGTAGAGACGTTGCTGTTGGTCAGTGATGAAGGATTGGATCCCCTCCCCACAACACCCCCCAGGACCAGGATACAGATATTTGGAAAGGAGAGGGCCGCTCGTTGGGCTTAGGGACAGGACTAACCGAGAGTGATCCTTGTTTCACAAAACTTTCCTTAAACCTAAATATTTCCATAACATTGTCATAGATAAGATAAACTATTTTATAATACATAAGATATTAATTAAGAATAAAAATCATTGGAACCCATCATATATACAACCAAAATGCATTTAAAGTAGATTCAGTGAATTAAAAATGCTGATGACACGTGTTGCATTATACCAATTACTACATCACTACAATCTCATATTACTAACATTCAAGAAAGGTGTCGAAATTGAAGAATTAAAATAAATCCAAACAAATCCCATCAAATAACCTTTACCCTTCGTCGTAAGCCCACGACTTCCTGTCCTACAGTATCCTTTAATGATATCCCACTAATCCCTGTCGAACAGATCCGCTACCTAGGACTTCACTTGGACAAACATACCTAGGTCTTACTTGGAATCCACATACAAAACTAAAACGATAAGAAACTGTCCGTCGTTACAGACTACTTTAACATTTTCTAGACAAACGTTCAAAGCTCCCAATTAATTACAATAGACTAATTTGCGTGACCTATATTAAGACCTATTTTGAACATACGGAGTTAAGCTCCACTAAACTATCCAATTCGACTGTTCGAGGATTTTTTTCACATCTTACTGGAAAAGAATATTGACTCCGCCTATGATGAGATAGTAGGCGGAATTCAAAGATATGGTACAAGATTTGAAATAATTTCAGAATGAAGGCTACAGAGCCTCGTGGGTAGTAACGGACTCGAAGAGTTCACTTTCTTGGTTGCAACTAGCGAGAATATGTTCGGCTCTACTGCGAACAGCAAATGAGCTTTTTCAATAGAAGACACTTGAAATGGTAATTTTCTATTCTCGAAAGTGTGTTAGGTCAAGAAGTGTAAAGAAAGAAAGAAAAGATGATTCATAGGAATTAGGTTAATGCCTCAAGTACTAAAGACCATTTGTTAATGTAAGGCACGTTTTTTAATTAAGAAGATAATTCCTTTTCCTAAACTCTAACCTATGCCTTAGATATTTGCATACCGATCCCCCACTCCCTAAAAACTAACACCAATATCCTTAGTCTAGTCCAATCTTCCTCTAATTATTGCTTCTCTTTCCTTCAAATTACTTTTTTAATAAAGCAAACTATTTCCTTTATATAGAGATAGTTTTCCTTCTATTAATTTATAATAGCAGTGCGGTTAGAGTTAATTACAAAGGTAACCTTATACCTATCCTACCTTTCTCCGGAACTAGAGCTCCTGATTTATGTAGTTAATAGTTAGTAGATAGAAATTCACTCCTGGAAGGTGTTCTCGTCTAGGATAATATCGTCTTCTATCACGGCCCTAGTTTTCTAATTATCTAAGATTCTGGTTGATTGCAGTGAATGTATTTTTAAAGTATAAAGAAAACTATACATCGTAAGGTACGCATCGATATATTGTAAGAAAAATATCAGATTTTTGGAAGAAAATTATCGTTATTTCGATGTCATTTATCGATACCTATCGCTACTTGCGCCACAGGCCTTAGCAGCTGTAATTATTAATTAAGATGATGATGTATAGATTGAAGTTGTTGCTTGAGAGGATGACCCCTCCAAGCTATTGAAGGTCACACTACACAGATAGACCAATTACTCAGCCGGAGGATGACAGCCGCCGAAGATGACAGCGACTAAGGAGCTAACAGATGACGAAGATGCCATCGACTTCCAGAACAGACGTCCAGCACAATCTGGCCACCGCTCAACAGAGTATTTTTTGCTCCCTCCAAGGCGATTAGTCATAGCGTTTTTCTTCCCGTTTTTTTTCTTTTGTTTTTATGGTCCATTCCGTTCCGCCTGGGAAGTTTTTCCAGGTCCAGCTACAGCTACTGGAGGCGGTAGCCTCTGTTCCAATAATATATATAGTTATCGCCTTTCACTCAGCGGTTCCCAGGCTTCGATAATCCCTTTCTCACCTTCCAGAGGGTAGTGTTTGTTCGGGGGCGCTAGGTCAGGATGTTGGGGGTTAAATAATGGTCCATAAGAACAAAAAGTTCATATATGTATATAATGGGTTACCATTTTTTATTTTAATACAGTTTTGAAAATCATCATCTTTTCTATTATACACCACTGTTATTCGTGGTAATGGTGGAGGCTCACGGATAATCGAATTAGAACATTTCATTATACTAACTGGTAAACAAATACTGCCAAAACATTAATTTAGATTTCGTTGACAGGATTCAACAATACACCAACTACACAGAGTCACAGATTAGATTTCAGTCGCACAGAAAGGTCAGACTATATGCTACAGACTATATTCCTGGATGTAGCTCATGCGTTCGACAGCCTAGCACAATTGCCTCCTTTTCAAACCTAAATGCTGCCCTGCCCCGCAGCCTATACAAACAATGAACCCATTCAACAAACAAATACAGTTCAGTAGCTAGGACAGAAGGATGACCTGAGGCCCTAAGGTGAAAATAAAATGCCCCTGCCTCAACAACAGACTAAGACCACTACCCTCTATTCTTCACAAACAATCGACTCTAAAAATCAGACAACGATTAAATACTTATACTTACTTACTCAAACCTTTATGGACCTATGTATCACAAATTTTTGGGACAGTAAAAAAGACGCATTTAAAAATTACACAATCTTTTGTTTAAAGGTTTAAGAATCTTAACTCGCTCACCTTGGTACGTCAGTAACAGAACATTGCATACAGACTTGAACATACCCACTGTACAGGACCATATTCACATTTCATACAAAAGATTTTATGACAAACTTCAAGGACACAACAACAAACTAATTTAAAATATGGCGACTTTGGATATGCCAGAGACAACCCGAAGAGATGAGCTCCTTAAGAGGAGCTGGTTAAGAGATCTCCTAAAATAAATCTTTCACAAAATGCAAGACTACAGTAGGTACCGCTGGGTGCTGAGCTCCCTCATTCCAATTTTACATAATATCTCATATCACATCCGCTTATTGTCCCGATTTGAGTGACAGGTGTGGATAAAAGAAATAAATTGAAAATAAAAAGAAAACAAAAAATGTTATTGACTTAATGTGATAGATACGCAGGATAATTAAAAATACTCTGCAGAAAATAACTTTTGTTAACAAACAAACGTTTTATATACATTTATAAAATTATAATAAACAAAAGTACAAAATAATGAATGGATGTACATACGATAACCCGGTAAGGAGTATAATACAAAAGGTTAATGTCCTTCGTAATATTTCCTGATTATGCAGTGCCCCCTCTGCCGTTGCCATCAACTATGAATCACTGCTAGGATGGCCATATCGCCGAAAAATGCCTATTGTCTTTGTCGTGTAGGCTGTCGGGTTGCGCAAGATAACGGTCCGTTCCTTCCACTACCGCCGCGGCCTGTAATCACTTCTTATAATCGATTCCTCTGCTCAGGACGGAATTAGTCACTCCTCAACGACACTGGATGTACTCCTTAGTAGGGTTCGGCGATAGTCGATACTATCGGTTGAGAACTATCGATTGCTATTGATAGTTTTTCGATAGTTGCTTCCTTTTTTTCAAAAGCTATTCAATAAAGAATTTCATCTAATTTAATTAAATTCAGTTATCCACTTACTATTTGAAATTTGCAGGATTATGAACTATAAGATTAAATCATAAAGATGAGAAAAAAAAAAATTATTTGAACATACAATAATAACGAACAAATCAAACCTTCAGAAAAGAAAAATAACAAAATAGTTAATTTCAAGAGTCTAGTGTGCTCCTTGAGCCACATATTTCCCGAAAGAAAAACTAGCATTTCTGCTTTCCTTTGGCTTGATCTTTGAGAGAACCCTTGAGTTCTAGGAATTCCGAATTCAATTTCTAAAGAACTAGACACTGGACAGAGACAGATCAGCATAATTCCGAGAGTTTCAAAACTCGAGAGTAAAAAAGATCTATCGATAGTCTATACTATCGATAGTGACCATCGATAGGCATGACCTATCAATATATCGATAGTAACTATCGACTATCTCCCAACCCTACCCCTTAGTCTGCCCAAAACTCCTATCGCTAAGTAGCTTTATGTATATGTATTCGGAAATGATAATTACGTAGACATGAAGGGCCTGTTGAAGTGATTAACTAATTACGGAAAGGTTTTTAGTAATTACTATGAATGATTCGAGTATGTTAATGTAAAACATGCAAATTAGATTCAGGTATTTATACAGAAAGAGGCTGTTTCATCACAACTTGTCAGTACTGTCTCGCTCATATCGCTCATCCGGCGGAACAGCAACGTAACTGTGAAATTGGGTCCATATGTGTGTGTGTGTGTGTGTGTGTGTGTGTGGTTTTTCCCAATTATTATAATTCAGAAATAAAAGGATGAAATTACTTAAAATAATAATTAATTTAAAGTGACAATCCATGATTATTGGAAATAGACAGCGGTTTCACATGCGACTTATTTCGTTCTAACCAATATATTTCTTGTACGGTAGTTAGTAGCGACATGTATTATTAAACAAAAAATATCCTTCATTTAATTTCTGACTAGGAAACTGTCGAAAGGTTTTCGATCCCAACAACAACAAAAGAACTAGAACGTGCCAAAAAAAGCCCCAAAAGTTGATTTTTTTTATTCAAAGCAACACAGCTCCGAAACGGTAGGCCCTAGTGGGTCATGGTCATCATCATCATCATCATCATCATGTTACATAATGATAATGCTTTGCAGAAGTGAAACCAAGCAGAATTGAATTAAAAGAATGTAGCAGGATATGACTGGATATGGCTGTATAAGAACAAATAATGAAGAGAAAAATAATATGACTGCACTGTGCCAACATAGAAACGAATACAAACATGAATTTGACTTCGAAAATACAACGATAGACTTTGACCACGTTTAAGTTCCTTATAAATACAACGATGTCGAAACCTTAAATATGAAACTCAAAGCTGCAGAGGTGGACCCTTACAACTTAAAATCAGAGAGAAGCTATTAAAAAATAATGGAAGTACCAAGTGTATGATTCTCTTTAGTATCGTATCAATTCCATGGAGAGAAGAAATATTAAATCCCTCAAAATACAATAGACGCCTAAATGTTAGTGGAGCGAGGAGGTGAAGAATATTTATAATAGACTAAACTTTATTACAAGTTAGTTAGTAAAGTATGCCTTATAGAAAAGCTGATGGTCGGTATCAGAACTGGGTAAGATGGTAGTGCTGCCTCGAAGCTTCACTGGAGGGCTATCAAAATAATATAAAATTAACTTTTGCAAATTGTCAAATATGGAATTGTTAGTTTATTTAAGTAATGAATTATCAACGTTAAGCTTAACTTTTACTAATTTAAGTTGTCTTCATCCTAATGATATTAAACCGTAGCGGAGCGGGGTACTTTCAGCTAGTTAGTTTATATAGGAATAAATATCATTGGTAATTAAAAATAATAAAAATGTAAATATTAATAACAATACAGCTAATAGAATGAAAATGGAATGGGTAAATAAGAATCAAACTAAAAGACCATAATGTATAAGTAATAAATAAATAAAACAATGATTGAACATTGCCCAATAGAGTGCCAGTGTAAGGATATGTCACTATGTGAGAATATCGCAGCTGTAAGGTAAATAATTCAAATATTGTTAAATGTTATAGTAAAATAAAATAGTATAGAATTGTAAATAGAATATAATATGATTGTAGAACCTGAAGATGGAGCAGATGAGCTCTGAAACATGTAGAAATGAATAAAGAATAATGGCGAGTTATACCTTTTAAAAAATGAAAAAAAGATAATGAAAAAAGTTTTCCATTATATTTCTGACTAGAAAACTAACCTTAAATGTGGAAGTTTCGATGGAAGTTAGAAACATCATTAGAGCTAGGGCGTGTTCAAAGGTTACATTTTTTAAAGGTAAAAAAAAAAAAAAAAAAACAATGTAATGATATATAAATTATATAGATAAATTGATGACAATTTATTAATGTAATTTTAAAATGATTCGAACTTGATCAGTGATCTGTCGGTGCTAAAAGTTTTCCATTCTCGGCACTGGTTACCTCGGTTTAGAAAGAAATTATCGATTTATTGCCTAATATAATCGATTTGGGGGTTAAGAAAAGCCAACCAAATATTATTGAAATGCAATACTAACTCATGAAATAAATTTTTAAACAGGAAACTGTATTTATTATCCAAGATATACAATATATAAGTTTATTGCAGTTCAAATACTCTACAAATAAATTATACTTAAAAAAAAAAAAAAAAAAAAAAAACAAGCTTTAATAGCAAACCGAGGTGAAAAGTAGAAAATAATTTTTATTTCATGAATAGTTTGTGTCGTGGCAATGGAAAGCCAAGCAATCAACTATCATTAATTAATTAATTAAAAGTAAAACTTGGGGTGCCACAAACTTTTGTTATGGGAAGACGAGACATCATTGAGATTTTATTATCATTATTATTTAAATATTAAATCTATTTTATAAAACGTTACCTATAATTTTTTGTAACATTTTTTTTTTTGCTATAAATTGATATTTTTTTGCTAATAACTTAAGTTTTATTTCAAGTTAATTAATCATAGGTGATTGCCTGGCTTTCCATTGCCATGACACAAACTATTGATAAAATAAAAATTATTTTCTACGTTTTAGCTCGGTTTGCTATACAAGCGTGTGTTTTTTTTAGTTTTTTAAAACTATAATTTATTTTTAGCCTATAAAGGATATCAATAGTATTTATGGTCAAATTGGATATAAACTTATGTAATATGTAGAATATGAATATATAAACTTAGAGCAATCATGTTCTTGTATTTAAATTGCTGGAGCGACATCTATGGTACCACAATCATTAGCATTTATATTCTTCAGTTATCTTCCATTGGTAAGAAGTTTTTTCATCGGTAAAGAAGAATAACATTTTCCGATCTTACGTGAATGGTGAATGGTATAGAGTTAGTCTGCAAATTTATCTAAATATTTTATTATATTTTGACCATCCTTGAGGACATTGGAACAAAGTAGTAAAATGATTGTATTGCCATTGCTGTATTGAAGCATATGCAAATTTTCAATTTAATGAGATTGTTGGAAATCGGTGAAAATTACGATGAAAGATTTCGTTACATACAGGGGAAGTTAATAAAAGGTGTATTAAATAAAAGGTGTATTAAAAAGAATTATTATGTTAATAATTATAACAGTAGAAAGGATTTAGGGACTGATTCAGAATTATTTGTAATTCAGCCGTTTCACAGAATTATTTGTTCAAAGTTATTTTATTGTTTTTTTCATTATTATTAATTACGTCAATATTTTTTTTTTTATTATTATTTATATATTCACACCTGTACGTAAGCTGAAGGCAATCGGTGAATATATCGAATTTATAATATGTAAAGTTGAGATATTATATTAGTCATCAGGAATCGGTAATATTTCGCCTCTGGATGTACATCAAATCTGGTCAGAACCGGAAACGCCCAACGTTTTTTACACGAAGAGTATAAAAAGTAATAAGTGAGTAAAAACAAATGAAATATTTGTGACGTTAGGGTAGTACAGTACGGCTCAGCCAATCAGGTTACAGTATTTATAATTAAATCAGCTGATACCTTCAGCAAGCCTTCTACAGTTAGAGCTTATTATATTCAGTTTTATTTAAAATCTCGAGATGTTCGCTTCTG
Organism: Euschistus heros; assembly: GCA_003667255.2. NCBI lineage: Eukaryota > Metazoa > Arthropoda > Insecta > Hemiptera > Pentatomidae > Euschistus > Euschistus heros. The sequence goes on from RCWM02000511.1 coordinate 342,802, forward strand.
TTAACGGTCGTGTGGTGCGGTTTTCGGTTTAGTGCTTTAGGTTGTGTTGCAGTGCTTTGTGATTTAGATATGCTATAGTGTGTTTTATTTTTATTTAATTTAATGTAATAAATTCCGCTGATTCTTGTGACGCTATTACTCGGTTGAACACAGGAGTTGTTATGGCCGTTAGAAGCTGATCAAATCTCAGCTTCAGAATTTGAACGTCCTGGAAAGGGGTAAAAGATAAATATTTTTTTATTTTGATAAAATTTCACATATAAAAGTTTTTTGGTGCGTTAAATCGAGATTTGAAGTCAATTTCATGATAAGCATTTCCCACCGATTTACAGCGGATTTCATCAGAATTTTGTCTTTTTTTTTTAGTTTTTGAGAACCCTAAAGTTTTGAGCATAACGAAATCATTATTATTTCTAATAGCATACAAAACTAAAATTTAACGTGAAACAATCATTTTTCTACCTTGACTGTGAGCTGAGAAAAAAAAATCAAACGTGATTTTCATATTGTATTTTTTTTCTGAGCTCCCAATGCTCATTGGCGGCTATAAAATCGGCATTCAAATCTGTGAATTAAAAGTCAAAACGTCGCTTTGTAAGTAAGAACATTAAAACAAAGTTGTGCAATTATTTGTCCTTGACACGTTTGCAAATTTTCAAAGATTTTTGGAAATAGGTGAAAATTTCGATGCAAGATTCCGTTACATACATGTGTAGTTAATAAAAGTGTATAGACAAATATTTCAAAGGTTCTGGATTTGTTTATTACTTTACCTCCAAGCAGAGGATTTATCGATTGGTCAGTTCTTATATTGTAAACGGTTATAAGATCATTTTACATAGCTAGGTATTCAACATCCATAAAACATGCTTTCCTAATACTCGCCATCTATGTATAATTTACTTAAAATAGATTTTATTTTTTATTATTTAATTTTTTAATATGGAATAAAGTATATTGACTCATAAGATTTAAGCTAAGTTGTTTTCAAACACATCTTATTTAAGTATTTTCTGTTTAAACATAATGCATGTTTTTACGGGGACTAACTCCTTTCAAGAGTGTAACCGTCCGTCCGTTAACTCTTGTAATAATAATTTTATTGTTTCTCATTAATAAAAAGAAGTAATATTATTAATTAATATTATTATTACTAATATTACATTTCTGCTTCAAGGTTACACTAGGGTCTAATCTGTATTAATATTAACATTATTATTAATATTCTAGTGTGACTTATTTATAAGACAAATTCCAGTACAACATGTAGTGGATTGTATTCATTTGGTGTCTTGGGGGGACGTAATCATACCCATCCTCATGTAGTGTTTAGAACAGTGAAGTTCAAAAATGGTGGCAATTGCTATCTACGTTGCGTAGAAGTTTTTAGCAACAATAAAAATTTTAATGTACAATGTTGAGTGTTAGAAACGGGTTTTGCCACACTGCCCATACTTTTATGGTTTTTCAAATCAAGCCTATCATGCAGTTTTTCAGTTGTATTACCAACGAATTAAAATATGATTTTACATACTAATAAGAAAGATAATTATGTACTATTCGAAAATATGTACCATGTATACTTGCTTAGGTCTTTTATAATTCGGGGGTCTGGTGTCCCCCAGAAGTCATAAGATAGTACCATGTACCATGATAAATACAAATCACAGGCGGAATTTTTTTTTAAACTTAAAAATGATTTTCTAAAAACTGCCAATAAGTAAAAAAACAATAATATCTACAGCGAAAAGGTTTTATTTACGAAACATATATAACTAGCGTGTAATGTGTAGATAGGATAGCATTCCTGTATTGGATATTGTATCCAACCTTCAGATATATTTGGACCGTTCTAAACCCCCACTAACGACCAAGTCACTCCTTTACGAACAACTTTTGTACCAATTTGTAGCTATGCTCTGGAATTCTGGGTTCCTGCCAACAGGTCTCAAAGCTAATTCCATGTTTTCTGGTAAAAGTTCTATTTGCACGAGCTGATGTAATGTTTCAAAGTTCCAATGGTTTCAAAATTTTCTTATTATACTGAAACCCACTTACACAGGCTATCGGTAATAATCTTTTAAAATTAGAACTCGGAGAATTTTTTGTCACTCATTTGATGTTTATCAGCTGTTCGTGGATTACATTTTTTCTCTTAGGAGTGGTTTGATAAACAAACTTAATTATAAAAGGGATTTATAAAATAAGGAATAAGAAATAATAAATAATGTGAATAAAAATCATATTAGGATTAATGAACTAATTGCTACTTCTACTGGAATTTTCTTTTTCTGAAAACTAGTTTCGTAGATTATACATTCTTTAGTTTTAAAAAATTTAAGACAAAAATCAAATACAGTGGAGGAGATCAAAAGGACTTCTTAAGTATATCCATCGCGGATGGGGAAGGGCTAGGTAAGTTAGTTTTTTTTTTTCGTGGGTTTGTCCTATGACTAATTGGTTTTTCTTCCGTTCCTATTGGAAACAAATTTAACATGGGACTATTAGAAATATTGATCTAATCATTTAAACAAAAATCTGGATTGGTTTTGAACGATTTTATTATTTCCAATGATTCATAAATATTTAATTTTAAGCTATCTTCTACTTGATGTATTAGTTTCATTCTCCAGTGTTGATTGAATTCATGATTATTTTCGTTTAGATGGATAGCGAGGTTGGAATTATTTTTAGTAAGTTTGGTCTGATTATTGTATGCTCTTTTAATCTTACGATTAGATTAGACTGTCCATTGTATTGAAATGTTAAATTTGTTTCCAATAAGAACGAAAAAGAACCAATTAGTCAAAGGAAAAACACGTGAAAATAAAACAAAAATTTAACCTACCTGGTTCTTTCTCCTCCCCCTTCCAATCTTTATATCTTTCAGAAGTCCTTTTTGCCTTCTCAGGTAAGGACCGATATATTTGATGTCTTGTTTTAAATTTTAATAACTTTAGTATATATAATCCATGTAAGAAAGCGCTGATGTTTTGAAAAGTTTGTATGTTTTAGAGCTGATGATGAATGTTTAACATACGAAACTATTTTTAAAATAAAAAGAATTCCAATAGAAGTGGCAACTAATTCATCAATACTAATTGTATTGATCCTTCTATACCATCATAAAGTAATAAAATGCTAATCGACGTTAATAAGCGAAGTAGATGTACGCCATAAAACAAAAACAAAAACAAACAGTGAGAATATAGTGCTTTAAGACAAAGCTAGTTATTAAAGAGTTCGCATGATCACAATCAGTTGTTTGATAAGATTCCATCTGATTTTCGTCAACAGAGAGTTATGGAAACTGAACTTTTGGTTCTATAATACAATTCGATTTGGGCGGAGGAATGTCCAAGTTTGTTGCTATTATACTAAAAGTTCTCCTTTATTCCGATACAACTCCGGGGGAGCGTACAATAGCGAAGGGAAGAATGGGGTTTGATATTGACTCGGATCATAATTATTTTGAGCCTGCGGGAGTTGAACCCTCTTCAACAGGTTGCCGCTAAGAAACTGGGACCTGGGACAATGGCTGGATGGTGTGGGATGGAGCTTCGCTGAATGAATGGCTTTCTGCTCTTAGATAGTATTTTAGTTCATAATCCCTTAACCGACTCTCGCCTTCGCCTTCTTCCGATCTCTTTTTGTCACTTATTACTATTGGTCGTTACGTCTTGATACTTTTTACATTGTGACAAATACAATAAAATAGTTATCTACAATGTACTTACTGTCCTAAATGTTGCAAATTTTCCCCATCCTTTCATGATTAACCACATATCCATTAAAATTCACTAACCTCTGTTCAATTCCTGATAACCCTTTGAGGCGTCCGAATAAAAGATGGCCACGGGATCCTTCTAATATAGGATTTTAATTGATGTGATACTATTGTGTAGTTTCTTCCGAATTTATTGAAATTGGATTATATACCCTATCCTTCACATTTACTGGACTTTCATTTATTCAGTTGTAACTTTCAATACATAAATATAAAAATAAATTATGTATATTTTTTTATAAATTTATAAGTTTTGTTAGCCTTATGGAAGACGTACCCAACGATAATTTTTAACAAGGAAGGTGTTTTACCGGTGACCTAATTGTTCCAAAGCGATACGTTTTTGGGGAACGCGAGGGCGTTGCGCATAATTTGATGTTTGATATTAGAAACAACTAAGAGCTCAAATCTCGGTATATTTAATAACAATAAAAAACTTTTTTACCAAATGTTCCCCTACTTCATTAAAAAACCTAAATCAAGCCCTAAAAATAAACTCATTCTATATAAAACAGTAATCAGAGCACAAATCACATATGCTTTGCCAGTGTGGAGCTCAACTTGCTCCACTAACTATAATAAATTGTAAAGGGTTCAGAACATTTGCATGAGGATCATCAATGATTATCCTCGTTATACTAAAATATCAAACATGCTGTACGACCTAAACTTACTCCCTCTAAAACAGTATATCTTCGAACAAACCAAAGCATACTTTGCAAAAAAAAAAAAAAAAAAAAAAAAAAAACTTCAGAAAATTCCCTAGTAAAAGAAATAGGTAACTATGATAAAAATTCCCTCAAAAAATACACCCACAAAAGAACTAAACATGTGCTCTTAACATAAACCTCCCTACGAGTCACTGTACTGTTATGTATACATATAGTCATTATTTATGTATGCTAATTATTATGTATCGATTATTTATATTTATAGTTATTGTTTTGTATTTAATTCTTATTCTATATTCTATTTTATTGTGTATTTTTTTTTAATAACTCTTGCTTACCAATGCATGAGCTCCTTTTGACTCTGCTTCTCCTTATTCGAAATACAAAATTTTAACTTGTGTATAAAAAATTATTCTCCTTTTGAAATAAACAATACCATCATACAGATAAACGAAAAAAAAAAATAAATAAATAAAGAACATAAGGGCATAGACGTTTAGAAAGATTAAGCTATTTAATTTAATAATTTATCTCCTAGCGAAAACTAAATCACAAATTAGCGAAAAAAATATATAGAAAACATATCTTGGTTGAGATTGCCAATACCGCTCTATGCATTTTAGCACCTTTTTATGACATTAAATTCAAAATGTGCTTGATGTACACCTCTGCAATTATTTTTTGAGCTAAAATCAAAATTGTTTCGTCCAAACCTGATCCTATGTATGCTTTGGCAAAATATGACGGTTTTGACATGTTCGATGGGCTGCCGTGGGTATTTCACGGAATTTAATTTAAAAACAAAACAAAAAATCATATATGGAGTTTGATTGTATAATTGCCAAGCTTTAGGATTAAAATTTTTTGATAACACAGATAGTATAGAGTTATAGCTAAAAGATTACCGACAAACGTACTTTCTCGGAGAAGTGCTACTTACCGCAAGTTAACCAATCTCTTCAATTTTTCCTTCCAACAGTTCTGAAACTATTGATCGGAGCAAAAAAATTAATAGAAGCAAATTAGTTGCAAATTGGCTTTGCTGTAATAATGTATGAAACACGAACTTTGTTGTAAGTAACGGTTTCCGAGTTATTTAATCAAAAAGTTTAAAACATACTATTTTCATCTCTTCACCCCCTCCCCTGCTCGAACCTGACGCTGTTTCGAGGAAGACTTTGCACCACATTCAGAGCTAAGGGTGATGGACAATTTACAGCTGTCAGGCCTTTTGATTTTTGGGGCTCAAGTATCGATCCTAATTTCCCGGTTCTGATTAGTCTAATGTAATTTCGATTGATTCTTGAGTGATATGCTCCATCTAATGAAAAAACCTTAATAAATGATATTAATTAAAATTTTATTGCATTTAATTATTATAATTAATAATCCTAATAATTAATTAATAATAGGTTTCATATGCACTATTATGTATTCCGATAAATATTTCATTAAAATCCCATTTGTTTTTATTTAGCCAAAAAGATTAATCTTTTTTTTACTGTGTATTGTATAATGACAGACCTGGTGGCGGCGCATGCGCTTGGCCGTGTAATGAGGAGAGAGTGTTTTATTAGAAAAGATTTAAAAAACAGGTGTGAAGAAAAACTATAGATAGCAGTGAGCTAATGGCGGTATATCATAGCATAAAATAGCATAGAACCAGTTCCATGATTTTGTCGCCCAGTGAACGTAGCCGCTACTGGCAAATTATTACGGGAGCAAAAATTTCAATTTAAATACAGTTTTTCAAAATAATGAAAAAATTAGTAAAAAGTTCAATTCCACTGCTACAATTAAAAAATACCTTGAAACCGACCAATGGGAGCTCAAATGTCAAGGTTTTTTCTGAATTGTAGCTGTAGAGTTGTACTTCTATCTGTATGAAATAGGCCCCTGGTTTCTATTTAAAAATGGGTTCATACGTCATAGAGTGGACCAAATTAATTGTCAAAGGGCCTGGGATCATTAATTGAAGTAGGGAGTTCCCGGTATTCAAAACCTCTCGGACCATGTTAATTAAGAGTTAAAACGGCCTAAAAATGCGTCATTTGACATTTAATTTTGAAAATTTTTCCGTGACCCCCGGCCCTACACCCGGTACTTTTGCCTTCCCGTATGTCGCCCAGTCAAAATTCCTTAAAATATACACTGCGCTATATAGTTAATGTTTGAACAAAAAGCGCTCCTGTAAGTGTGGAAGAAGGAATGACACGAGTGTGTATGTGCTCTCTCTCCCCGTATATATCTTCATTCGAAGTGTGTTAAATAAAACAGTTCTATGTGCAAATTACTTAATTAATTATACATAGGTATTCAAACAGTTGTAATGAGGTTTACCAATAAATTACATACCATTACAATTAAGGTTTTTATCGATAAAATGTTTGTTTATGAACTATTAAATATTCAATTCTTTAAATATTAAATAACCACTGTATGCTGTTTAATTTAGATTAATTAATAAAACTATTTGAAAACACTCTTACTGATGGTTATGGTATTTACTGATGGTTATGGTTATGTCAGAGTAATTGTAAGTTTCTTATATAAATATATATTATTTGAATAGATACAGTCCTGTGAAAAAATATAAACTCAACTTATAAAAATAATGTATTTATAAAATTTAAAAGTAAATGCATTACACAATTATGTTTTTAGACTTGTATTTATCTTATTAGATTGGTGTGAAGCTTAAGTGGACATTGATCTATTTGATAATTTACAATCAACAGATTTTGTAAACAAATCTTATTTATGTTGTGAATAAGTATAAACTCAATGTTTGTTTTCTATTGACTGGAGTATTAAGGATTAAAATATCACTTCAGTTTTATTCCTGCTGTTAAAGAGTCTTCATCTTTGATACCATAAAGCTTCATTTAGTAATTCATTTTTTTTAATAATGCCGCGGGGGTCACAACTCACGGAAATTGAGCAGCAACGAATAATGGACTTAGGGAGAGCTGGGATGACCCAGAGGCAAATTGCTCATGAGATAAACCGCTCCCAGGGAGTAGTCAAAAACTTTTTAAAGTGCGGCCCTGAAAATTACGGGAAAAAGAAAAGAAGTGGAAGGCCTCCAAAAATTTCTAAGCAGGTGAAACGGGCAGTTTTGAGAGAAATTTCGAAAACAGGAGCTTCCTCTGCACAGATTGTGAGGCGATTCAACTTAGGATGTGATGCTAGTTTGGTGAGGAAGTGGTTAGCTAATCCAAGTTCTTCAAATATCGTAAAATTATGAGAAAACCACAGCTTAAAAAACATCATTTGCAGCGACGATTGCAGTTTGCAGAAAGACATATCCAAGACAGCAATAAATGGTCAAGAGTTATTTTTAGTGATGAAAAAAAATTTAACATTTATGGCCCAGATGGATTTAATTACTACTGGCATGACCTTAGAAAAAAAAAAAAAAATTATCACGAAGAACACATTGGGGTGGAGGAGTAATGGTCTGGGCTGCATTTAATGAAAAGGGAAAGTCTCAAGTTGCATTCATTGCTGGCAAAATGAATGCTGTCAGGTACCAAAATGTTTTAGAAGAGTTCCTTTTGCCGTTTATTACAATGTTAGAAGAAGAAGATCCCATTTTTCAACAAGATAATGCGCCAATTCATACAGCACGCTCAACAAGACAATGGTTTGAAGATTTCAGACTCAATGTTTTGGATTGGCCAGCTCTTAGTCCAGATCTCAATCCCATTGAAACTTGTGGGGAATCATGTCTAGAGAAGTCTACGACCCTCAGAAACCAGAAATCCAAAACATTGATGAGCTCAAGGAAAGGATCACACAAGCTTGGGAAAACATACCACAGAGCACTTTACTTAATTTGGTAAGAAGTGTTCCTAAAAGACTGTTGGAGGTGATTAAAAAACATGGTGGAAGTTCTCATTATTGAAACGAATTTACTCATTAAAGAGACATTAAAGTTTTGAGTTTATACTTTTTCACAGGTGTATTTTGTTATTTTGCCCCAGTTGTACCCAATTCTAGCCATATGATGAAATTATTTATTAAAATTGTAATTAATCATTCACTGTATACTGATTCCAAAATTAAAGACTTAAAATGACTTGAAGAAGTTTTTTTTGTCTTGAGTTTATATTTTTTCACAGGACTGTATATACTTTGAGAAATATTACAACTGGAACAGTGATTTAGGTATTTTAAAATATGTATTATGTATGACTGGTTTGTGGATTACTGGACTCCTGAAGTTGTTAATAAATTGGCTGACCATTTTTAAACTTTTTTTTTCCACGCTGTGACAAGTCACCATTGCAGTTTATAACTTTTGTTTCAACGAACTTTTTTGTGATACAGATGTATGGCCTGGGAGAGAGGGGGAAGGGAAAACTTTGCTCGGGGTTTGTAATGACGAACAGCTTTATGTATTCTCATATATATTTCATTAAAATCCCTTCTTTTTTCATCGAAGCTGGAGGGGAATACAGGATCAACTAACTAACTACATTTGAATACATTTTGCATGTTCTCTCCCCCCTTTCATTACTCCTTCCAGTAGTCAGCTGCTTCATTATTTATTTCATCTGTTTTTTCCTTTTAACCAATTTCCATGAAATTGATTCAGCGTTTTTTTATACTCGTTTATTATTGTAAAGTTATTACTGTGACCATTATGGTTATTGATTTTATCGTGTTTCTAGGTCACTGAAGTTTTATTGCTTTTTTAAGTCCCATTCTATTTAAAATAACATATAACATAAAGTAATATTAGTAAATTATGAAAATAAGTTGTAAACTAAATTTTTGGTTTTCTACAATGTTTCTGTTTGTCACTTAGTGAGTATCCAGTGTTCAATTTTTGTAAAAACCCATTAGTAAACAGGTGATATCATTCATTTTTCGATGAATTGTCCCAAATCTTTTCTTTTTCCCCCTACTTAGGCATACGGGGTTTTAGGGAACTGCAGATTCAAGAGGGTTTTACCTATGGCAATGCTGCCAATAAAATTTAACAATTTTTTATTTTTATTTTTAAGGTAAATGATTTATTTAAGGGGGCAGATTTGGTCCAAACCAGAAACCATACCATTGACTATTATCACAGAGCCTTATCCTTTCATGACAAGCTCCGTACTCACTCGAATCCATTAGTCTCCCAACTTGTTTCCCATTTTATTCCAAATAACGTTCGGAGGCGTCTGAAAAGAGTACGGTCTCGGGACCTTCAATAAAAGGGCATTAAAATATAGAAATTTTATTGAATTCCTACTGAAGGGCAGTTGCTTTACAAGAAATAAACATTTTGATATTTACGTTATCTTCACATATATTTGGTGTTTTTTGTTTTATTTTGTACAGTTGTAAATTTCAATAAATAGATAAAAAATTAAAAAAAAGATCATTATAATTTTAAGTACTATTGAATTAATTTAGTAAATTTTCATAAAATTCAAAATAGAAATTATAGATTTTGTAGTATTTAATATTAAATCTTAACACTTCACCGCAGTATTGAACCCTTGGTTATAGCTTCGTGGTTACCAGATGAGATTGGTATGACCTATCCTAAGTCGATATAGAGAGAGGTATCTCTTCTCTACGGTTGGAGCGAACGGATGTGGTTTTATTTATACATTTTTTTTATTTTTTATTAATCATCTGCTTGGAGGTAAAAGTTATAAAGTAACAAAATAATTAAAAAAAAAAAAAAAAATCGGGAATATGCTCAATAAAGATTTCTCAGATATTTACCTTGTATAGTGACTTGGTGACGTTTTATACTTATAGGAAATGATAATATCAACACACAATGACTTTTTGTCGAATTTTGAAAACAATGCACTTAGTGACTTTTACCTCCAAGCAGGCGAAATAGTTTCCAATTTACTAGGTAGATTCTCGTTCCAGATGCATTGCCATCTTTCATGAATGTACTTTATTTGTGTTTTCCATGAACGTCTACCTTCTCCCCCATCTATTGTCTTCTCTTTTTATATACCTCAAAATGAACAATAAATAAAAATCGAAGGACATTTTGAAAACAATTGATAGAAACACTTATTCAACGCTTTTTTTTTTTTTTTTTTTTTTTTTTTTTTTTTTTTATTTTTTTTTTCTTTAACCTGAAGACTGCTATCTTAGACTTATATCAAAATTGTTAATTCCTTGTTATGCCCCCAATTCCCCTTACCCTATATTTTCAGCGCAGGTTTTCATCATCTCTTGGGAACTATATTTAATCTATAAGCTCTTGACACATTTTGGCTCTACATTTACCCGAACGCTCTGATTATACGAGGTGCTAACAGAGAACGGCCTTATCTCACCTGAGGTCGGCCTTAGAGAATTAATAGTCAGACTCAGGGACCGATGGAGATCCGATCTGATGAAGCAGTAAACACTAAACACAGCTGCCTGGCTCTGGTAGAAGGTTGGTATTAAGTTAGAAGCAGGAGGAGTTGGACTGGCAGCAAATAGGAATTAGCAGATAGCTATCGCTCCTATCTGCTATCAGCTATCGGCTAGCTGTTAGCTGCTACGGTCTTCATTATCCGCTGCTATACTGATCTCGTTCAGCTCTTTTTTTTTTTTTTTTTTTTTTTTTTTTTTTTTTTTTTTTTTTTTTTTTTTTTTTTTTTTTTTTTTTTTTTTTTTTTTTTTTTTTGGGTCTCTTTCGTCCTTTCTACTCATACAAAAATGGGCCTGAATTAGCGTTTCTGTAGCACATCTTTATCATCGAAATGGCATGTTCCGCATTGAATCTTGAATTATTCTCAGTGTTCAAAATTTTTTAACATATTCACTACTGTTCCTTCATTTCACTTCATTGGTTGACTCAATTTTTTTATTTGCTTGATTCAATTTCAAAAGTTTCTGCTGATTCTAATTTTACTTTAAACGCAGTTGAGAGAGAAGAGCTGGGACCTCTCTGTACTGGGCCTGTCCTTCCATGAGTGGAGGGGCAGGGTTGGTTGGGAGATGTCTAGGATGAGTGTGCCTTGTAAATAAAGTATGAATGTAGTTTTAATTTTTATTTTAATTTAGCTTTATTTTTATTATTCATTTATTTTAATTTTATTTATTTATTTTATTATCATTTTCTTTTATGTATATTCTATATTGTATATTGTTCACGTATAGCAGCAAAGCTCTTTTCTGTTCTATTTTTAAAATTTTTTTAAAAATATTTATTTATTATTATTATTTTTTCATTTTATATTTTTTATCTTTTATTATTTTTTTAAATTTTTTAATGTACATAATGTGTGAATGTAATCATGAAGTCATCTATATTACTTCTTGCCCACATCTGTGGCAGATTTTAATAACTACTCAATAAATTATTAAAAAAAAAAATAATTTACTTTAAAGGAAACTGATCAGAGATGATTTATTCATGGTTCAGTGATATGGAGTACCCCAGTGAAAAAAATATTTACTATCAGAACAAGAATTAAGTGCAATTTTATTTTTCTTCTGAATTTAAACTAATCATGAGTCAATTAATGTATTCACTTAGGTATTAAGTATTTTTTTCTATTTCTTGTAAAACCTGTTTGTACAATACATTGGCTGATTAAGTCTATAATATACATGAAGTATTATAGTATACGTATTTAGTAATATAGTGAAACCCATAAAATCTGTAGCACTAACAAGCCATGAAGGGTCTTGGGCTGAGTACTTAGCTAAGGATGTACTGTTACTGGGACAACGGTTGTGAAACGGGAAGATTTGGCTTAAATAACGCTCGACCACCAGGTTCCTTCCCCAATTAAGGTTACTCGCTTTAAAGAGTTTGGTCATGTCCCAGGAGGGTCTCCCAACTACGGCTGATATAACAGAATACAAATTGTCTGTCCTCAGCAAAGTCCTGTTTTATGTTTTTTAATCTAACCTAACAATTAATAAAGCTCTTCTATACTACTATGCTAACTTTTTTTTTACATGCTCTACCACAAAAGAAATAGACCAGTCTCTAACTTAAAATATGATACTATTGAACAACTTAAATATATGTAGATGTAACCATAATTTACATTGAAAGAAAAAATATACAAAAAAAAAAAAAAAAAGGAGTAAAAAGGAGAAAAAAAAAATATAACATCCTTGTAATAAAATAATAATTGCTGAAACAATGGAGGAAGCCAGGGAACAAATTCTCGAACTGGAGAAACATATCCTTTCAAAAAACTAAAATCATGACAAACATCAAACACCCACGTAAATACCTCAAAGTCCAAGAACAAAACATAGAGATAGTAAAAGAATTCAAATATCTCGGAGAATGGATTAGTTGGAATGCTAAGGAAAACAAAGCATTGGAATCCAGAAAAAATAAACTTGAACTTGCTTTCCAACTAACAAAAGATACATACAACAAAAAATCTCTTTCCTAGGGGTCCAAAATAAAACATTACAAAACAGTGATTAAACCAGAAGCCTTGTATGCAGCTGAAACACTAAACATGAATATCAAAGGTCATATGGAGAAACTTGAACTAAAAGAAAGGAAAATTTTAAGAAAAATCATAGGACCAAAATTTCAGGATAATAATACAATATACATAAAGAATGAAACACTCTACAGGAAAATTGAAAAACTCTCTGATACTATGCGAAAAAGAAGAATCAATTTTTACGGTCATCTTCTCAGAATGAACTCTAATAGATTATCCAAGCAAATCTTTGACTTCTTACGCCATCTCAAAACAAAACCCAATTGGTTTAAAGAAACTGAAAAGGACCTAGCAGAATTAAAAATTACAGAAAATTCACTACTTGATCAGACTTCTAAATTAATAACTAAAGATGAATATGTTAGGTTCCAAGATAAATCCACTCTAAAAACCAAACCCTTTATCTCAGATGAAGAAAGAAAAAGAAGATCAGAAAGAATGAAGAAGTACTGGGCACTTAAGAAAGCACTACACACAGTGAAGTGATGGATTCAACGTACCCCAAAGAGGGTGAAACGAAAAAAAATAAAAAATTGTAGCTATACATTCTTAAATATTTATATATTTTTATATACATATATTCTAATACATAAATACATGCGCAAGTATATTTAAAATAACAATAAATAAAATAGATTGGTATACTACAATAATAAATGTTTAGTTCCTTTATGTACATACCGCTTTGTTCTACTTTTTTGTATAGTTCCTAATATTTTTTATAAGTGCGGCCCACGTTAACTGATTAACCCTCGAGTGGTGGCGCACAATGACAATAGTCCTCCATGGCTCTTAACATCGCTACTGTGTATTTGTTTTCCCATGGATGGATATGACCAGTCTAGTCTGCAAAGGGAGGCTAAGGGGATAGTCTATGTACCTCTGTTAGTTGATATAATTGTCTGTAATTGTCATTTGTTTTGGTTGGTTAACAATTGTTCTCACCTTTCAATTACTTATTTTTAGTTTGTATTTTATTTTTGTCTCTATTAGCTAAATTATTACAATGAGAGTTTGTTTTAATTACATTGAACGTCCTCTACTGATATTTTTGAAGTACTGTTTGTTTTATTTAGTGAATTGTTTCGTTTGCCATCCACGCGACCTTCCCCGTAATCATTATCTTCACGCTTTGGTACGTGTTGATAACGATTTATGTACTTTATTTGTATTTTATTATTCTGAGTAAATAATTTATTTTCCATATCCTTTGTAAAGTATCTTTGAATATAAAGGGATTAAAAAAGATGCCTATTGCTAAAACACCAGAAAACTTAGTGGATGACTGACTATAGTCATCCGCGCGACCTTTCTTGTAACTGAGCCATACGCGACCACGCGTTAATAATTGTTAATTTTAGAATGTTCGTAATTTGTCATTCCAAAAATTATAACGTTTGTTTTTTAAAAATATTTTTTATATTAGATAAAATGAAAAAAAAAAAAAACTTTAATGAAGTATAAATTTTTAAAAGAAGAGATATTTATATTTATACAACTGAAGGTGTCTAAAACGAAGACGGAAATATAAAAACTTATTCCTTTTAGGCTATCCCATCTGGTTCCAATGAATATATTTCTTTTTAGCTTTTTATTACCTGGGTTCGAGTATCGAGTATCGGCTTCGACTCGACCCAAATTGGTCTCATCCTCCTCCCCCTCCCTCTCCAAACACTTTGGACCAACTCTAAGCCCCGAACCTGCCTTCCACATTTTGCACCGCCCCAAGTTCCAAATCCTCTATCGCCCCGGAGGATCCAGGTTCTATATCCTCACATAAATAAAACTGCCACTCCTCGCAATTGCCCTGCTTTGGAAACTTTCAAGCTGCTTAGTGTTATCTGGCTAGTTGAATTAGCCGCCGATTTGGGCTAGTTTGGGTTATTATCTCTATAGCGGCTGATGTATTTGGAATATCAATTCACAGAACTCCAAACTATAATTGTTTTTATTATAATTATATTGTTAGGTTATTATTTTAGATTTAAATAATAAATATGCATTTAAATTTGATGATTGTAATGAAAATTTTCTTTTGTTTCAGGTAATTGACTCCTGTTTTATCTTATTGGATAATATTGCTGATATCAGTAAGTTTTACAAAAATAATCTGTTACTTAACATTATATATAATAATATTTTAACCATGTATATTATTAAAAATAATGAAAATTTAATGGACTTGATAATTAACCGTCCGGACCCCATCGCGTTCTAGCTTATATTGCATACATTTATGAAAGTTAGTTATGATGAGGTTAATTACATAATATGTAATAAATTATTATTTATTTAAAAACAAACATGTATAAACACAAATAACGAGAAATGTGTGGAATGATAACTGATTTCATATCAAAAGAATAATATTAGATAAAGGTAACTATTTAATTCTTTCTGAACTATAACCAAGCAGACTAGAGAGTATATATAATATATTCAGACGTTCTGCTTCTTTAACGAATATACCTACTTATACACTAACACATAAAACAAAATATAATAAAATGCATCACATTTTCATTCCTCTTCATCGAGTCCATTATATCTTTATAATATAACACAAGAACGTTGCATGTATTTATGTTCTTTACATATTGGCTTTTCGCACTTTTAACACGCATTTTTTTTTTCCACCTAATAGTGTTTTTATTGGCCTTAGTTTCATTTTCGAAAACACGCGCTATATAAACCAGCAGTTGTTTCTGTCATCAATATTACTCATTACTAGAGACCGGATTTTTGTGCAGTAAAAAATCAAAAAACGTGCAGTAAAAACCTCAAAACATGCAAAATCGTGCAGTAAAAAACTCAAAATATGCAAAATCGTGCAGTAAGAAATTCAAAACGTAAATCTAAAAACTTTATACATGCAGCAATCCATTTATTTACACAAATATGCAAAACTTAACCAGACTTGAATAAACTTGAGGACATTTCGACAAACGTTTCGTTTTAGAGTTAATTCAATCTAAAATACTTTAAAATTTGGGGGAAAAAGGAGATGAAAAAGATTATTAATTAAAAAATATATATAAAATATCTTTATTAAAATTCCTTTTACGTGGAAACAAAATATAATTAAATGTTTTTGAAAAATAAATTTGTTTTTAAACGTTTCGTGAAAATGTAGGACATTATAAATTTTTTAAAATATTTCTCAGTAAAATTACGCCGCCTGTCACTTAAGGCTAAATGTCCCCTCACTCTGGTGTGTTTCTGCCTCAAGAGATCGCAGCACTTACGGGGTCAATTTTAGATTCCTCCTAATTAAGAAACCAATAGACATTTTTTAGATCGGAAAACGGATTTATTAATAAAATGGACATAGAATCTGATGAATCTATTTTAGAAGGCCATATATGTGATATTTACAATTTTAGGTTCAAAAAAACTACTTTTTATTATTTTTTAAAGAAAAGTCAACTAATAGGCAAGTATAGAATAATAAAATATAAATATTGGCGAAAAAAAAATTTTAATTATACGAACAACATCGGCCGAAACTCATAAATACGAATTTCTATGCAAATTTTTTGTTTTGTTTTTCAGGTAACATCTACATCTATCATGACTATAGCAGCCTCAAACTACAAATCTAAAATAAGATTTCCATCGAAAGGTTGTTTTGGGACTCAAAATAGAATTTACAAGATCCGAAATGAAAATTTCGAAAAATTATAAAAGTAAACAATAATTAAAACTATATAACCAAAACAACTGCATACTTATTGTAAATATATTTAAAAATGTGGGGTGCATCAAAATATAAGAAGGAATTAGGAAAAATCACGTTAGAAGTATGGTAGAGGATAAGCGATTATAAACACTGATCCCCCAACTTCCGCCGCCGGGTATAACGACATGCTCTAGCCCTATTTTGGAGGGCCTACAACTTTTGTTCTACTTCACTTCCCCAATGATGATTTTATTGACTAGAATTATAACATTGTTCATATATAACGGGAAAAGGATATAAATAAAAACATTATTTTATTATCAACTTTTATATAAAACTAGTTGAAAAAAAAGGAATTCACAAACAATAAAGTATTATCTATTCCTATTACTAATTAAAAAAATTAAAATTACTTATGCTATATTACTGCACATTAAAAAAATATATATTATGAACAAATATGATATATTATTTTTGTATAAATGTTGCTTATTCTTAATATGGAATAATTATATTATGAGCTGTATTCATTAAAATTATTTACTTTTTTAATACCCAAATCAAAAAGATTTAGTACTTTTACTGATTTCATATAAAAGTGATGAGTACAAAAAGTTATTGAATTTTTCAATTGAATTTAAGTTTAATAAAATAACACCAATATGGAACACCAACGCACAGAGAGGTAACTTGTAGGTCTAGCCGGCCAAAAATATCATCTTTTCCTATATATTTTGTGTTCCTGATTTCGAAAAAATATTGTATAAAAAATAAAGGACCTTTGGTTTTTTAAATATGATTAACCTTACAAATAACCAATACTACCAAGTTTATCTGGGCTTTGCAGCACAGATTAAATAATCCAATTACTTTAACAAGTTTGAATTTCAAAACAGGTCGCGGTTTTTAATGTGCTGGTATGGTTATTTTACGAAACTTGATCATAACTTTATATATAGGTTCTTATAGTAAATTTAATGAGCATTCAGATGAAAAAAAAGAAATTTCGGATCGAACAATTAGTTTCGGAACTGTAGCCAAATAATTGGTGATATAGGTGTTTTCGCAAAAAAATGCGACCCTAGTCAGTGTTGAAATGAGGGGTGTAGATTGAATGAAATATGCGATAATTTCTGATTTCACAGCTTCGCCAGGAGCAATTAGAAGGCAAACCTACTAAAAGTCTCCGACCTGGAGGTTGAGCTAAGGTTGGGGGGGAGAAGAGAGGTCCCAATTTCGTATTTTTCGATCTTATCCCGAAAACAGTGGACTCAAGAAAAATATGCTACAAATCGGAATTAAAGCTAATTGAATTTCCTATAAAATTTATTATATACATATTTGTCGAAATTCCAACGGTTTTCGAGATATATGTTATTTAAAATCGATAATTTTAGAAATAAAAAAATGTTTACCTCACTTTTTGTTAAACATTTGCTTCAAATACCAGAAACTTATGTATGAAATTAAAGTAAATTTAAAGCTCTACAATCTTGATTATGTAATTTTTTCTGAGGAACGATCGGGGAAGGTACTAGAAATAAAATTATTACAAAAAGTGAAGTAACATTTGTTTTTTCCCCGAAAATCACCGATTTTCAATAACGTATATCTCGAAAACCATTAGAATTTCGACAAATTTATACATGATCAATTTTATAGGAAATGTAATCAGCTTTAATTTAGATTTGTAACATATTTTTCTAGAGTCGACCATTTTCGAGATATAGTCAATGTCAAAAATAAAGTACGAATGTTTTTTTCGGAATCAAACGTTTCAATAATGTTTTTAATAAATTTATTCATACAGCTAGCCGTTTTCTGATTGTAAGCTTGTAAATATCAATATATATTCTCTCAGCAATTTAGTCACTAAACAGAAAAAAATGAATAAAATGGAATCATAAGGGCAAAATATACTTATTTCGCAGTAAAGGGGTTGTAAAACGTACACACTCCCTTTTGCGATCAAATACCTTATTAGATCCATTGTAATATATTTATAAATATTTTCTTTGTCTTTGTAGCCTTCCGTGTTTGTTGACCAAAACAGGGGCCCGAATAGACTAGAGAAAAGGGGGTATGCGGAAAATAAATAATTTTTAAAAAATAAATAAAAATAGTATTTACAAAATCAAAGTAATGAATTACTTCTTATGTCTAACTGTTTTCAAATGTTAAGCAGTAAAAAAAACACATTTTTTCTACAATTTAGACCCCGGGACGTAAAAAAAATGTAGGAAGTTTCTCATACAATAAAGCTTACAATTATTTATTATTACCTTTACTTTGAGATTAGGGTTTTGAAGGAGGAGAATAGTCAAACAAGCCTATACTGTGTGTGATATGTCGAATAAATAAGAAATGAAACTACTCTTGTGAAATAATTAAATGGACTGATCAAAATGAAAAAAAAAAAAAATTCAATTTCACAAAGAAATGGTTGTAAACATCTTGTCCTACCAGACCATTGTTGTTTGAACCTACGATAGTATTAGAAATGTTGATATTTCCTTTGATCCTATGCCGTCTAGGGATTTCGCGTCTTTTCTACCTTCTTCTTCTTTTTACCCGAACCTAGCATAATCTTGACTGTGGATTCCTATGGCAAAACGTAAGATAGAAAAATGAGTTTTATATCTCAGGAATACGCGCGGCAGGAAGGGAAAGAAGGAAACTGCCTATTTAAACTCATTCAATTGAAAAATTCAATAAATTTTTGTACTCATCACTTTTATATGAAATCAAAAAAAAGAAGAAAAGTACTAAATCTTTTTGATTTGGGTATTAAAAAAGTAAATAATTTTAATGAATACAGCTCATAATATAATTATTCCTTATTAAGAATAAGCAACATTTATGCAAAAATAATATATCATATTTTTCATAATATATATATTTTTTAATGTGCAGTAATATAGCATAAGTAATTTTAATTTTTTAATTAGTAATAGGAATAGATAATACTTTATTGTTTGTGGATTCCTTTTTTTTTTTTTTTTTCAACTAGTTTTATATAAATTAATAATAAAATAATGTTTTTATTTATATCCTTTTCCCGTTATATATGAACAATGTTACAATTCTAATCAATAAAATCATCATAGGGAAAGTGAAATAGAACAAAAGTTGTAGGACCTCCAAAATAATGCTTCATAGAGCGTCTTTGTAGTCCAGTAAAATAAGACTCCAAAAGGCCGTTTTGAAGAAATAACTGCGGAACTTTTATTCTCAACGGATCTTTATGTTCTTTGGGGTGCTGAATCCGAATCTGAAGTTTGCTACCACGGCAACCATCGGCTTCATATTCAAAATCGCAAAAAAAACTGCCAAATAACCATTATTTTTGTTTTTCTATCTATAACAAGATAACGAACCTTTTTTCGAAGGAAGTCTTCAAATATTAATTGTAGCTGGAACTATTACCTACATAATGAAAAAAACGAAATCCGAAATCGGACCATTTTTCGCGAAGTTACGTTATTGGGAAAAAAATGGAGAAATTGTCCAATTTGCCGTCAGTCCCAAAGCTCCGCGAAAACACGTTTGTCGTACTCTTTTGGCTATAACTCTTAAACTATTTGTCCGATACAACATTACTTTTTTTCATCTTAAAGCTGATTAAATTTACTATAAGAATAAATTTTCAACCAAACTCCGTAAAATGTACATGCCAGCCCGCTAATAAAAACGTACTATTGTAAAATCCTAGTGTTTTTTGGCACATTTGTCCCTCTAACTCCTCAAATATTTGTTCGATTGCAAATTTCTTTTATCTATCTCAAAGCTGATTAAATTCGCTATCAGATGCTATATATGTAAATTATATTAAATCCTGTAAACCACCCAAGCTAGCACGCTAAATGTGTATGTTTTGGCAAAATATGTAAATTATGACATGTTCAGTAGACTGGTGTGGGTATTTCCCGGTGTTAATTATAAGTTAGATATATAGGAGCCAATAGTACATTTAACCAGCTTTTAGATAAAAATATTAAATTTTGGATCCGACAAATGGTTTTGGTGATATAGCGATAATGTGCCAAAAAAAACATTTATTTTACAAAAGTAAGTGATTTCCAGCGTGATAGCTTGTATATTTCAAGAATTTGGATAAAAATTTCATATATAAGATCTAATTGTAAATTTAATCACCTTTCAGATTTCAGATCAAAAAAAAACATTTTGAATCGGACAAATACTTTCGGAGCATTTGTTAGAAGACTTTCTTCGAAAAAAGCTTCGTTATGGTGTTATAGAAAAAAAAAACGAAAATAACGGGATTTTTTTTGCGTTTTTTTTGCGATTTTGAATATGAAGCCGATGGTTGCGGTGGTAGCAAACTTCAGATTCGGATTCAGCACCCCAAAAACATAAAGATCCGTTGAGAATAAAAGTTCCGCAGTTTTTTCTTCGGCAAACCCTTATTTTACTGGACTATTATAGGAGGGTAGGGGATCAGTGTTTATAATCGCTTATCCTCTGCCATACTTCTAACGTGATTTTTCCTAACTCCTTCTTATATTTTGATGCACCCCGCATTTTTAAATATATTTGCAAAAAGTATGCAGTGTTTTTGGTTATATAGTTTAATTATTGTTTACTTTTATAATTTTTCAAAATTTTCATTTCGGATCGTGTAAATTCTATTTTGAGTCCCAAAACAACCTTTCGATGGAAATCTTATTTTAGATTTGTAGTTTGAGGCTGCTATAGTCATGATAGATGTAGATGCTACCTGAAAAACAAAACAAAAACATTTGCATAGAAATTCGTATTTATGAGTTTCGGCCGATGATGTTCGTATAATTAAAATTTTTTTTTCGCCAATATTTATATTTTATTATTCTACACTTGCCTATTAGTTGACTTTTCTTTAAAAAATACTAGAAAGTAGTTTTTTTTGAACCTAAAATTGTAAATATCACATATATGGCCTTCTAAAATAGATACATCAGATTCACGGAAATATGGAACAAAATGAACTTTACAGAACCAAAATCGGATGATCTGTTGAGATTTGAGGAGGAATCTAAATTTTGTTTATTTTGGCACGCTACGTGGTGGTAACATTTGGTACTAAAGAGGGGACATTTAGCCTTAATAAAATGTTCTTTAGTAAAGAAAAGGAACGTTCTACATATATGGACGTAACTGGACAATTTTTGTAGCATGCGATTGTGGATCGATCTAGATTATCAGCTACTATTTCCTTTCCGTTGATACAATAATTTAATTTTTTTAAACAAATTTAGCCGTAGGTTTTCTCAAGGATTTACTCAAATTTTGAAAATAAACGTATTCCCTTTTCATTTTCAATTCGTTTTAAGCTTTCTTCGAGAGTTTCAAACAAATATCAGCTCTGGATATTCATTGGTCCATTGTTTCAATTTTGACAATGAATGAAAAAAAACACTCCCGGACGTTTTTGGCATTTTCAAAGTTGATAGTTTAAAATCTTGTTAACAACTAGCCCTTTGTGCTAAATCAGAAGTGGGGAATGAAATGGGAAGCGGGGAGTAAAATTTTCTGAGGAAACGTCTTAGTTCTAGGAAGTAAGTCGATCCTCAATGTTTGCCTAAATCCTCAAAGCTCCCAATTCAATACGATTATTTAATATTAGTACGTCACAAACACATTTGATTTAAGCGGCTTTTTATTTCAATTTAAAACTAATCAACCTATTTAATATAAATAATTGTTATAAATGTTGCCTAATTAATCGTAAGTAAAATTTTCAAAAAATAAATGGTTAAGTGGATAAAATTAGATGAATTTGGTTCAATTGTGCAATTTCGTGCAATAAAAACCGAATTCGTGCAGTTAAGCTCAAAAAGTCAAATTTGTGCAATTTCGTGCAAAATAAATTTGAGAATAAGAATCCTTAGGTTATGAATGAGATAACTGCTTGGGTTAGAGAGCGCTAAATCAAAGCGAACTAAATGTGCAATAACACAGAAATCCGGTCTCTACTCATTACCCTTGAGTGATGCAGCTTGTAATTATTCAAATAAAAAGTTAAAACCAATTTCTTTTCTGGCTATTTTTTTCTCTACTTTTAGAATACCATGTCTATTTAATATTATAACAAGGATTTCATATTTATTGAATAAAATAAAATTTTGAACATTGTAAGTACAATTTACAATAGCATGTAGTGTAATTTATATTTGCATCTAGAATAGAATCTGGGGATCTCGTGCTGAAAGAAGAGAAATTTGGAAGTTTTCATTTCGAATGGCTACCGCTAGAATGCGCACCGGTTATACAGGTTACCGAATGGTTACCCAAAAGTAACTGTTAAAAGTAACAAGTCACCTCTTCGCGAGTAAAACTAATATAAGATATGAAACAATGAGATGTAATCATACTGCTCTCCCAATAGATATTTTTGTTTAACATCAGGGAAATATTTATGACGAAGGTATTTTTTTACAAAATCGTGCACCGATTTAAAATATCTGATAGGGACTGAAAATGTATAAATGTGAATGAAAACTCTATAGAAAAGTGGGAGTACTTCCGCTACACTATTTATCATACTTTTTAAAAAAAAAATCATTATTATAATTGATAATATTTCGAGCCAAAACGAACAGCAGAGCTCTGTGCCCAGACAAGCAAGAAGCCAGACTGCCCTGATGGTATCCTCCCACTAACACTTTCCACTCCCAAACTGGTTCCTCCACGACCTTTAGAGGCCGGCGGCACCAGGTGAGTGCCCGCGCTCCGTACCGTCCTGTCCTCTCCGCCCTGCCGCAATTATATTACGGTCCCAATTATCGATATAAGTAGAGGTAGCTATATCGATTACATATCGACTCCTGCTATAAAAGGCAGCGAGGACAGGTAGCAGAATAGGTCCCTGATAATAACTACTACTGAAGGACTTCAATGGCAATTTAAAACTTTTATTTTTTTTTTCATATAAACAAAATCTTCAAATCGACGAAAATCAGCTTGACAGTATTGAAATTGAACGCATACGACCTTATATGAGTATAAAGAACTTTAAGTAAGGATTATTATAGGAACAACTTTCCCTGCTCATTTCAAACCGAATTTTCTTGTTCGATTTCATTTAATTTTATTATGAAAAACCCAGGTTTCTTCTCAGCGTTTTAAGAATTTCTCAACACCCCATTATCGATAATAAAATAAATATCTTAAACGTGAAACTATATAAAATAATGAAACTACTTGAATAAGCTAAATTATAATTCAGAGTTATAGCAAACACTCAGGCAGAGGCAGAGAGGAGATGCCTCTAAGTTAATATAAATTAATGACACCCAGGATGGTGACACACATTCTACATCCTAGCCATCCAGTTCTCGAGGACACCCCCAACTTCCCACTCTCTTCCTTCAACAACTTCTATTTCCTTTATTCCATTCTCTCAGGACTAACACAGAAGAAAGCTCGACATATCAGAGAATGTCTAGGGGATCTCAGAGCCAACTTCTTGAATATAATAGAGCAAAGTTTGAGTTCTTCTCAAATGTGAAGGAAACAACTTTTGCAATGAGCTGCGAAATTAGTGACACTTTACACAACAAACATACCAGGATTATATATTTACACATAAATAAAATCTATTCTTAGACTGGCAAAATGATGACTTGAGGCATTGATTGGATTAAAATCGAAAACTGACGGAGCGAGACTATTTTAATTTTTTTCCCCGAAAATATTTTAAATGGAAACTTAAAAACAAATGCACATCCTAATTAAACTCATAAAAGTATGCCATCGAAAAAACCCTTAAAAAAAAAAACAAAAAAAAAAAAAAAAAAAAAAAAAAAATATTTATATTTTTTCAAACCAATATATTAAGAAGGGTAACAACTGATACTAATATCGATAATTACAGTAAGGTTTATTATCGATTAGAATAATTATCGACTATACAAACCAACTTTCGTCATATCCAACACGTCATATCCTTTACCTCCGTCTCACACAGCCATAGCAATAGATAAATAAAATATATCAATACGATTGCCAAGTCCATTATTAGATTGCGATGTACATTCAATAAATTCATTTTTAAAAAACAATTGTGCGGTTATAAGTTTTCGTTGAACCTTTTGCAGAGAGAGGAGAATCGATACTAAATTTGGCAAACAGGATGGAAGGACCCAGACAATAGGTTATTTCCTGTGGGAGATGTGTTAGGTTGGTAGGCCGTTCCAGTTCCATTCTGTTGGAAATGTTACTCGGCTGACACTCCAGGCCATCTTGTTTAGTATTTTTCAGTTTTTGTTTGCCATTTCGCGTTTTTCCTTCCTGCCCTAGTTAGAGAACATAGCGGTGTTGAGCCCCAACGAATAAAAAATATGTTTTCCCTGTTGTCGAATAAACCAACTGAATACTGAATATTTTATTCGTTGTAACAAAATAAATGAAAACCTGAATTCGTTGAAAATTTTATTGATTTTGGTTTTCCTCATTGGGGAAGTCGAAATCACCTCTAAATATTTTATTTTAAATATATATATATATATATATATATATATATATATACAGTTTCCTCCTTAGAAAAGTAATAAAGAATATTTTTTGTGATATTTGACTTGCCTTTTTGGAGCTTAATTGGTTTGAATAAAAAAAGTGACGTTTGAAGCCGCTAATTTCTCTCGAATTTGTTTATAATCATTAATTTAATTTAATTTATAATTTATCCCAACTCATCCTACCAATGTCCTCACTACTTACGCTGATGACACTGGTGTGTTATGATTCCTTCATTGCCTCTCTAACACTCCAATCCCAAGAATGGTGTCAAAAATGGAGAATCAAAATAAATCCAAACAAATCCCACCAAATAACCTTTACCCTTCGTCGTAAACCTACGACCTCCTGCCCTACAGTATCCTTTAATGATATTCCACTAATCCCTGTTGAACAGATACGCTACCTAGGACTCCACTTGGACAAACGACTAACTTGGAATCCACATACAAGACTAAAACGACAAGAAACTGCCCGTCGTTTCATACTACTTCAACATTTACCGGACAAACGTTCAAAGCTCCCAATTAATTACAAAAGACTCATATACATGACTGTGATTAGACATATTTGGACGTACGGAGTTGAGCTTTGGGGCTCCACTAAACTATCCAACTCATCTCGTATTCAATCCTTACAATCCAAAATCCTTCGTAAAAACCTCAATGCTCCTTACTTTGTCGCCAATAAACTTATCCATAAAGATCTTAATGTTCCGTATGTTGCTGATTTAGCCCACACCAGATACCTATCCTTTCCTAGTAAGCTCCTTAATCACTCAAATCCGTTAGTTTCTCAACTTGCTTTCCACTCCATTCCTGATAATCCTCCGAGGCGTCTGGAACGAAGATGGCCTAGTGACCTTCTAGTGTAGAAGTTTTAATAAAGTGCTACTGATGAGTAGTTCTTTCCAAGTTTTAACATGTTATTATAATCGTTGTCAATACATTTACTTGATGCATATATTCTGTACAGTTGTAAATTTCAATAAATGTATATAAAAAAAAAAATTATAATTTAAGTGATTTGGCCCATTCAATTCTAATGTGTAAATTGGGTAACCAACAGTAGGTTATAGGCATAGGTTATACATGATATACAAGTTTTTCCCAATCTGGGAAGGTTATAGATTATAGTCAGGGCTTGTACTTAAGTCGAGTATAGTTTTGAGCCTGAAGACTTTTCAAGATGAAATAATTTGAAAAAGCTCTACGGTTGAAGGAACAGATATTAGGTAAATTCATTAAGTCAGGAGTTGTACAAAGTTCAAACATTTGGCCGCTCACATATTAAGAGAAAATATACTGTCAAAATATTAGCTTTGTATACGTTATGTAAAATATGTAGCAAGCTTCCCTCCCGTTCCCTCCCTCTCCTCTCCTCCGCTTGTTGGTGGTGGAACGTAACGGTGGGTGACATTTACATTGCTTTATTGTGTTTTAAGGTTTAATAAACATTATGTTACTCCTGTTCAAATATTTGTAGCTCCTTTATTAGTATAGAAGCATAGCTTCAACTTGTAAGTTAGTAAAATGTAATAGTCCCTTTGAGAAAGTATTAGGAATATGTTATAGTTGGTTAAATTAAATTAACAAGGTAATAATTAACTTTTTTTTTTCATTTATTGATATTTACACCTGTACAGAAACATATACATCAAGTAAATGTGTTGATAGTGAATTCAATAGCATGCAAATAACTTGTAAAGAATTACTCAATAGTAGCACTTCAATAAAATCTACGCTAAAAGGTCTCTAGGCCATCTTCTTTTCAGACGCCTCGGGGGATTCTCGGGAATGGAGTGGGAAGCAAGTTGGGATACTAGTGGATTGGAGTGGGTCTGGAGCTTACTGTGGAAGGATAGGTATCTGGTTTGGGCTAAATCAGCAACATAAGGAACATTAAGGTCTTTAGGGACAAGTTTATTGGTGACAAAGTAAGGGGCATTTAGTATTTTTCGAAGGATTTTGGATTGTAAGGATTGGATACGAGATGAATTGGATGGTTTAGTGGAGCCCCAAAGCTCAACTCCGTACGTCCAAATAGGTCTAATCACTGTCATGTAAATGAGTCTTTTGTAATTAATTGGGAGCTTTGAACGTTTATCTAGTAAATGTTGAAGTAGTCTGTAACGACAAGCAGTTTCTTGTTTTTTTAGTCTTGTATGTGGATTCCAAGTAAGACGTTTGTCCGAGTGGAGTCCTAGGTAGCGGATCTGTTCAACTGGGATTAGTGGAATATCATTAAATGAACATTTAAAATTAAAACTAATGATGAATCATTTGCAGTGAAATGTTTATAATTCGAATTTCCTCCCTTATTTGAAACTGATTATTTGGTTTTATTTGGTTACGTGTCCAAAAAAATACTATGAAAGGTTAAAACACTATTTTATTTTTAAACTTTTTTATTGAAAAAGTATTACAAAGAAATATAAATTTGCTGTAGAATGTTAGAGTAAGTGTGTTGATAATAGAATCAAAAGAATAGGAATAGAATTTTCATAGGAGAGTTTTGATTTATTTACCTTTAGTGCCCTTTGGCTCGCCAAACACGAATCTGAAATTTGCCCGCAACCTGTTGTTTTTTTCTATCCTTTTGCTAAAATTTTGGCTCCTTTTCTGTTTGTTTGTTTTTTTTACATTAATTTCACTCATTGTTTTGACGCGCTCTTGTGGCAAATCGGTTAGAATAAAAAATGTAGGAAATTTTGTCTACTTTATTTTTGTACAGAGTGACTTTTACAAAAATAAATACAGGTTGAG
Organism: Euschistus heros; assembly: GCA_003667255.2. NCBI lineage: Eukaryota > Metazoa > Arthropoda > Insecta > Hemiptera > Pentatomidae > Euschistus > Euschistus heros. The sequence goes on from RCWM02000511.1 coordinate 370,653, forward strand.
TACCTCTTAGTGTAAAAAAAAAAAATTGGGTGAAACTAGGTCAAAAATGTAGAAAAATGTCGCAGACCTTACCTTTCTATTCCAATCCGTTCCAGATATACGATAAGTCTAAGACTTTTTGAAGAAACCACGTTTTTTTCCATAAAAGCTGTAATATCTCTACTTTGTTTAAATATTTTTTAAACTTGAATTTGCAAGTTTTTGTGAGATTTGACGTTTTGTCGATAGTTTTTTTCTAAAAACAGTGAGCGTCGAAGCAATATAGACATTGTAACTTCCCTAAATAAGGTGAAGATAGAGCTTTAGGTTACAAGTTTGTAAAATTCAAGGTTACTTGTACTTTTTTCTTATAGGAAATTTAATGATAAATCCGAAAATGTGGTCAAAGTTTAAAAAATATTTAAACAAAGTAGAGATATTACAGCTTTTATGGAAAAAAACGTGGTTTCTTCAAAAAGTCTTAGACTTATCGTATATCTGGAACGGATTGGAATAGAAAGGTAAGGTCTGCGGCATTTTTCTACATTTTTGATCTAGTTTCACCCAATTTTTTTTTTACACTAAAAGGTACTCACCCTGTATATAAAAGCTTATTTTTCGAGATATAGGCAAAAAAAAATAAATAAATAAATGTCTCAAAATTATGGCAAAAATGAGATAAAATAAAAGTTTGAGCGAAAAAGTTCCGCTAACTTCAGATTCATGTTCAGCGACCCAAAAAAAATCTAAAACTTTGCCATGAACCCTATTTTCATAAATATTCCTAAATAGGACTAGGCTTAGAAGACGGTTATTTCGGCCGGAAGCAGGGTTCGAGTAGTGTTCCTTTTTTTTTTTTTTTTTTTTTTTTTTTTCGGTAATGTTCTGTTTTTTTTTTTTTTTTTTTTTTTTTTTTTTTTTTTTTAATTAATTGACCTCTTAAGATAAAGCTACAATTTCATTTCTCATCTTGTGCGGCGCTTCCTCTGCTTCCAATACTCCTCCATGCGTTCTTCCGTCCAGGCCCTTTCGTGTTTTTTTAGTTCTTGCGGGTTGAATCCCCTTCAATTTATTCAATATGTTTTTCAGGCTTGTTTTATATTATCCAGCACGGCACGTAGCGTATCAGACACGGCACGGTTCAGACAAATCCATGGTGTATTTATATTATCAGGCACAGTATGACAGGTCTCAGTATGGACCGGGAGCACAGCCGAAGCGGAGATTTTTTTTTAAATGAATTTTTGTTTATATATTCTTATATTAGTATAAAATTAGTTTTTCAACATCCAATCAAAATTTAACACAGAAAAAGAACTGGAACGGGGCAAAGTCACTGCAGTACTGCACTGTCGGAGTCGGAAAGTAAAGTATACTACAAAAGGACACCTTAAGACACGGTCCGCCTCCGACCAAATATTCTTTTCGAGAAATTTCTTAAGGTTCTTGTCTGAAACGTGCCGTGTCTTGCCGGATCCGATCCGCTATATATACCCAGACAGTATAAAACTAACTATACTAATATTTGTCTTGTCTGAAACGCTACGGTCCGCTAAGTGTTGTGCCGGATAATATAAAACAACCTTAAATCTATTTCTGTCTTAATAGTTGGTCTTTTGAGATGTTTAATCTTTCTAAATTAATTTTTTTTTCTAAATCCTTTAACTTTCCTATTTCTTATGTAACGTTTTTTTATAATCCTTCCATTTTCTCATTTATCCACACCTCTTCATTATAAAACACTTCTTAGTAGATACTTTTATAGTCTATTCCTGATCTTTTTCCCCTGCTAACCACTAAAGCAGATCCAACCCGATAGGAGCGATGACTCCTCCACTCCTACATAGGATTAGGCTGGACTGGCAAAGTATAGTTATAGAGCCGATAGGAGAGCTATATAGGATTAGCTAAAGTAGACCACTAACACTATATTGCCAATTATCCTTACATAGATAATCCTCCCTGATCGGATCTCCTGTCCGATGATGAGAGTGTCCTGCCCAAATTAGTCCTTTAGCGGCTTTGGGCTTAGGTAGGAGGTATCCCTAATATAGGATTACAGTGTTTTATTTGTTTTAAATTAAGGATGAAACCTTGGTTTGTTCTTACTTTTTTTAGAATTGAGAAGAGAGTTATATTTTATCCTATGTTCTCTTAACATGGAGGTTGTAAACGAGGATAAATTCTTACCATGCACGGTTAGAATTTATCTTAAAATAAAAATAAAACGATATTTAATGTATCCTTATAATGAAATTGTCTACATTGAAATAATATACAGCCTGGGATAGGTGTCGATGTGCAATATATCGAAATATCGACGTTTTTCTTTTGGTAGTCCAATATCTTTAGATTGGTCCTTTCCTTTCAAATATTTGTTTTATGTTTCTTAATATTACACAAGTATAAAGTATGCACTTGAAACTGTCATAATTTTAGATAAATAGATATTCCCTAAATAGATATTAAATTTGGATACGTTAAATAAGATAGATTAAAAATTACTGCTATGCCTGAAAATATCATAGAAAAAATAATGCTCCATTGTACTCTCCAATACTAGATTTTTATCGATAAACAAATAAAACTCCAATCATTAATTAAAATTGTCCAGGTTTTTGAATTATTATATGCGTGTATTTATTCATATATTAATCAACTTACATTCCAATCGGTGTACACAAATAAAATCTTATTTGAGTTCATATTCTTAAATCTGGTTTTACTAGAATCCCTTTAGAATTGAGGAGGTGAGATGCAAAACTCGTTCGTTCCATTTTTATTTTTAAATTGAGATGTCAGTGAATTCTAAAAGATATCATCTCCATCCCCTTATCCATCTCCAAACCCACTACCAACGTGGACTACTCATAAAATATCATTTGATTTTTCCTTAAACCGGATTAAGAAAATAAACAGTCCTCCTGAGGCCCTAAGGCAAAGTTTTTTAAATTTACTATCTAAAAGTTACATTGATTATGTTTGCCTTTACACGGATGGCTCAAAAGATAAGGAGAGTGTTGGATGTTCAGTTATCCTTCCTTCAGAAACCCTCCGATACTGTCTTCCAAACATTTTTTCCATTTTTTCCGCCGAACTATTTTCAATAACCTGTGTGTGAATTTAATTGAAAATTTGGACAGCAGGCAATTCCTAATCTGCAGTGAATCATTCTCCGCCCTTCAGGCAATCCAAAAATTTCATTTAACTGACAATTTTATCGTCATGAAAATTAGAAATCAGCACTAATGACGAATAAAAACATTACATTTCTTTGGGTCCCTAGTCACACCAATATAGAAGGGAATGAATTGGCAGACATAAGTGCAAAGGAAGCAAGGACCATGTTCCCTTTTCCAAATATCAACGTCACTCTCTAAGACTATCATAAATATATATTTAACCTGTGCAGAGAAGCATGGATTAACATCTGGGCAAAAAACACCTGATACTAATAAACTAAAAAGGATTTATGAAAGCTTTCTTCCGTCAACACCTCTCCCATTAAACAGGAGAGAACAAACAATAATAACGAGACTCAGAATTGGGCTCAGTAAGTTGACACAACGCCATCTAATTGAAGGCAATCCTCCACCAGAATGCAGCACCTGTAACTGCCTCCTTACAACGGAGCACTTTATCAAGGATTGCACACAGCTTTTATCTTACAGGACTTCGTTGCATCTTCAAAGATACTGCGAGGCTTTAAAACCCGAAAACTTGAAAAAACTGTTTACCGTACTCAAAGAAAACAACTTGTATCGACTAATCTAGAAGTTATGTAATAGTGCCTCTAGCCCGAGTTGTACACGGCACTTAAAACAGTAATCAAATAAAATAAAAGATATTAACTATCTTTATATATTTATCAATAAATATTTTTATGTATATTATCTTTCTATAAGATAATTAATATCCAACTTTTCAAAAAAATGGAACGAACGAGTTTTGCATCTCACCTTTTCAATTACAGTACAATGAAAAAATGGTTAATAAAGGATAAAAACAAAGTACTTTGTATTAGTTTTGATATTTTTTTTATTTGGGGGTGGTATCTATGTATAATAATAAATAATTAGGTATCAAAGAAATATCGTATAAGTCGATTTTCTAGGGATCGACTTCGAACCATCGTTTCTCGATATCGATTTTGTTCCTCAATAATCGGTAGAATCGAGAATCGACACGTTCCTAATTTATTTTTTATTGTTTGTTTGGGTTTCAAGGCGTAAGACCGTATTTATTTATTATAACATATTTTTTTTTTTCGGCCTCTACCTCCTTGCCTTAACAATAGTATTGGCTAGCGATCCCCTGACACTCCCTTGGACGATCGCCTTTCCCAGGAACCTTAAACTCGTTAGACAACCATTCACACCTGTCTACAGTTCCAATACGAACTGGATATCAGTTACCTGAAATCGTAGCGATCGCAGAAGATCCTTGCTGTCCTGTCACCAGCTTGTAATTTAATAAGAGCGACAGCTGAGCTAACTCTAAGCGGACTTAAAGTTAAAGTTGCTAATAGAAATGGTTTATCCAAGTTGGGAGTGTTTGGTTTTGGACTTAGCGGAAGGGTAAGGGTCCTGTTTGTTCTCTTGTAAGCGTGTCCTTCCTTCAACTTCATTAGGGCAAATTACCGCCGCGGGCTTCTTCACCTCTTCCCTTCCCCGGCTACTCAGTTAAATAATTTCCATTTGGCTAATTTACTAATGTTAATTAATTACCCAGCATTAGCTTCTCCGATGTTTCATTAAATACCTTTCTGTAAGTACGGCTTATTAAATTACATTATATGAAAGGTGTTGTTCTTGACATTTTTAATTTAATCAATTTAAATTAACTAACCGGCTTTAACCCCTCGATAGTATTACAAGTACTCTTCGGAATTAATTAACCGACGTAGTTGGGGTCTGTGATCCTGGGTTAATTGAGACCCAAAAAAAGTAAGGGATAAGAAATAATAACGTACATTTATATATTTAATAATAAAGTATAATAATAATATCTCAAACCAGATATCTATCCTTTCAAAGCAAACTCCTCAACCATTCAAATCCATTAGTATCACAACTTGCTTCTCATTCCATTCCAGATAACCCTCCGAGGTGCCTGAAAAGAAGATGGCCTCGGGACCTTCTAATATAGTACTTCATTATATAGAACCTTTATAAGTGCTGTTACCAATGGGTAGTCGCTTTAAAAACCAGTGACGTGTCATTGTCATTTTTTGCATAATCATCATATTTACTTGATGTATTGTACGTTTATATTGTAAATACAGTTGTAAATTTCAAGAAAAAAATATAATAATAATAAAGTAATACTTATTATATATATTGGACATGTAAATTAAAAAAAAATATTTAAAAAATCACTAATTTTGTTTTGTTTAACATTTAACATTCTGTCTGTAACCACACGATCTTTGCTTTGTTCAAACATCATCAAATCGGTTCTGCCTTCTAGATATTCAATTTAGCTTTTACTCGTCTAAAATAGTAAATTTTTCAGACATTCCTTATATGAAGTGCCATGGGGAAAACCATATTAGTTTTGAGAAAATGAAGATACTAATTTTGGTTGGTACTAATTATCGTTGGTACTAATTTTGCAACAATGAAGATAATTTTCCTTTTTGATGATAATTGATAACTGTGGAAAATTGTCTAAGCTAAGAGTTATTCTTAATGTCGCATGAAAAATCATTTAACTGCTCATGTTTCCGGGGAAAATTACTGTAATCCAGTGCTGGTTTTTTTCTTACCAGTCAGTTTTTTTTTATTTTTATGTAAAACCAAATAATTTTTTTTTTTTTTAATCTTACTTTTTTATACATTATATAATATAATATATTGTTTATATTTTAAACATCTTTTCAATTCACCCTATTTCTATTGCTATCTTTGTCTTTTGCTTTCTTGTAGCGTCGATGAATGGTTGGATTTTAGAAACTCGAAACATCGACACAAAATATAAATGTATTTTAAATTTTTTCTTTAATTATTACACAGTTTTCTTTTCCAATCCTAACGATGTGTAATAGATAATTTTAATGTTTTTACAAATTTAAATATAGTAGCTATTCAAGTTGTAAAGCTACCATATCTTTATTTAATTTAACCTGTCTGCTGACCCTATTGAATACAGTATGTGTACTTTGGATCAAAGCGAGTTGGCTCTACCGCTGCCTATTGTCGCATTGAGGTGTTAATTACCAGTAAACTAATTAACAGATAAAGCCCCCCCACCACAATAACTAACTCCCCCCCACAATTAGAACAGCACAGCCCCCTCAATGATTTACGACTGCCCTGGAGCGCCTTCCATTCACTGCCGGTTCATCCGTCCATGTCGTCCTCCTTTATTATATATCATATATATATATATATATATATATATATATATATATATATATATATATATATATATATATGTATGTACTTAGGTACTGTAACTACTGTATCTGCAAACATATATTGTTTGTGTATCAAAGGGTCGATGGGAAATTATATTTAATGAAAATTCTATGTTTGACTGTCTGATGTAATAGTAGAGAAATAGGTGAGGGATGCAGCCAAGTATAATTAACACATCCAAGTTATTAAATTAAAAAAACGTTATATTTGGAGTGCCGACGTTTCGACCTGCCTTGCTGCTTTTCTTCAGGGCTAAAATAACAAAAAAATGGATATTACCAAGATGATAAAGAAAAAAAAAATACTAACATAAGTAAATTAGTTTACCAAGAAATTAATACTAGTTTACATATTTAGAAGCATATAACTTCAGGTATTCTTCTAATTATGTAAATATCTACTAATTCTTTTTTATTTATTTATTCTTGCCAATTTATTTTTTGTCTTTTGATATTAATAGAAATACTTTTTACATAGTATCAAACCATTAAACAAAACACAGCACTTCACCTTGAATGACATTGAAGAGGCGAAGGGGACTCAGACTTCATGCTTTTGTAAATTGTACTTCACAAAGTGATAAATAAATAATAAATGATATTATATTGAGCGGTAGCCGGAGCGAAGCAGACTGACAATCAGTATATGTATTACCTTTGTCCCTTACTTATTAACTTTTATACTGCCCGAGTAGAAAACATTAGCCGAATCCAGTTCTGTCCGGATTTGATGTACAATATCCTCAGCCATAAAATTTATCCGATTCCTAAACACTAGTATAATATTCCAACTCTGTGTGGTTAAATATGTAACGTAATATATATATATATATATATATATATATATATATATATATATATAATTTCTTGACTGTTACTATTAAATGAGTAAGGTTCTTGAAGTTCAGTCAATAAATAAAAAATAACTATTTTGGCGACGTTTCGAGACTATATTGTTCTCATAATCATGCCCTACAGTGAAAAAATGTGTTTCAATAAAATTGTATAATTTATTCAAGTTATTTCAAAACATAAAGTTAGCTACAGTACAAGTATATAATAACATGTGTTAGAATAATAAAAATATATATAATTACAGAATATAGAGGAGTATGAAGCTACTTACAATGTTACTAGTGGATATGAATAGACTAACAATTCTAGTACACAATTAACCTAGGGGGAATTTTGAACAGACAGTTACAAAGGTTATGGGGAAAACCTTATTTCTTAAAAATTAAGTTAAGAGGAATACTACCCAATCCTCTTAACTTAATTTTTAAAAAGTAGTTTCATACTCCTCTATATTCGGTAATTATATATATGTTTATTATTCTAACACATGTTGTTATATACTTGTATTGTAGCTAACTTTATGTTTTGAAATAACTTGTATAATTTTATTGTAACCTGTTTTTTCACTGTAGGGCATGATTATGAGAACAATCCAGTCTCGAAACGTCGCCAAAATAGTTGTTTTTTATTTATTGACTGAACCTCAAGAACCTTATTAAACATATTATATATATATATATATATATATATATATATATATATATATATATATATATATATATATATATATATATATATATATACAGGGTGAGTATCTCTTAGTGTAAAAAAAAAAAATTGGGTTAAACTAGATCAAAAATGTAGCTAAATGCCGCAAATCTCACCTTTCTATTCCAATCCGTTGCAGATATACGATAAATCAAAGACTTTTTTGAGGAAATCACGTTTTTTTCCCCATAAAAACTGTAATATCTCCATTTTGTCTAAATATTTTTCAAATTTTGGCCACATTTTCAGATTTAGCATTAAATTTCCTATAAGAACAGAGTACAAGTAACCTTGAATTTTACAAACTTGATATCTAAAGAACAGCTTGATCTTCACCTTATTGGGGAAGTCACAATGTCTTATTTACTTCAACACTCACCGTTTTTCGTAAAAACTATCCACAAAACGTCAAATCTCACAAAAACTTGCAAATTTAATCAGCTTTCGAATGATATGTTAAACGTAATGATTTTGTTTCAATTTCATGGAGATATTTACTTTTGAAACCGAAAAAAAACATGGTGTTCTCATTTTGTATACAAATCAGTTACTTGGGTAAATGAAACATTATGACAATCCCTTAATGGAAATGTGCATTTTAAACATAATAAACTCTTCATTGGAATAAAAAGCAAAGGAAAAAATGATTGTTTAATAGAAAATAAAGGAAAACTGTCAATAAAGCGACACCAGATCAGAGGATCTTATGTTAATACATTTATTTATTTATTATGTGATTTATGACTAGATGAGTCTCATTTTTACAGGGGAAGGCATTTCGACCATTCATAATAACGATATACATGGATTGGTAGAAATGCCATCCCCTGTAAAAACAGACTCTTCTGCCCATAAAATTCACTTCAAAAAGTAGTATTCTTAGACACAATCTGCATTCAGAAGCTAACGGCAAAATTAAGGTCTATGTTCATTATCACTGGATTTTAAACATTACATTGAAAATCTAATAAAATAAATAATAATAATAAATAAATGTAATAATATCATATCCTCTGATGTAGTGTCGCTTTATTGACAGTTTTCCTTTATTTTCTATTAAACAATCATTTTTTCCTTTGCTTTTTATTCCAATGAAGAGTTTATTATGTTTAAAATGCACATTTCCATTAAGGGATTTTCATAATGTGTTATTTACCCAAGTAGCTGATTTGTATACAAACTGAGAACACCATGTTTTTTCGGTTTCAAAAGTAAATATCTCCATGAAATTGAAACAAAATCATTACGTTTAACATATCATTCGAAAGCTGATTAAATTTGCAAGTTTTTGTGAGATTTGACGTTTTGTGGATAGTTTTTACGAAAAACGGTGAGTGTTGAAGTAAATAAGACATTGTGACTTCCCCAAATAAGGTGAAGATCAAGCTGTTCTTTAGATACCAAGTTTGTAAAATTCAAGGTTACGTGTACTCTGTTCTTATAGGAAATTTAATGCTAAATCTGAAAATGTGGCCAAAATTTGAAAAATATTTAGACAAAATGGAGATATTACAGTTTTTATGGGAAAAAACGTGATTTCCTCAAAAAAGTCTTTGATTTATCGTATATCTGCAACAGATTGGAATAGAAAGGTGAGATTTGCGGCATTTAGCTACATTTTTGATCTAGTTTAACCCAATTTTTTTTTTTACACTAAGAGATACTCACCCTGTATATATATATATATATTAGTGTGAAAAAAAGGTCACAAAAGAAAATTATAGACCCCCAACCAAAAGACATATCCATGTTAAATAAAACAAACTCAATTTCTCACTGACTGTGAAAAACTAAATCTATAATCTTCTACTTTCCCAAACTGCATTATAGAATTAAAAGAATCAAATTACTATAATAAATTGAATTAGCAATCAATGATTATTCGATGTAAACAATGTCGAGGGATACCAGCGGTTTCAAATATGATCTTCGTTATTCCAATATTGTTCCTAAACGCTAGGCCTTAGTGACAAACCTTGTACAAAAACCAATATTCTACATTTAATTTCTGATCAGAACGGTCGTCTAATTTCCGATTCCAGTAAGGACCAAAGTACTAGAGCGGGTAAAAAACATAAAGCCGCAAAACTTTTTAAAAAAATGTAGACAAAAGGACTTTTTTCATTCAGACTTAGGGACAAATTATATATAACAAAAATATTTGCCAATTAATTTCTGACTAGAGAACTGTCGTTACACTAACAATGCGAGCCACACTAATAGTAGTGCTAGATCGTGTCAAAAATCCCCAAAACTAAAAAAAAAGTGGAAAAACACTTTTTTCATTGAAACCAATATAAATCCTAAATGGTAGGTACCTAGCTACAAATGTTGTATGACAAAAAGTATTTTCCATTTCCATTACATTTCCTTTGACTTTTCTTTTATTAATGCCATTATATTGGATCGTAACCTTGCCGACATGTTTCTAATCAAATTCTAAATTAGTTAGGATTTAGTTAGCAAGTGGCACAAAAAAATTTTGCCAATTCCTGTACAATCCGACGATCGGGATGAAGACTAATCGAATGGACATTAAACACGGAGACCTCGAATGTAATTGGACTGTCGATCCTCTGCCCATGGCGACAGCCGTTGGTGAAGAAGTGAAATTGGATCGCACTAACAAAAAGCTTAATGGTGGATTTAGGCGGGTGTTGAACCCTCGGGATTACCAGGAGGGCGATTTGTCACTGTTAAGGCTTCGTCTCTCCCCCATTTTTTTCTATTAAGCCAAAACATTTTGCTAAGATATTTTGCTTTTATTCGCTTCACTCAAACTGCTAAAATTTAATCTAGTCAACTATAAAGAACCAAAATCTTGACTAATTACATCCGGCGGAAGAACGATGCTCAACATTTTTTAAAAGATTAAGGAATGATTTTGTCGTCACCTAAGTTAATATATTAACCATGGAATTAGGAATGAGGACTTGAACTGAACCGATATATCACAAAGAATCTACTTAGAAGATCATTTGAATTTTTCCACGATGATTCACAAATTAGTATTCATCTTTGTAATAGTGTCCTAACTAAGCCCATTAGGCACAAAGGAAGAGAAAAAAAATGGCTGTCTGGTGATGTATACAGGGTGGAGTACCTCTTAGTGTTTAAAAAAAAAAAAAACATAATTCAAAGACTTTTGTTTACCATACAAGCTGTGATATTTCTACTTTGTTCCTGTAAAAACAGGCTCATCTGTCCATAAAATTCACCTCAAAAAGTGATATTCTTCAACACCATCTACATTCAGAAGCCAACGGCAAAATTGAGGTCTATGCTCATTAACATTGGGTTTAAAACCTTACTTTGAAAATCTAAAAATAAATCCTAAATAATAATAATAATTGAAAGCTTTATTGAAAGTTTTCCTTTATTATCAATTAAAAAAAAGTTGTTTTTTTTTTTTGCTTTTTATTCCAATGAAGAGTTTATTATGTTTGAAATGCATATTTCCATTAAGCGATTATCATAATGTCTTATTTATACAAGTAACTGATTTGTATGCTAAATGAAAAAACCGTGTTGTTCCTGTTTCAGAAGTAAATTTCTCCATAAAATCAATACGGATCATTAATTTGATCATACCATAAGAAAGCTGGCTAAATTTGCAAGTTTTAGTGAGATTTTCAGTTTTGTGGATAGTTTTTTTTCGGAAAACGGTGAGCGTTGAAGTAATATAAGACATTGTTAATTCCCTAAATAAGATGAAGATCAAGCTGTTCCTTAGATTCCAAGTTTGTAAAATTCAAGGTTCACTCTGCCCTTATAGGAACTTTATTTCTAAATCCGAAAATGTGGTAAAATTCGACAAATATTTAAACATAATTGGAAATATTTCAGCTTTTATGATAAAAAAAAACCTGGTTTCCTCAAAAAAGTCTTTGAATTATCATATATCTGTAATAGAAAGGTAAGGTCTGCGGCATTTTTCTTAATTTTAATCATTTTTTTCACTTTCAATTTTTTTTTTTTTTGTTTACGCTAAGAGGTACTCACGTATATAACCCAAAATTTACAAGCACATTTAACACCTATAATGCTCTTAGTAGCCTATTCACAAGCTCCACTGATTTGTCAATTTAAATTTCTAATGGTTCCTTAGTGCATTATAATTCAAAACCAACAACTCAGTTAAAGAAACAATTACCCAGAGACACTAGTTTATGATTTTATACAAATTCTTGTTATCTGATTATAAATTTTGGACTAGGAATGTCTTAATGTTCTAATGTACACCATCCCTGTTATCTGGCATTCCTTAAGGTTGATTAAACGTAGCTGATCATGGAACCTTTTGCTGTATTAACTTTTTTTTTCATTTTCTTTATTCATCAATTCTTTTCTCAGTTCAGATAGATTAGCAACATAACTTTAGAAAGTGACCTTCCTATGCCAACCGATGATAACAAATATTTGAACTTTGAACGATAACACGAAAAAATTAATGGACATCCCAACACACTTATAAACCAAATGTCCACAAGATAAGGCTGAAGAGGAGCTGGATGAGAGACCTCAATTTTAAAGGTTGCCGCTAGGTTCTGCTTTGTCTCTACTTAAAATAAGTAGGAATGCTTCAAAGGCACACTACATTTGTAATAAGAAACTGTTTTGGCACGCTCTGATAAAATAAATTTATATTGTTTAAGCGTTTAGCAAAAATGCTCCACCAATGTCTCTGATTTATAAAAAATAAATAAGAACTCATGTAGATAATGTTGAAGGACCAATATATGCTAAAATATACAATTGTATTCAAGTAGACCAAATGATATTCGGCGGGTTAGCATTAATGGGCAGATAGCAATCTCCTCGCTTCGTGCTAATAATTATCAATTAAAATCCAAATTTGCATCTTGTCTTTAGAGTATACAATTTTAGAATAATATAAATAGTGCTTTCAAATTACAAAAGAATTTGAATCCATTCCTAAATTTTTTTTTTTATAGTCTTTAAAATATATTTATTTTATAATAACGTTATAAGAAAAAAAAGTAAAATATTGATCGAATTTAACAAATCATGAAAATGAGGATTCTTTTTTAATTTTTTTTTTAGAATTCATGGAAACACAATTGACAAGGAAATTATTTATATTATAGTCTGCAATGTTGTTTTTAAATATCCCATTTTAAAAGTCGACGCCTAAATCAAGGTATTGAGGTGATGTTTGAAGGTTTGAATTTGGAAGAAAATGTAAGGTTCTTTCCTTGGACTCCCAAGAGGTCAACTATTATGAATAAATAATTTCAATTGTGTCGTCTAGTTGCAAAACCGGCCATCTCCAAAAAACAAAAATTTTTTAAAACAAATAAGTTTAATTAGCTAAAATAAAGTAATAAGTTCCGAAAATGGACGAAGAGGAATGGAAAATAAAATAAAACAAAAATAATAGTATGAATAAATAATTTCAATTATAATGTGGAATCATAGATACTTGTACTTTATTTATTTATTTTCACTTCAATATTATTAATTGGTGTCGTGTGGATACCAACATTTTTCGCTTTTCGATGCAGGACCAGTACCAAAAAACAAAAGATTCTCGATTCTCGATATCTCAATTTCAAAATAAATTACTTCTGCAAAGTATAATCAAATAATAAGGGAAAACTAGATGTATTGAAAAAACAACTGCCTTCAACAGATAATATGGAATAACTTGCAGTACAGACCATGTAGAAAAAAAAAAAAATTATTCATATTTGTTTATCTTAATTTTAGGAAAACAAAAAAAATAGAATAATAGTTCGATACAACTTTTTTCTTTTTTAATAAAAAGAAAAGCCTTTTTTTTTTTTCATCACGGAATAGAATCTATAATTAAATAGTCAGGTATCACAATAAAATTTCAAATTCGCGGGTATCGATCGGTATTGGACCATCGATTCTCGATAGCGATTCTTTTCTCTAGACTCGATGGAACCGAGAATCGACACAGCCTTATTAATTTAGTCCTCTGTAAATTATATAACTTTAGGAACATATTTTATTTATTATTATTATTTTTATTTTTTTTTTACCCTCCTCAGCTCAGAAAGATAACTTTCCAAAATGCTGTTGGTCTCAGATTACTCCGTTGCTCCCCGACCTAGATATTTAGATCTAACCGGGGCGAAGGATCCCATCAAAGACTCTGAGATCAATAAATCTGTTTGATATATTAACCTCCCTGGCATTTCAGTGACTTCTTCTTCTGTTCCGTTCCTTCTGGAAGTTATCCCCTGCTAGCTGATAGATTTGGTAGGGAGCAATCTGCTAAGGATCTGAACCATTTGTTTCTCTTCTCCAGCTCTAGGTTGGGATATAGCCGACGGAGGATGTTACACCGGGCCCGTCATTGCCGAAAATAGCTGGAGCCTCTCTTTGACGTCTCTGGTCAAGTGGAACACTCGACTCGTCCGATCTGGAAGGCTATTGGGAGGGTATTTTGGAAAAGGTTGAGGAACCGTTTAAAATATTTTCCAATTGTAATATTTTGGGCGATATCAGTTAATATTACCTTATTAAAATTTAATAATATTTATTTTTTTCTCATAGCAAGCTTTTTTCATTTTTATGTTAATCTGTATAAAGTTCTGCCAAACCTTTTACTGCTTCTTTATATTTTTAACCGACTTTAAGAAGGAGGAGGTTCTCAATTCGACTTTATTGTTTTTGTATGTTACGCGATTGTTCCGTCAATTTTGAATCGATTTTAATGATTCTTTCTTTGATTGGTAGGTCATATTTCGGAGGGGGTCTCAAAAAGTTTTTTAATGAAATCAGCACTTTTTAAGAAAATAAAAATTACTAAGAAATCACTGTTATATAACCTTCCATTATAATCATATTACCCCATGGTAACTAAATCTAAATTATTAACACAAAAAATTTAAATATATAAACAAAAATACACTCACCACTAAGAACTGAAAAAAAGTTAATTTTTTAGAAAAAAACGAAAACCAACTTCAAGATTAAACCGTCATGTACAATCCTGAACTAAAATTAAAAATAATATTTCAATTAATTCCAAGCAAGGTATTTATATACCTATTCTCTATTAGCGGTCGGTTATTTTTGGAGTCTGAAACCTGCGACTATATTTAAATTCAAATAAAATTTAAAATTAAAAATAAACAACGATAAAGGAGATAAAGGGGGGGGGGGTTTGCCTTCTCGGTATTTGATGATTGGTGCCTCAGTTGACTGATTGTATTTCTTTTGTTTGTTTAGTGAGGAGGTATCACTCTGCTGAAAAACTAAGTCTATTATAAAAATAAACATATTTTAAACATAAAAAAAAAAAAAATAATAATGCTAGGGATTCGAATTCTTTCGTTATTTCAAAGCACTATGTTATTTTTAAATTTTATACTCTAAACACAAGATGCAAATTTAGATTTTAATTGATAATTATTACCACGAGCGAGGAGATTGCAATCTGCCCATTAATGCTAACCCGCCGAATATCATTTCGTCTAGTTGAATACAATTGTATATTTTAGCATATATCTCAATGTTTATTTTATTTTGTTTTTTATTTTTATTTTTTAGCAACTGTGGACAATGATTGGGTACTGCACCTGTCTAACGGGTTTAAAAGATTTATATATATTTAAATAAGAGGGTAGAAACTGGAAAGGTAAATTTAGAAGCCGCCATAATTCAGAACTGTGCCAGTTATATCGCTAGAATTCAAAATCCTGTAACAACTCTAAAACTACTATTTTTTTTTTGCCGAACTACAGTAGAAACTCGATAATTTGTCATGAGTGGGGGTGAGGGGGTGACGATATAACGGAAATGAATTACAGAATTTTGCTGGTAAAGTAACAAAAAAGCATTTTAAACTATATTATTGTAATTTTTTTTTTTGCAATTTTTTTAATGTAAAAACCAACAGATGTACATTACTCATATTGGACCTGAGGTGTGATAACCTGGAGCAGAAGTTGCTGAGCCAGGAGCTAATGTTTGTGTAGGAAGACTTTCCAGTATTAACTGATTCCGGGAAATCGTCAACTGCACTCAAACTTCCTTTCATCTCTTACTACAATCAATGGAGGGATCGACTCCGGGCTTGTTCTGTTTGTTTTTTTCAATGAAATGATTTACAAAATGTATAAATATAGCCGTGGCAATTTTAGTGGCAAACCAAATGAGGCGATTTAAAGATTAAATAAGTAGCAAGGGGGAAAAAATGAATTACATACGTATTTAATTTTGTTATTTATAGTTGCCAATATTAAATAAAAAAATAAAATAAAAACCTGAGGAATTACAGAATATGACGAATTATCGAGTAACGAAATAACGAGTTCCACCGAAATCCAACTTAACCAATTTTGTTTTCGATTCTGCTTTGTCGGCAGATGTAATTTGACTTGTACACTTCTTCAAGAAAACCAATGATAGATATATTTTTAATATTTTTTATCTCTTACAAATCAGATGATTATATATTTGTTTACTCTTATGGAAATTCAATTAATTTTAACAATTATAATTTATTGATTTTAATGACTTAGGTATTAATTATTTTGCAGTATTAAGCTGATCAACTCCTCACCTAACGAACCGTTCAAAGAGAATCAAGTCAAGGTGGGGGATGGGGAGGGTGGGGAGGGGGGGAGGGGAGGTGATCACTAATTCCCTCTACAGCGGACAGCCTCAATCTAGCTTCTTTATGGAAATCCGCAATTTCTTTTTATTCTTCTTAATCCTTCTCTTCATTACCATTGCCATTACTTAAGGAACCTCGGCCATTAATTCCAGCACCCCCCAGCAGTTGCCATTTACTTAATTTCATGACCTAGACTACCCTCCCCCTTCCCCCCTCTCCTCAGATCGTTTCTCAGCTTAACGATTTTTTTTTTTTCCTATCTTGTAAAATCAGACATTTTCTGATGTCGTTTCACTTTATGCCTGAGTAAGGATTCATTTAAGTATTTTCACGATTTCGATTATCGTCATTTCGAATTGATGATTACAAGATTATTTCATAGAGTAATCAACGTATTCTTCTGCCCATCTTACTTTTAATTTATTTTCGATCTATTCATCATAGCTAATTATTAAAAAATAAATGTAGAATGATGTTGGACCAGACTTATGGAATGAGCTGGAAAAAAAATAAATGTAAAATATTAGAGAGATGAGAGGGCATCGGTACCTCTTCTTGATATTATTTTAGGTTGTTTTTATTACTTTAGGAGGTACCTCATCCAACTTAATTTTAGCCTTCCGTACGGTTTGTTGGAAATAAATTCAGTTAATTCAAAGTAGCGAAGTCTAATATCCAAATGAAGAAGGTTAAAGTGAAAAAAAAAATTCTTTATAAAGTTGTGAAAATGTAAATGTTTACATTGTAAAAATTTTGATTTAATTAATAAAAATTCATGTTTGACAATTTTTGTTTGGAATATTTTAAAAAAATAAATAACATTACCAATGCATTAGTAAGGTATTGTACACAGAGGGAAAGAAAAAATAAACCAGTGTGGCTAGTTTAGAGTGTTATCGAACTTTTGATGAGTGGTCTACTTCAATTTGTTAGCAGTTTAGATAAAATCAATAAAATTATTTCTGCCAAATCAAAGTGTCGATCCTTTGCTTTTTGATGTTGTGTGTAAAAATATAACAGGGCTGTAGATGTAAGCACTGATGATACAGGCCATTACCCTCAGGTTTCTTAATAGTCTTAATCCTTCTGGTTTACCAACTCGTAAATTAAAATTAAAAATCGGATGTTTAATAATACTTTGCGTGATCATCAAACTTCTAATCAGTGCAATTTTAATCAGATTAAAAATCACTGCTATGCGTAAAAATTTGATGGATGAAATAATACTCAAATGCATTCTTCAATACAAATTTTTTTTCGATAAACAAATAAAACTGTAATTGTTTGTAAAAATTGTCGAAGTTTTTTACTTTTGAGAGCGGGCGATGCTTGTTAATAATAAAATATATTAATAAATATAAATAAGATTCCAGGTTTCATTTTATTTTTAGAAGCGGTAAAATAGAACCTTAATAAAATCTCTTAAAGAACTGTATAGAGGCTCCATTACACAGATAAAAATGGGAAGCAAAACATCTCCAGGTTTCTTTGTAACAAAAGGTCTTAAGCAGGGATGCTGTGTCTCTCCCACCTTGTTTAAGATATATATAGAACATGTTTTAAAAACTTGGAAAAAGAAATGTAGAGGAATGGGATTAGAACTAGTAGGTACGTCCATATTTACATTACAATTTGCGGACGATCAGGTTCTCATTGCTCAAGACAAAGATGATATAGAATATATGACTCGAAAGATCAAAGAAGAATATGAGAAATGGGGCCTATCAATAAATATATCGAAGACAAGGTACATGTGTGTGGGAGGTAGCACAGATGATTTGGAGATAGGAAACGACATAATTATGAAATGTGATAAATATAACTATCTTGGAGTACAATTGAATATGAAGGGAAAGATTCACTAGAAATAAAAGAACGTCTAAGACAGGGAAGAAGAGCCATAAAAAGATTGAACGGAATTTGGTGGCACAATAAGATTTCGAAAAAAAGAAAACTGAATATATATAATGTTGTCGTAAAAAGCATAGCATTGTATGGAGCGGAAACATGGAAGCTAACAGAAAGCGATAAGAGCAAAATAAAAGCGTTGGAAATGGATGTCCTTAGAAGATCTTGTGGAATCTCGAGAAGACAAAAGGTAACAAATGAAAGAGTAATGCAAATAGCCGACATTAAAGAAACTATTATCGACAACGTTACCAAGAAACAGCTGATATGGTACGGTCACGTGCAGAGAATGCCAGAAAACAGACTTCCAAAAGTAGCTCTTAAATGGGTACCGACTGAAAGAAAGAAAAGGGGAAGACCTAGAAGAACGTGGGGCGAAGGAATAAGAAAAGCAATGAATGAAAGGAACCTCACGGATGATCATTGCCAGAATCGTGAACAATGGAGAACAAGTCTAGAGGTCGGACAGCGTAGACAAACGCTATAAACCGGCATATATATATATAAAATAGAAGGGTTTGGGGATGATGCTGCTTCTTAAATCCCATTTGTGAGTTTATTGTGGGCTCATGAAGAGAGTTAGAGTTGTAGAGAAGAGCTCTGTCATTGGTCCTAAGGGGAAATGATGGTGAGGTTTTGTTCTGTTGTAAATCTTGTAGCTAACTTATAGCGCTCCCGCGTCCCATTTCTGCTCCTCTGGATAGGAAGAGAATTCTGAACTGTGGGGGTATTAGTCTGGAGGCGAGTAAAGGGGTTTAATATAATAAGTTATAAAATCTGTCCTCATCGTTCCATATTGTAGTGTATTAGTGTGTGTATTTTCTATTTTAATTTATTTTTATTATATTTAAATTTAGTATTTAAAGATTCTTATAATGTACCAGTTTGAAATTTAACTATAGATCTCCTTTTCTGCAATGTGTATATACAAATATAGAACTACACTAACAGATATTTTGTCGGAATAAAATATAAAATATCTGAAATTTGGATGTAGGTGTAGCTGATGAAGATTTATTTATATGACATATTTCTTTAAAAAATATTTAATATCATTCTAGATGTTTCTGGGAAAATATTTTCTCATCTTCAGGGTCAACTTCTATTCTGTTTGCACTTGTCTACATTTTTCCAAAATTCTAAATTCTGTATAATTAGAGCATCTATTTAACTATACTTCGTTCTAATTGTACGTTCTGTCTGCTTACTTTGTTCTTATAATACTTTATTTCTTTGTTTGGAAACATTTACGCCAGATATTGCGTACAGTTAGGGTGCTAGAAGACATCCTTCCGAAAATCAGCCTCTTAAGCTGTCGCTTACCCTTTCAATACTCATAATAGAACTAAATATGGAGGCGAGGTAGCACAGTTGGTAAGGCGCTTGACTATAGGGTTGGGCGATAGTAGATAGTTACTATCGATATATTGATAGGTCATGCCTATCGATGGTCACTGTCGATAGTGTCGACTATCGATAGATCTTTTTTACCCTCAAGTTTTGAAACTTTCGGAATTATGCTGATCTGTCTCCGTCCAGTGTCGAGTTCTTTTGAAATTGAAATCGGAATTCATAGAGCTCAAGGGTTCTCTCAAAGATTAAGCCAAAGGAAAGCAGAAATTCTAGTTTTTCTTTCGGAAAATATCTGGCTCAAGGAGCACACTTGACTCTTGAAATTAACTATTTCGTTGGTTTTCTTTTCTGAAGATTTGATTTGTTCATTATTATTGTAACCATGTAAATTGTAAATACTTTTTTAAAATTCAAATTAATTAGTTTTTTTTCTCTCATCTTTATGATATAATATAATTTACAATCTTGCAAATTTCACATAGTAAGCAAATAATTGAATTTAATTAAATTAATTGAAATTTTTTATTGAATAGCTTTGGAAAAAAAAGGAAGCAACTATCGAAAAACTATCGATAGCAATAGATAGTTCTCAAGCGATAGTATCGGCCTATCGATAGTGCTAACTATCGACTATCGCCCAACCCTACTTGACTACCAAGCTCCCTGGTCCGAATTCGAGTCCGACTGAAGGCAGACAATTTATTTTCTATTATTTCGGCTGTAGCTCGACTTCTAGGTCGGGAGACCCTGCTGGGGCACACCCAGCCTCTACAAAGTGGGTACCCTTAATTGGGAAAAAATGTGGCGATTGAGCGAGATTTAGGCGAAACCTTGGCCTTGTAACGTATGAAGTTATCCTTATCAAAGTACTGAATCCAAGACCCTTCATGGGTTGTTAGCGGTACATGTGAGGCATTATAACTAAATACATCAAAGGGTCCCGCCCACCTTTTAGCTTCCCATCTAGAATAATAATTATTATTATTTATCAATCATGTATCCATAAGTCATGATATCATTTAAAATATATTTTGGATTGAAAACATTTAAGACTTTGTGAAAGCATCCATGATGAATCATCCACTCAGATGATCCTACTTAACAATGAAAACGCCACTGGGTGAGATACTAAATACCATCTTGTTGATCCAATCTGCAATGAACAAGTTTGCAAAATTTTCCAGTGCAGATTGCAAATAACTTATTAGCATAAATATCAATGTTTTTTATTTACTATTTATTGAAATTTACAACTGTATACAAGAAAATAAAAATACATCCAATGGAAGTTTTATATTAAAAGGTACCAAGGTCATCTTTTCAAACTCCTCGGAGGGTTGTCTGAAATAAAATGGGAAGCAATTTGAGATACTCGTGGATTTATGAATGGATAGGTATCTGGTTATCGATAAGTTTGTGACAATTACCTAAGTAGCATTTAGGATTTTTGGAAGGATTTTTAATTTTAAGGATTGGATACGAGACGAATTTAATGATTTAGTGGAGCCACGCAACTCAACTCCTTATGTCCAAATAGGTCTAATTCTGTACCATTTGGGAAAAAGTAGATAAGTGCATTTTTGTTCACGATATGAAAAATATTTTGAGGAACCCATAACAGAGTCCTACTCATCATGTATAAGTAAGCAAGTTGTAATTACAATGCTATCCTTTTATACAATCGACAATACAACTTGCCTAACTTCACAAGAAGTATAGGACACCAATATGGGTTGTCCAAAGTATTTATCTCATTGTGGACAAAAATCAACTTATCTAGATTTAACCAAATGGTACAGAATTACTGTCATGTAAATGATTTTTTTGCAATTAATCGGATGGTTTAAATGTTTGCCTAGTAAATGTTAGAGGAGCCTAAAACAGTGGACAGCTTCTTGTCTTTTTAATCTGGTAATATATATAAGTAGCTAATTATATTAATATTTAACACAAGAAGGGATTGTGGTTTACGATAACGTTGCTCCGATTTATAGACAATTTAGTGAGAGAGTGCGCCCTATTGGTTATGCCCCCGGGCTCCTGCCCCCTTCCCCTATTCCCCACCATTTATCTATGTAGTGCAATCTAGAATTTACATAATGTTCGCTAGTCGGGAAATTACAAGAGAGCGAGGAGAACTGTTTGCACCGTAAATATCTGTTATAATCTGGAACAGTTCTAATATCTGCCTCTCTAGTATTTGTTCTACTAGCCTGCTGTTTGGACTAGGTGTTTAGTATCTTTTTATCTTCCTTTATATCTTCTTTTGCTAATAGAACAGGGAATAATTACTTGTTATGTATATTACTAAAGTAATATTAACAATATTATATAACAGTCCTCTTTTGACTTGCATATGTCTTTTCCAGGGGGTCTATACCAAAAAAGGATAGTTTTGGTGTAACCATTTTTTCACCCTCAAAATTGCTACATTTTGGCAAGCTCTTTTGCTCGGATCGAAAATTTGCCAAAGTTTCTGCATCAGAAATTTAACGGAAAATCTTCTTTGTTATATAACATTAGTCGCTAGGAACTAACGTTTAGGAGCTATATCGGTTTGAACGAAAAAAGTCACGTTTTGCTTTAAGTTTCGGTGCTTTCTTCGCACGCTCTACCTCTGTTAGTGTTGTTCGGATCGAAATTTGACAACAATTTCCTTATCAAAAGCATTAGATATAACAGCGGTGGATTATAAAGCTACAATCAATTAGGAATGCAGTCAAAGAGGACCACCGAACCACACAGGATAGGAGACGAACAATGACTTTTTTAGACGTGGTGTTTCTCTTTGACTGCACCCCTCATCATCTTCTTCTCTATTCATCTTAACAGTCAACTATACTTTTATCATTACGATCTATTATTTTTTACCATTGAGGAAGATATTGATTTTTTTATTTTATCACTTTTTCATGATTTGTTACATTTCATAGTTCAAAATTTTACTTTTCTCATTGTACTATAATTCTGTTTTGAAATAAATTTCAAGGAATTTAGGTTTAATAACTAATATTGTTTACATTTCTGAGTTAATTATTAGATAATGGGGCACGTCTTTTGTTTGAATTGGCCTCAACTGAGACCTTAATACCTTAATTTTTTCTCACTTTTTAACACATTTTTGCTATCGTTGGTTGCTGAAATTATCATAATTTTGTTAAGTATCATTCCTAAATACCGGTAATTTGAAGTAAAATTTAAGTTGAATGAAAATTTAAACGTTCTAAGTGAATTATTTCTGTTATTGTCTGCCGTTGGAACTCTTCATTATTAAGTTTTATCAGAAATGTAATACAGAATATATATATATTTTTTTTATACCGTTTGTTGCTTGTTGTTGTTGGATGTTTCCTTTAGGAGCTATATTGGTTGCAATGAAAACAGAAATCACATTGACGGGGTATTAGTTGACTGAGAAGTATTTTTAAGATGTATATTGTTGAGGTATCCAGTTATAGTTATTAACTCACAGCAATTAAAAATACATTTTAATTTATTTTTAATTGCTCTGCATCTATGACTGCATACCCCAACAATATACATCTTAAAAAAAAATCCCTTTCGAAACTGCTATTTTTTCTCAACTTTGTTTATTCCTAATAATCATTGATTGTTAATTTAAATAATTTCATCCTTTCAAATATAAAATGTAAATTGAAAAAAGCAGTAGATTACAAATTAACATATCCATGATCTATAGTTTTCCATGTCAGCGAGGAATTAGGTTATTTTTTTATTTTCGTTGTTAACTTTTAACTTGACGATTTTTTTGAATAATCGCTCCATTCAAAAATATTTTGATGATAAATCTAAATAAATTACGCATTGACAAGTTCACTAGATAGGTATAATATCCATTACATATAAAGGTACTTAAATTGATAATGAAAAATAATTGAAACTATATTGTAGATTGTATTCAAAAATTAAATAGACTATATTATTTTGCAATATGTTGTGCCATTGATTGAAAAGCTAAACGTTTTTATTTTTTGGAATAGGGTTCTACTATGGTCTTATTGTGGTTCTTTTTTCAATCACTGGGTCACTGATTCTCTTAACCATTAATTAAAGGTAATAATGACTAAATATGACTTGGTGGGAAGATATAAAGCTGTAAATCAGTATACCTTGTTATTGCATTGATCTTGTTATTAAGTTGATAATTATTCTATTTATTACTATTATTTTTATTTTATTTTATTTTATTTTATTAATGTAAAACTGCCTAAACTATTTCTTTATATTTGTATTACTTATATAATTTAATATTATCTATACAAAGTCCTAGTGCTGCTAAACCAAAAAAAAAGGATTGTTTTATTTCTTATGTTATTTGTACAAGATATATCTTTTGCAAATAAATAAATTTAAAAAAAAATAAAATAAAAAAATAATTGAAACTATATTTGCGATGAAGTATACGCTGTAGCCTTTGGGTTAGCTTCACAATTTCTAATAAAAGTGGCAATTAATTCATCACTCCTACTTGCATTGATCCTTCTAAACCATCGTCCCTCCCTCAAGTATCATCCCTGATATTAATAATGAATTTTTATTTAAGAAGTTGAAGAGAAAAGTTTCCCTATTTTAAAGAATTTTAAATTTTAATACATAATAAAGGCCAGTTAGTTAATTCAATTGTAATTGTATAGCAATTATATTTCATTGTAGAGGCTGCTAGAATAATCATTCAGGTTCAAACTTAATTAAAGCTTGGTTATATCATAAAGTTCATCGAAATTCAGGTTTTTTAGGTTACAATGTGGGCAGTTGTTGGTAAATATACAATGATGACTCATTTGTATTTAGGATTGAGGAATCTATTGCCACTTCTATTGCAATTAATAAGAATTAATATACCAGGTATCTATTGCCACTTTATTTTCTCATCGAGCCATTTTGCAATTAATTCATCAATTCGAAATCTATTCTATTTCTGTAGGATAGGCCGAGGAGATATTAATTTTTACATTTTTTTTATTATACACGAGTTGCATGCCGTTGTAGTGGAACACAGTATTGGAGAAATACAAGAGCGATAAATCAAATCGAACAGAAAATAAAAACTTCTAAGCCTGGCCAGTGGGAGTCGGAGATAAGAGTATGAGCTGGCGATAGGTTAGGAGAAAAAGGTCGAGATCCTATTTTATTATGTTTCCGGAATCCATGACATTACAGCCCTGGAGAAGAACTCCTGGAGTCGGAAAACCTTTCTAGTTATTGCACTGGAGGGGACTTTATTTGAATTCGGTGGCTGAATTCCTTTCCATGCTTCTAGTTCTCGGTAGTCCCTCTATTGTCGTCTACCTTCTTCGCTAACATTGCTAAAGGATTCTCCTTGTACATTCCTGTTAAAATGGACTAGGAAATCTTTCTTTTATTGATAAAGGGAATCCAATAAGTATTTTATTTATTTATTTTTTTGGATAAAGTAGAGAGGTATGCAGTGAAACAAACAAAAACACGGATGTTCATAAAATTTTGACTTAAATGGAACGTTTCAGCTTGCATTGCAGGCCTTCTACCGTTTGACAGGTAAATAACAAATTAAATAGGGAAATGATACAAATATTGGATCGCTTAGGATTAGTAAATTATTTATTACTTGTATTGGAATGTTTTTATTCGATGTCTAGTTCCGTATGGTGAACATTCGTCATCAGTTTTAAAATCATGCAAAAATTCAAACATCAGAACTTTGTTAAATATATTGTTCATATTCAATTTTTTAAAAAAAAATGTAAGAGAAGAAATCAAATATGCTGGTACTCACCTGAGGAGGCAAAATGGAAGGGATTTTTAAAAGAAATCATCATCTTGAGTGGACTGAGTCTAAAGAGACGAAGTGACAGTTGGGTTGGTTTTTGTGTTCCTACTGGAAACAAATTTAAACATAATATAAGGGACTGCCTATCTACCCGACTAATAAATGTGTTGAGCTAACTACCAACTAACTAACTTTCCCTTTCATCCATTTCACTTCATGTTGTCTTCTCCAGATCTAGAAATCCTTCCATTTTGCCTTCCCAGTTGAGTATCAATATGTTAGATTTTTTGTATCACATTTTTAAAATTTAATAAATATAATATGTGTAGCGAAGTACTGATGCTTTGATTTTTTTAAACTGCTTTTAGAACTGTTCCTAATAGAAGTGGCAATTAATTCATCAATCCTAATTGTATTGATCCTTCTATACCATCATGGTGTGTACCTCAAAGGATTTGGGATTGTGACTAAAATATAAGTAGTTATTGTGATAATAAATCTAAAATTTGTTTAGGTTTTTGCCACGTATTAACAGCAAGCGTATATGAGGCATAGAATGCCAAAATCAGCCTAATTTACAGTTGAATGGGTCCGCCGAAAAATGTTCTAAGCGACAAAATTTGGAAGTGACAATTTTAAAGTTTTTTAAATGTATAATAAATAGTACATCATAGTATGATATAGCAATCCATTATGTTATTATAAATGTTAATATAACGAATTACAAGGTGAATAAAAAATCTAACTTACAAAACTAACAAGAACATTAAATAATGATTTTCTTTCACTGATTACTCAAAATTTTGTTTGTGGCTTAGAAAGTTTTTCGGCGGAGCCATTGAGTTGTTTTTTATACTTGTTCTACTAGGTTTTCTTTATATAAAAGATTTTCTCCTAAAATAGGTAAAACGCATTAAAAATGTCCATACGGAAAATTATGTTCCTTTCTAATGCTTTCTAATACCTTTACCTTTACCGACCAGCTGTGAATTTTTCAAATGTGGACTTTTAGATGGTTTTGGAATTCTGCTCTCATATGGCTCCAATTGTTTATTTCATGGCGATAGTTCGTTTTAGGACAACCATTTACCCATCTTGACACCTCTACTGGAAGCAGCGTGATCCTGACGTGTGAATGAGAGAAGTCTCGCCTAGAGGCAGTAAATTCAGAGCCGGACAGACAGCCGATAAACATTAGCAGAAGAGTGCCGGCTGGCTAAGAACTATAAGATATATATAATTAGTGATAGTCTTGTTGGGAGAGAGCCAAACCTCTCTGACGCCGCTCCGTTTTGTCTCGGCTGGTTTCTATTTATCGTCGACCACCTGGGGCTGGGGGGGCTTAGTCATGGGTCAGTTGTCACCTTTATTATAGTCACCGCTATTCTTAGGTGTTCTATAGGATATTAACCAACAAAAATAATGTAACTTTACTTTTTTTGACAATTCAAATCATGTATTAAGATTAAATATACAGTGAAACTATCTGTATATCTGGATTAATTGAGGCCAAAATTGATCCGGAACCCAAAAATCCTAAGACGTTCTACAATGAAGAGTTTTTTGGACACAGGTTTCTTTTAGGTAGGGTTGGGCGATAGTCGATTGTTACTATCGATGTATCGATAGGTCATGCCTATCTATGGTCACTATCGATAGTGTCGACTATCGATAGATCTTTTTTACCTTCAAGTTTTGAAGCTCTCGGAATTATGCTGATCTGTCTCTGTCCAGTGTCGAGTTCTTTGAAGTTGGATTCGGAATTCATAGAGCTCCAGGGTTCACTCAAAGATTAAACCAAAGGAAAGCAGAAATGCTAGTTTTTCTTTCGGGAAATATGTGGCTCAAGGAGCACACTTGACTCTTGAAATTAACTATTTCGTTCTTTTTCTTTTCTGAAGATTAGATTTGTTCATTATTATTGTAACCATGTAAATTGTAAATACTTTTTTAAAATTCAAATAAATTAATTTTTTTTTCTCTCAACTTTATGATATAATATAATTTACAATCCTGCAAATTTCAAATGCTTCTATAAATTCACTAACAGTCCAGTCAATGAGTGCTCAAATGATTTACTCGGATCGAAAATTTGGCTACAGTTTCCTTATCATTACATAGTAGTAGATTACAGATAGCCCAGTCAATAAACACATTGTAGAGTGCATGGAATATCCGATAATTTTTGACTTTATAGCTTCGTTAGGAATAGTTGAAAGGTAAACATACTAAAAGTCCCCGCCCCTAGGGGGTGAGCTAACGGTGAGGGGAAGGGGAGAAGTTCCATTTTTTTGGTTTTTCCATAATATCTCGAAAACTGTTGGCTCTAGAAAAATATTGTTACGGGCCACTGGGGGTATGACTAATCAAATCACAACTTAAATACTAAACACTAATTTATTTACAACTTAATAAATACAAATAGGTCCCTTAAGCTACTTAATCTAATAACAATTATACTTAGGTCTAATTACACTAATATGTATATTACACAATACTTATCTTTAATATCTTAATACTAGATGTCACAATTATACATAAGAATCTATTACACTGACACAGAGACTGTTACTACACTCACTGACACTGTTAATCACTGTCACTAACTCACTCACTGAACTGTCACTGACACTTGACTGATTGATCGTTATTTGATCACTGACACATGGATACTGCCTCAGGATATCACAGACTCCTGACTGACACTTGCCCGACCGATCACTCACTGACCACTGTCACCTCAATACTGCCTGCTGGGCTAGAAGTCGGCCTATTTAAAGCTAAGCCGAACATTCTAGATCGTTCTAGCCAGATTACAGGTCTAGGCCCTTCTGGCCCGCCGTGACCCGTCAAGGCCACCCTGGCGGCCTTTCCAGCTACCTGCCCCCGGGCCGCCCAGGGTACCCCCAACCTCACCTGACCGTAACACTATGTTTCAAATAAACATAAAAGCTAATTAAGTTCACTATAAAATTTATTATATATAAAATTTTCGTAATTGTAACCGTTTACGAGATATACGTTATTGAAAATAGGATTTTCGGGAAAACACAAATGTCACCTCACTTTTTGTCAAACTATTGCTTCTATTACGTTCCACAATCGTCCCTCAGAAAAGACTTCAGAATCATAATTGTAGAGCATTAAATTTACTTTAATTTCATATTCACGTTTCTGGTGTTTTCTTTAAATGTTTAACAAAAAGTGAGGTAAACATTTTTTTTATTTCTAAAGTTGTCGATTTTAAATAACGAATATCTCGAAAACCGTTGTAATTTCTCCGAACACGTATATAATTAATTTTATAGGAAATTTAATTAGCTTTAATTTTGATCTGCTGCATATTTTTCTAGAGTCCACCGTTTTCGAGATAAAATCGAAAAACAAAATTGGGACCTTCTCCCCTCCCCCCACCGTTAGCTCACCCCCCAGGGGCGGGGACTTTTAGTATGTTTACCTTCTAACTATTCCTAACGAAGCTATGAAGTCAAAAATTATCGCATATTCCATGCACTCTTTATCTGGGGTCGCACTTCTCTAAAAAAACACATTTATTGATATTCATTCCGAAACTAATTGTTCGATCCAAAATTTCTATTTTTTTATCTGAAAGCTCCTTAAATTTACTATAAGAACCTATATATGAAATTTTGATTATGTCACGTTATATACTCAATTATGAATATCGTCATACTTTGCCAAAAAATACATATTTAGCGTTCAGGTTTGGGTATATTACGTGACATAATCAAAATTTCATATATATGGCCTGATAGTACATTTTACCAGATTTTAGATGAAAAAATAAATTTCAGATCTTACAAATAGTTTTGGTGTTATGGTGAAAACTATCCCAAAAAAACTTGGACTTAAAATAGTAAGCTGTTTTTAACGTGCTGGTATAGGTATTTAATGGTACTTGATCAAAATTTCATATATAGGTTGTTATAGTAAATCTAAGGAGCTTTCAGATAAAAAATAGAAATTTTGGATCGAACAATTAGTTTTGGAATGAGTGTCAATAAACCTGTTTTTTTTTTTCAGAGAAGTACGAATAAAGAGTGCCGAAATGATGGGTGCTGGGTGCATGAAATATGCGATAATTTTTGACTTCACACCTTTGTTAGGAATAGTTAGAAGGTAAACATATTAAAAGTCCCCGCCCCTGGGGGGTGTGCTAAAGGTGGGGGGAGGGGAGAAGGTCCCAGTTTTCGATTATATCTCGAAAACGGTCGATTCTAGAAAAATATGTAACAGATCAAAATTAAAGCTCATTAAATTTCCTATAAAATTGATTATATTCGTGTTAGTTGAAATTCCAACGGTTTTCGAGATATCCGTTATTAAAAATCGACAACTTTAGAAATAAAAAAAATGTTTACCTCACTTTTTGTTAAACATTTAAAGAAAACACCAGAAACGTATATATGAAATTAAAGTAAATTTAATGCTCTACAATTTTGATTCTGACGTTTTTTCTGAGAAACGTTTGTGGCACGTAATAGAAGCAAAAGTTTGACAAAAAGTGAGGTGACATTTGTTTTTTCCCGAAAATCACCGATTTTCAATAACGTATATCTCGTAAAAGGTTAGAATTACGACAAATTTATATATAATAAATTTTATAGTAAATTTAATTATCTTTTATGTTTATTTGAAACATATTTTTCTAGAGTCAACAGTTTTCGAGATATTATGGAAAAACCAAAAAAATGGAACTTCTCCCCTCCTATGAAGTCAAAACATTATCGCATATTCCATGCACTCTACGCCCCTCATTTTAGCACTCGCTGATTGGACTAAGATAAACATATCTATAATCTATCGTTTTTCCCAGCCAGGGAGAAATTGAGTTCCTTTTCGTTTTAGATTAATCTTTATCTTTCGTCCAAGTTGCATTTAATTATTCAGAGACCAAACTATTTTTATCAAGCTCTAAGGATTTGGAATAACTATTAATTCACACGACCTTTTTGGATAAACTAGGATTTTTAAAATAGTACAAGGCTAGCAGACGTATCAGTGCCCGAACGGAGGCCTTTCTAAATAAGAAGAGAGCTTCAGAATGAGGAAGAGACATCTCACTAATGAGATAATAAGAAGAATCGGACATAGCAATGAGATAAGGACCTCTCTCGAGAGATGGACTGTGATTGGATAATGCCCCAGCTCACGGCAGTCCGTCCCGCCACACGTCAATTACTGTCTCAGCTGCTTTAGTGGTAACTGCTTAGTATCTAGCATCTATAGTCTATCTCTAGCAACTCGGTCATCTTACTAGCTCTCTGGTATATATGTTTTATATTTATCTGCTTCGAATAGTATATTAAATTTTAGAAATTATATATGATTACTAATGCTACTGGTCGCTCTGAAAAGATACTAACATTAAAAAAAAAAAAATAAAAATAAAATTTTTTTTTTTAAACTCGAGAGATTTCTAGATAATCAAAAATAAAAAAAAAATAAGATGGTCCTTCGTACAGTTTTAATTTACGGTAGTGAGGTCCTTCGTACAGTTTTAATTTACGGTAGTGAGGTCTGAGGTGTGAGGTGTGAGGTATGGACTATAACCATACAGCAAAAAGAAGACTGAATACGTGGCAGAGAAATATTTATTAGAGAATGTATGTCTTAACCAAAGTAAGAATCTAAAGAATGATTCCCCGCATAGGAGGAAAGAATGAACTAAAGGACCTATTTTGATATCTTGGTATAGTTTCTAGTATTAAAAAAGGGAGAATAAAATGGTTGGAATCACTTGAAGTACACCATGATGGTATAGAAGAATCAATACAATTAGGATTGATGAATTAATTGCCACTTCTATTGAAATTATTTTGTTAGAAAACTAATTTCGAATACTAAACATTCGTCTTCAGTTTTAAAACATACAAAATTTTCAACACCTCAGCACTATGTTACATAGATTATATACACTGAAGTTTTCAAAAATGTAACACAATAAATCAAACATTAGTACTCACCTCAGGAGATCTAAAACTAAAATATACACATCGTGAGAAGGGGAAGGGGGCAGGTAGGTAAAATTTTTGTGATATACTATGAGATTTCCCTTATTTCTCATTGGATTTTTCCGCTCCTATTGGAAACAAATTTAAAATGGAGCTATTGGAAATGTTTATCTGATCATTTAAACAAAACTCTGGGTCGGTTTAAACGATTTTATTATTTCTAATGATTTAAAACCGATCCAGATCTGCATTTAAATGACCTGATAAACATTTCCAATAGCCCCATTTTAAATTTGTTTTCAGTAGGAACCGAAAAATCCAATGAGACATAAAGGGAAATCCCATTGTTAAACACAAAAATTTAACCTACCTGCCTCCTCCCACTTCTCACGATGTGTATATTTCAGTTATATCTTAGATTTTCTGAGGTGAGTACTAATCTTTGATTTCTTGTCTTACACTTTTGAAAACTTATTAGTGTATATAATCCATGTAACATAGTTCTGAAGATGAATGTTTAGCATTCGAAACTAGTTTTCTAATAAAATAATTCCAATAGAAGTGGCAATTAATTCATCGATCGTAATTAAAATGGTAGGGTCATATCCATCTTATGAATCCAAAAATACTCGTAAAGCAAACACAGCAAGGACGTCCACAGGTAGAAAGAGGAAGAGACAGACCTTGCCTGCGATGGCTGGAGGATCGATCTATGTGGAGGAAGTTGATGTGTCATAGCTTAGCAAGAGATAGTTACTTATACTCACTCGAACCCACTAGTCTCCCAACTTGCCTCGCACTCCATTCCCGATAATCTTCCGAAAAAGATAAGAAAATGGCCAAGAGACCTTCTAATAATCTAAGAACTATTGAAGCGCTACTAATGAGTAGTTCTTTACATTTTACTGACTTAATTGTAATGATTTTCCTGAAATTTACATGTTGTATATAATTTATATAATTGCAAATATCAATAGATATTTAAAAATAAAAATAAATATTTATTGCTTTTTTGCTTATTAAACAGATTAAAATATCTGATAAGTATATATTAAATTACAATTATACGTCATATTTAAAAAAATAGAAGGAAGGGGGGAGGATAAAAATGTAGGAAGGACTTACTAGGTTATCGACAGCCTGTAATTGGTTCCATCCCCCGCTGGAGCTGGAAAATGTGTTCCAGGCCAACAGAATTAGACTCATTAACTGGAACAGTTTAATCGCTTTATTGCTCTGGTTCCAGTCGTTAGTTAATAATTGTTGTGGATTTTGGCTTCTTCTGTCAACAGCCTAATTTCTGTACGTTATAAAATAAGGATTGTTAAGTAAACAAAATTTTAAATTAAATTAAAAACGCTTTCATTTATAATAAATATAGACAATATAATATAAAAATATGATTGTGATATTTGTATCAAATAGAATCAGTACTGGTGATTATGTGCAGTGATTCTCCTTCCACCGTGTTGCCTGAACTGGTGAGGTTCATTATCTCATTGCTACAGTCGGACCTCTTGTTATTATCTCATTTGTGTGATGTCTCTTCCTCATTCTAGGGCACTAGTCTATTTAGATAGTCCTTTGTAGAGATATTTCTAGCTCTGCTGGCTTTATATTATTGTGAAATTCCTTATTGTTTCGTCCCGTATTCAAGTAAAATATTTTTCTGTATATACATAGCTTTATTTGTAAGCCGCTAAAGAGGAATAATTTCTTTAGTTTATTAGCTAAAAATAAAAATAATAATAATAATAAAAGCTTCAAGGGAAAAGTTGCCAAGCTGGAAAAATTATGTTTCGATCTCAGGAACTTCTACAACAAAAAAAACCTATCCATCAAAGCCAAAGTCCGTCACTATAACACCGTGATTAAACCTGTGATTCTCTATGGAACGGAGACCTCCTGTCTCTCTAGCATGGAAAAGCTTCTGAAAGTGGAAAGAAAAATCCTGAGGAAAATCTATGGGCCTAAAAAGACACCCGAAGGATATAGGCTAAAGTCCAACAAGGAAATATACGATAACATCAAAAGCCTAGAGACCGACATCAGAGTAAGAAGACTTAATTCTATGGTCATATGATGAGAATGAGCCCTGAAAGGTTAAACCGGGAAATCTTCCGGCGATTCCACCAGCGCAAGAACAAGACAGGTTTTTTTAAGCAAATCAGGATCGACATGGATTTGGCCGGACTGAGGGATTCAGACTGTCAGGATAGAGAAACCTATAGGAGAACACTAAACGATATAAAGGTCTTCGTGGACAAAGAACGCCCAAAAAAAGGTTGTGCGTGGTCGGAGGAAAGGAAGCGCAGACACGCGGAGCTCATGAGGGAAGTATGGGGAAAGAGGAAGTTCATAAAGAAAACCTGACCATGATATTTGCGTGGTCTTTAAGGCCTTTTCGCATTTAAAAAAAAACAGGTGATAAATACCTAAAAAGGTAATACTTGTAGAATATCTCTATCACTTTTTCCTAAAATATATTTGTTTTATAAACTCTGAAATATGTATATATACAGTCATATACATACTTCATTCATATCATATAAATAAATTTTGCCACAGTTTAATCAATTAGATGCTGCTTGAAGAAATGGAGGATCCGTTCAGATCAAAATAAAAATAAAATGATCGAAACAGTGGGGGAATGGTTAGAATATCTGGCTAAAATGCAGTGGCCACCTATACATTTTTTATTATACTGATTGTAATAAATATTTAGTGATAATATGACAAATATGTTGACAAAGATATTCATATCGCGAATGTATTTCCAAAGTGACACAATCCAAAATTTATATTTTTGATTAATCATCATGTTAAGCTTAGTACTCTTCTATGAAATGTCAAAAATGTATCGAATTTCACTTCAAATCCCACCTGATACATCTCACTTGCGGTTGGGATGAAAAGATAATAGGTTCAATTTAGATATTTCGTACAAGACTGTGAGAAATTTTACATTTTTTAAATGTATGTTTTTGAATTGTCAGTTTTAAAATAGATGTGCGATATATAAAGATTAAATGAAGCATTTCAACATGTATATGGAACACTAATTAAACAGTTAATTAAATTAATTAAGCTTTAACCAAACTTTAGAATCAACTAAACAGAAGCTATTAAGGGTTTTGTAATTTAGATAAACTTAAGAAGGTTTCAGAACAATGTAAAAATGTTCTTGTTCATTAATTTAAATGCCTTTTGCCGGAAAGAGATTTTTATTAACTTTTGGACCCTTGATGGCAGTGTGCTATTAGTGACGTGTAACTCAGTGAAACAGTTCGCCGAACAGCATTGACCACCACAGACAGTGTCTGTTATCTCCTCTTTCCACTCTCCACTAATGCCCTGATCATCACCGCACTGAAGTCCCCTCTTCGCCCTCTGTAGATACCGAGGATGGGATCCCTTCCGATAGATAACACGCCAAGATGGCCAACGTCCCTTCTTATCCTGTAAAGATCTCTGGATGGATTAACTTGTGCGATCTGGCGCCCGAACGTTAGTACCATTGTTAAGATTAGTGCTGTATTCGAGGCATCACTTATCTCTCTCTGTCGAAAAGCATCTTTGTTGCCTTCATTGCAGAATAATTATTCTGTTATCTGGGAAACTTGATGTCACTTGGCTCTTCTCATGTCTTTTATGATGATCAGGTCCCATGAAGTTCACTTGTATAATTCAGCTGTTCGATCTCTAAAATGAGGTCATTGATTTGTTAACATTAAAATTAAATTAAAATAATTGTTATCATTATTTAACATTCGAAACTATCCTTTGTATAGAAGTGGCTTCAATTTCTATCCCAGAGCAATTGTTTGATCATTATCTCGGCCAATGAAAACAATAAAATAAAAAAAAAATAAAATTTTTGTTTTTAAAATTATAAAAGATTTCAATATTTTTAAAAGTTTACGTAGAGGTACTCCGCGATGGTATAGAAGGATCAATACAATTAGGATTGATGAATTAATTGCCACTTCTATTGGAAATATTTTATTAGAAAACCAGTTTCGAATGTTAATAAACATTTGCCTTCAGTTCTAACTCATCAGCACTATGTTAGATGAATTATATATACTAAAGTTTTAAAAAATGTATGACATGTTGGATTGATTTCTTGTCTTACATTTTTGAAAACGCTAGTCTATATAATCCATGAAACAAAGTGCTGATGAGTTAGAACTGAAGATGAATTAACATTTATCATCATCATCATCTTATGGCACCTTATGGTCCAGGCAGAACCGTCATCTCCTCAACAATCCTCTTCCACTCAGACCTATCTTCGGCAGCACTTCTCCATCCTCTCACACCCTAGTGTGAGAGTCTAAAGATTGCCCTTAAAATCTTCAAGCCAACGAAGTCCTCTTTCCACCCGGGTGCCCCTCCAACATCATCATAGGAAGCCTTCTAGCTTCCATTCTTTGCAAATTCCCTAGCCATCTTATTCTGCCTCTTCTTATATTGCCTATAGTATCTGGAGGTGCATATAGAGTTTTCAGTTCTTCATTTGTTCTCATTCGCCAAAGATTCAGTCCATATTTAGTTGAAACATATATTTTTTGTAGGATTTACCTTTACCACATGTTCAATAATTTTTCCTCATGTGATGTCAAGATCTCACTCCGGTACATAACAACCGGCTGTAGGATCGTTCGATTGACCCTTATTTCGAGATTATTAGATATATTAATATTTCAATAAATAGCAATAGCACCTGTTTCCAGCTATTATTCTTGTTTTAATGTCTTCATTGATACTATTGCCCTCAGTGACAATAGCACCCAGATACTTAAACTTAGACACTCCCTCGAAGTAATATCCAGCCCCCTCAATGTATCTATGTCTTCTTTCCTCTTCGGCCGTTATCATGTCTTTGGTATTTTCTTGATTTAGGGTGAGTCCTACATTTCTTGCTGTTTTTCACACTCCTCGAAAGCTCCTAGGAGCGCATTCGCTGTCCTTCCTGTAATTACTACATCATCCGAAAATACTAAATGTTATACTGGTATATACATCCTCCTCATCCTCTGCGGATCTGTCTCATAACTACTCCCAACATTAAATCGAATAATATTGAAAAATGAGGGGTCTCCCTGTTAAACAAAATAAAAAACTTGATTTCAAATAAAATAATTTCAATATAAGTGGCAATTAAATCATCAGAGTATTATTCGATTGATTTTCGGGATATTTATTTAATTGTTTCTTTGCAGTTACAATTATCAATTAGTACTTATTAGGCTTATTGGGTTGGCTACCACAACTTGAGGAAGGGCTGCTCATCTTAACAAGGACCCCTCGAAGGTGAAATCAAGATTTTTTTTTTTTTTATTGTATGACAATTAATAGGTATTTTTCTTTTCATAATAGGTAACTTGGATCGTTATTATTGTGTGTAGCATATTATTATAGGTTTAAACATATTTTGATATTTAGTGAAACTTAATTTACGATGGAACATATTGCAAATTGTCTTGTAGGAAATGAAAATTCTTGGTAATATGATGAAAAAAAGAGGGCGGGATTGCTGATGATAAATCTGATTCTTTCCTTTTGCCTTCCGTTATCTTCATCGTCTTTCATCCCGAAGTTCTGATTAATTACAAAGACAGGACCTCTTGAATGTTGAACACAATATTGTAAGGAATCAATCGTCAATTAACTTTGATTGTTGAAGATAAGAGTAAATTAATTTATACTCTGAGGTGGAGCTGGATGCTTGATGCTATCCTTCCAGTCAGCTGTGTTCCTCCGAATCCTTCCTAATTATGGACAGCCATTATCCAATGGAAATGGAGCGGAAAGGACCTCTTCTTATCTTGTCCAAGTCAAGTCCTTTGTCTACTCTAAGGACCTTTTTCTCTTTTAATGATCAGCTTCAGTCTCTATCTTCTTCGGGGGTCTAATTTAGTTTGACAGAATTTGAAGACTATTTCTCTCATAAAAATCTTTCAAATAATAATACTTTTATTGATTTTATTGCACTCGACTACATTTACTTATATTATCTATTGTATTGAGTAGTCAATACATTATCAATAAATTATAATAATAACAAATATTAATTTTTTAGAGAATCCTTTTTTTCTCATAAAGATCGTATACATGGAGTATTTTATGAAAGGAACACTTCAGAGCTTGGATTATTCTGTAAATTAATGACGGAGTGACAAACTTCTGCCACTTAACACTGTGAATTTAAATTATTATTATAGTACACTATATTATTTAAAACCTTCCTAGAATTATGAAGATTTTGTAGTTAAAATTTGGTACAGAGGAGTTTAATAATTTTAGCATTGCAAACTCTGTTGTAGAATGCCGCTTACCACATATCGTTCGATTATTAAATATCCCTAGGATCCACACGTCACACTAACTATTTATAGCTTTTTTTATAACAATTTATTTGAATCAAGCCAATTTTATTATCAATTTCTAGCTCTATATAACATTGTACCGTTATAACCAACGAAAAATGGCTTGTCCTTTTATATAATAGTATAGATGTGGAAAACTCGTCCGTTCCATTTTTTTGAAAAGTTGGATATTAATTATCTTTTAGAAAGATAATGTATGTAAAGATATAAATATATATTTATTATTAGATTAGAAAGATAATATATATAAAGATATTTATTGATAAATATATAAAGATAGTTAATATCTTTTAGAATCCACTAACATCTCAATTTAAAAAAAAAAATGGAACGAACGAGTTTGGCATCTCACCTCCTCAGATATAGATTAATTTAGAACATATGTTTTATTGATAAAAGTTTACGAACACCTGCACTAAAGTAGTATTTATAAAAAATAAATGTTATTTTCATATTTGCATACACCTAGAACCCCAACTCTGATTTTTTAAATTTTTTTTTTTTAAAAACCTTCCCGGAGGATATACCTAATAATTTCCCGAATTTTCACGGCGATTGGATGAACGGTTTTTGAATCTATCGAGTACAGACATACACACATTCAGTATTCTTAGCGTAAAAAAAAAATTGGGTGAAACTAGATCAAAAGTGTAGCCAAATGCCGCAGACCTCACCTTTCTATTCCAATCCGTTGCAGATATATGGTAAATAAACGATTTTTTGGAGGAAAGCATGTTTTTATATATATCTCCATTTTGTTTAAATATTTTTCAAATATTGATATATATAAGATCGGAGTATTTACCTTGAATTTTATACCTAAAAATATCTTTTAAAAGCC
This sequence comes from Euschistus heros, assembly GCA_003667255.2. Taxonomy (NCBI): domain Eukaryota; kingdom Metazoa; phylum Arthropoda; class Insecta; order Hemiptera; family Pentatomidae; genus Euschistus; species Euschistus heros. The sequence goes on from RCWM02000511.1 coordinate 409,466, forward strand.
AGCGGCAAAATTGTATTCTATGTACATGATCATTAGGTTCTAGCCCTTGTACTTGTGTGAAATGATATGGGTGAAAATGTTCTCGGTGCAAAATGTTGATAACTGACCTTTGGGAGATACCAATTTCACGGGCCAAGTCTCTTGATGAAACACTGGGATTTTCATTTACTATATCAATAATTTCCTCTTCGAGTTCAACATCATGAGGAACTTGTCCCAATTCTTGACGTAACTTATGAACGGAACCTGTTTCAGATAAACGTTGATGAGTTCGTGAAAACACTATCGTAGAGGGGAGGCGCCTATCTGGAAACCTAAGTTGGTACTCCCGCCGCGCTGCACTCGCGTTTCCATTACAAAAACCATACAAAAAAAATGTATGTCAGCGTACTCACCATTTGTGAACGTTGCCATCTTCGCAGGTGTATTGCCAAACAGAAAAAAATAATCCCAATAAATAAAATGGGCCCTCAAGCTAAGGATAAGCAATATTAATGTATATATATATATATATTTATCGTAGGTATAAGTACTATATTTTTCAGGATTTTTTCTGAGTATTATTGGACAAATAGTGCGGTATCTCTATTTTTTTGTATTACACTTGAGATTCTCTTGTAAGGTATAATTCTAAAATATGACAAATGTATTGTGGATGAAATAAAAAGTAATTATCACATTTTGAACATTAATTCAATTAATTAGACAGATTGGATGAGGAGATAGAGGCAAGATATTACACTAAAGGCGATAGAAATATTTCAGCCAGAACAGACTTGACTTAGCTCTAGCCCTAACTCCGAGACGAGGGGAATGCCATTTTCTTAAATTACTCCGAGCCGAGGAAATTCTCACCTCAGCAGATGGTCCGGGCTCCAAAATAACTTTAAATTCCCCTCCCTCGGGAGTTATTGCTCCATTAACTGAAAATTAGGCAGTTTTTTTTACAAACCTCATCCTCCTTAATAGGGAATTAAGTCGCTGTTAACAGAGCTACCTTTGCCGGCGAATTATTACCACCTTCCATTAATTCTCTATACAGAATTTTAATTCCTGTAATTTAAAATTAAATACGGTTTGTTAACGGAATTATAAGAAAATATTTTTTTTTAATTACATTTCTTTCTGTATTACGACTTTGTTCAAAGGAAATGGCTTTAACGGGTTTTTATTATTAACTTGGATATTGGGGAACTTTCCAGGCTCATTTTGCGCAATTCAGTGCCATTTCCTAATATATTTTTTTATTCCCTGGACTAATTCAGTGCCATTTCCTAATATATTTTTTTATTTAAGTTGTAATTTAAACTTTTAAAAAATCTTTACTTTGTGGATGATGATAGATTGGAACAAATCACACTTATCAAAAACTTTGGTAACAACGTAAATGTGCAAGGTCATCTATCGTTTTTTAGAATTGGATTTGATTAATTTTAAAAATAACAACAATTTACAAATTTGCATACATGTATATATCTGTTAACATTTATGTTTCTGTTTTAGAATTTTCACTTTTTTTTACAAAAATAAATTATTATTTATTAAAAAATACAAGTAAATTGAAGATACGTCTTATCCTCGATAGGTGCTCCATATTAGTTTTAGGAGCTTTTATAATTTTTCATTGATAAGATATTTATTAACGATAGTAAAATATTTAAACACTAAAACAATTTGATAATTAGATTGTTTTTTTACACGAATCGGCAAGGACCACACGGCGATCACCACTTATTCTTCTACACAACTTCTTTCTCCTCTTATACCCTCTCATCCTCTTCGACTGTTCCTCTCTGGTCGTGGTGTCTGGAACACCTGTATCCTCGTTATTGTCCAGTCAATAAACATATTGTAGAGTGCAATATTATAGAAATATCCGATAAATTTTGACTTCACAGCTTCTTTAGGAGTAGTTAGAAGGTAAACATACTAAAAGTGTCCGCCCCTGGGGGTGACCTTACAGTGGGGAGGAGGTCCAATTTTTGGTTTTTTCGATTATACTCGAAAAAGTTGGACTCTAGAAAATTATGTTTCAAATACAAATTAAAGCTAATTAAATGTCTTATAAAATGGTTTATATACAGATTTGTCGAAATTCCAACTGTTTTCGAAATACACGTTACTGAAAATCGATAATTTTCGCAAAAATAAAATTGTATCTCACTTTTTGTCAAACATTTGCTTCTAGTTTCTTCCACGATCTTTTCTCAGAAAAAATGTCAGAATCAAAGTTGTAGGAAATTAAATTTACTTAAATTCATGTGTACGTTTTTGGCACTTAAAGCAATTGTTTGACCTAGAGTGAGATAAACAATTTTTTTTTTCTCGAATATTTTTGATGTTTAATAAAATATATCTCGAAAACTGTTGAATATTCGACCAATATGTATAAAAACAATTTTGTAGTAAATTTAATAGGTTTTAATTTTGATTCGTAACAAAATTTTCTAGAGTCCACCGTTTCCGAGATATAATCCAAAAACCCAAAAATAGGACTCTCCTTCTCTTCATCGTCAGCTCACCTCCAGGGGCGGGGACTTTTAGTATGTTCACCTTCTACTACTAACAAAGCTATGAAGTAAAAAAAAAAAAATGGTATATTTAATGCACTCTACACCCCTTATTTTAACATTCATACATAACAATCTGGACTATAACCCTCAGGCGCTGCTTGTTCGAATTCGGCCTGGGCGGGTTTTGAAAGTTATTTAGTAATACACATCGCCCCTCCAACTATAACTTGCATTATGACCGTAACCTGTAGGATGACCGCTCCTTCTTTAACAAGTTGATGTACTTTATGACATCAACTCTAAATAAACAAACAAGCATTTTTATAGCATGGCTACTTTTACTTACAATTAGTTTAAACTAATCATTAATCACAATCGCAAACTGCTTATTACACTTTATTTATATTTAACATTTAATTCCCCTAATCGTTTTATGTTGTAATATCAATTGTTGGTAATGATATAATAAAATTCCAAGATAAGATGTCTTGGTTCTTGAGTACCAATTGATTGAAACTAACGAAGACAATACCACATCCACATCGAAGCCACTGTTAGTATCTATATGACTATTTATTATTTATACCTATATGATTATTTATTTATACATTTTAAAATTGAATTTTTGGCTTGACCATGAAAGAATACATTTACATATTCACTACTACTGCATCTAACGTGTAGTGCGGCAGTGTAGGTAGGCCCTTTCGAAAAAAAATCGTAGGAAGTTAGAAATGTTTTTTCCCCTTTAACATTGCAGATGGAAATGCGGTAAGTTGTTGAGGCTGGAAGTTACTGGAAGGAGCTCCAGCTAAAGTATCTTCCTCCTTAGAATAATTTAGAGTAGGTATATATATATATATATATATATATATATATATATATATATATATGGATATATCATATACATATATATATGGATAATCTGCTTGACTGTATCTATGGATATGTTCTTGAGGTTGAATCAATAAATAAAAACAACTATTTTGGCAACGTTTCGAGACTATATTGTTCTCATAATCATGCCCTACTATGAAAAAACAGGTTACAATCAAATTATATAAGTTATACAAGTTATTTCAAAACATAATGTTAGCTACAGTACAAGTATATAACAACATGCTTTAGTTATAAACGAACGAAAAAAATATGGGTAACGCCAGGACAACCATCCACATCGAGTGCAAGACCGGATCGTTTTGGGAAGAAGACAATGCTGTGTGTGTGGTGGGATCAGAAGGGAGTAGTCTACTACGAGCTTCTCAAACCCGGCGAAACAGTCAATACCGAGCGCTACCGACAACAAATGATCAATTTGAGTCACGCATTGATCGAAAAAACGCCCAGAATGGGCTCACAGGCACGCCAAAGTCATTCTTCAGCATGATAACGCTCCTGCACATTCAGCCAGATTGACTAAGGAAACGATTTCTTCGCTTGGTTGGGAACTCCTACCCCACCCGCCGTATTCACCTGACCTGGCGCCTTCTGATTATCACCTCTTCTCATCGATGGGACACTCATTGGCGGAGCAATACTTCAACAATTTCGAAAACGTACGAAAATGGCTCGATGAATGGATTTCAAATAAAGATGAAGCATTCTTTTGGAATGGTATCCGTATATTGCCCCGAGAGATGGACAAAATGTGTAGAAAGCGAGGGTCAGTACTTTGAATAAAATATATTATAATTTTTTTTAAATTACTGTGTATATATTTTTTGACATTTTAAACTTTCATACCTGGTATTATTAGATTATTGGTAAAGCAAATTTTGCAATTGTTGTCCTTCTATATTACATTTTTTTTATTTAAAAATTCAATCTAATTTAATATTGAAATTTATTATTATTTAATATTGTGTTTACACATACCAAAATATATTATTTTTACCTCGCATGGAATATTCCTTGTATATTGAATAAACTTACTCGTACCTGTTTAATAATTTGTTTTATATTTTTGTTTCAGGTAACTGCCACAAGATGATTTGTGTTGAAAACATTAGTTTGTAAGTAATATAATATAATTAATTTAATAAACCTTTAATTATTACTTTGTCAAACTTTCTTAAATCGTAATAATCGTCCTGATTATGTGGTTATACATAATTTAATAACATAAATGTTATAGTTTTATTACAGGCACTCACGATTCTTTTAAGTTATAAATAAGGTTGTTTCAATTAAGAAGAACGAAAATTTTACTCCTTTAGAGTTGTTTTCAATATAGTATAGTACCTATTGCGTCCGACGTATTACTTTTAATATCTGAGATATTTGTCAAAAATTATATGAGATATTTTTTCACTCACATTAATTTATAATCAACATGTAAGACACACTTTACAGATTTTCAAAACTTTACTCCAACATTTACTAGACAAACGTTCAAATCTCCCAATTAATTACATAAGACTCATGCACATGACATAAATTTAAACTATTTGGGAACACGGAGATGAGCTTTGTGGCTCCACTAAACCTTCCTATTCTTCTCGTACAATTCTAAGTCCGTAAAATTATAAAAACGTAAAATCCTCAATGCTCCGTATTATGTCATAAATGAACTTATGATCTGAATGCCCGATATATTGCAGATTTGGCCCTTCAAGATACCTATCCTTCCATTGCAAGCTAACTAAGCTCCTTTTAATTCTTCTCGTATCCAATCCTTCGTAAAATCCTCAATGTTCCTTATTATGTCATAAACAAGTTTTTTCATTTAGATTTTTATGTTTCATATGTTTCTGATTTGGACCAAACCAGATATCTATTTCGTAGTAACTCCATACCCAGATGTATTCCTCTAGTCTCCTGACGTGCTTCTCACTTGATTCCCGATATTCCTCCGAGGGGTCTAAAAAGAAGATGGCCTAGGGATTAGATTAGATAATATAGAATATAGCTTTACAAGTTATTGGCATGTCATTGTAATAATGTTATCGCACATTTACTTATTATATTGTAGTGAATGCAGTTTTAAATATCAGTAATGTATAAATAAAAAATAAAATAACAGCTGCATAAATAGAATGTATGGCTGTCTATATTTTGAAGAATCATTGTCTTTCAAAAGCTAGCGTACAATAGTGCGGAGCGGATTTGGAGCATATTTTCGGAAAACGATCAGTAGTTCATTATTTAGGGGCAGTGCATTTAGCGCATTTTCGCATTAGGCTCTCTGCGCATTTTTTTATGAGGACTAATGAGTCGGAAACTCCACTCCGATCTACATAGTTAACTTTTTTTTTTAATCCATTTATTTTTCGAACAAATATTAATATGTTAGCAATGTCCGCTTCGATATTGCAATATATTTAGACAGATTGTGTAAATATATACAAAATAAATAAACAAGAGTAATTTACAGAACTCATTTTATGCCTGGAACATCAGCTCGGATACCCTTTGTACAAGTTGATTGTGTTTCAGATCGGTTGTTTCAGAAATTAATTGAGTGAATTAAGTGCTCGCTGGGATCGTTGGGTTGATGAGTATCGAGTCGAAAATAACTGCCTGGGACACAAGTGCCTCGGGGTAAGGGTCTAGGGGGACCCGCGACGATTGTCAAAGTCGCCCTCAACAACTACAACAACAACAAGCAGCCCCGCTAACAATAATGCTCCCCCCCCTCCCCAGGGCCCCCTCTAAAGTGAAAATAGCGAATTAATGAACCCCTCATAACCGGATCTTTATTATTGTTTTGTGTGTGTGGGTAATGGTTCCATACACACTCTCACTTGGTTTTTTTTTATTGTTCTTTTCCCCCCGTTGAAGCAATAATCCCTCCCAGGCTTTAACAGGCTTCCGCAATATTTTATTCTTAAATGTACATTTACTGAAGCATAGGGTTTCACGCTGATCAATTAAGTATGATCTCTAAGATTTCTGGCAGTCGATAATATTTAATATATTCCTTGGTTTACCTATGTCACTGCTGAATACAGGTGCTCTTGGCAGAGGGACCATCCAGAAGAGGTTCTTGGAGGCCAAGTGCGGCCCTTCGGGCTAGTCAATCCGGCCCGCGACATGGTCAGACACAATTATGCATAAGATAAAATTTATTTTCTGCAAAGCTAGAATAGAATTATTATTTTTATCTCGTTGAGTTCCGGATCTTCTACCGTTGTTCCATACAATTTGAGTGTAATGAGATAAAGTTTATCAGTTGTAAAACTTTGTTTTGTCCAATTTTTTCGGCCCGCCTAGATGTTTTTCTATTTCATCCGGCCCTCCCCTTAAAAAGTTTGCCTATCTCTGGTACAGAAGGATTAATACAATCAGGATTGATAAATTATTTGCGTATCTATTGGGATTGTTTTATTTGAAAACTAGTTTCCTATGTTAAACATTCACGCCAGTTCCAAAAACATAAAAAGAGCTTCTAAACATGTGCACATGCTACATAGATTTTATACATTATTATTTTTAAATATCTAAGACTGGATACCAAACATGCTGATACTCAGTTAAAAGAGAAAATGAAAAGGACTTCTAGAAGATATCGGGAACTAAATGGGCAATCTTGTTTTTCCTACGACTGCTCGGTTTTTCTGTTCCTACTGGAAACATTCCTCAAAGCATATCTCAAGTACCACTTGAGGTACGTATGATTGTATAGAAGGATCGATCAATTGCATGCTTCTACTATTGGAATTAATTCATTTAAAAACTAGTTTTGAATGTTAAACATTCATATGTTCTGAGGAGGCAAAACGAGAAGGGCTTACAGGTCCTGATGCAAGGCATCAGGAATTACAGCAGGTTTATTCTCTTGATCAAATACTAAAAATCTAAATCTAATCTATTCTTGAAATCGATACTTTTTTTTTCTTTTAATAACTGCTGGAGGGTATTATGTTAAACGTAGAGTTGTGATGTTGGGCACTAAAACGTAGAGCCTGAAAACAGCAGTCGGAACTGTTGGGCATTTTAATAGAAATCCTGTGGGAAGTTAAATCGCTAGGTTCCTTACAATTTTATGACCCCGGCGGTTGTTGGGACTGTTGAGGATTATTGAGGAAATGGGAAACTGGGAACCGTTAGTTGCTTTTTTCTTATATTAAAATTGCTTCCTGTTTGTGATTCCTTGAGGGCTATCAAATATATCTTCGGCTCCTAGGAGCTTTATAGCAGTCATATATTTGTAATTAGTTTTCAAAGCTGCTGTTGTTACTATATATGATAAGGCACACTACCTAATCCGATGGATTACACGATGTAATCCGAATAGCGCAGGAAGGGCGGAATATCCTTTAGGTCACTAACACATATTAGTCAGGTTCGAAATTCATTCATTGAAATAGATTTAATCCCTGCATCAAGCTGGATTCCAACCGGTGTCAAAGAGGTCTACAAAAATCAGGCAATCTAGCGCTAAGGCACCGCGGGGTTTTCCTTTTTATAAAAAGTAATATAAATTAAGAAAACTTTATCGTAATCTCCGAATAAAATGTAGTAAATATTATTAAATGTCCGTTCAGTTCATTTTCAATTTTATGAGCAATCAATAATGGATTAGTTTTCTAATGTTTAATATTTAATAGCATTTTCTAAAAAAATAAGCATAAAACACGTAGTTTAGAATTTTGGAGAGTAAATTTAGAAAACGCAATGTCAAATTTTGGAGCATCCTGTGACCTTCAAAAATCGTTAGATCCTCACAGATCTAAAAATAATATCCTTAAAGATAAAAACTAATGTCCTTATGGAAAATGGCCAAGGAAATTGTGAGATCTGAATCCAGTACCCTTCAGTGGCATGGTTATACCTTTATAATAATTTATACCCGATAACTGTAATAAACATTTAACCTAATAAATAGGAAAGACTGCAGTGGCTCGGTGACGTGCAATAGCGCAGGATAATATAGTCCAGTCAATAAAGAATTATAGAATGCTTTTTCTGCAATCCGAGGTTTTTCTTCGGAAACATATTCAGGCTAGTTAGAAATAAACACGTACTAAAAGTCCTGGAGTTTTTGGGCCTGGAGACAGGAAAGGAAGGCGCCAAAGGTCCCTTTTTTTGGTTTTGCTCTCATATCTCGAAAACTTGAATCGACATAAGATTGAATTCTCTACAAGTTTTATTATATAAACAGTTTTCATATTTTGTACGCGAGACATACGCTTGGAAAAATTTTGAAAATAAGAATTTCACCTCATGTTTTCTGTTTAACGTGCCTCTATATCTTCTAAAATATACATCCTACGACAAACGTACATGAACATTTGCCTTGCGGATATCTCGGGAACGGTACAGAATATGAAAATTTTTTACATAATAAAAGTTTTAGACAATTCAATAAGCTTTAGTTTAGTAAATAGTCATATTTTAGATACGAAGCACCCTTTTGCGAGATATGAGCGCAAAACCAAACAAAGATACCTTCAGCGCCTTTAACTCCTGGACTATTTGTATGTTACTGCTCCTAAGGACTTTAGTATGTTACTGGTAATATTTTGCCTAAACATACACATTTAGAGTGATACCACGGGTATTTCATATATGTGGTTTAATAGTAAATTTCATCAGTTTTCAGATGAAAAGAAAGAATTTTAGATTGGAAAAACAGTTTCGGAGTTATAGACAGAAAGTGCGAAAAACGTGTTTGTTGATCACCGCTTAGCCAATCTTAGGCCGCTTGTGTTGGCTCAACTGATTTACATTTTTACAACATTTTTTAGAACGTCACATTAAACTGAATTTACTTAATTATATAACATTTAAATCGTAACTTTTGACAGGCTGTAGATAAATTGGCAAATAAATGTGTATTTTGAAGACAATTTGAAGTGGCTGGGTCAAGACGTGGACGACCTGAGACGACTGGGAGTGAGATGCTGGAGAAGGAAGGCAGAAAATAGATGTTGATTGCTGTAATAACATTAATAACTTATAAAGTTTTTAATGTCAATAAGATGAAAAAGTGGGAACAATAAATTGTAGTTTTTTTTTTTTTTTTATGATATTTGGTTGTAGAAGTCGTTTACTGAATTATTATTAATGAGCAATATTACCTGTTGGACGGGTTCCAAAGATACGACAGCTCCCCCCCCCACACTCCCCCCCTCACCGTGGACTTGCTGTTGCTATTTAAACCCCCCGACGCCTACCTAATTCCACAGCTCTAACACTATTTGTCGCCCTGTCTCTTCACTGCTGTCAGTCAGCCAGTCAGCTATGGTGTCCTCTGTACAGCTTGTAGTCCTGCTTCATTCGTCACCCTCTCTGGATTTAGCTGTTAATTTAAGCTCAATGTTTTACCTCTGTCGAGTGTAGCCTTGTCGGATCTCTATGTCTAAGGCGGCTGAATTAAATCAGTTTATATTTGTCTAAATAAATAATGTGTGCCTGCCATGTTACATTAATCTCTTGTGAAAGTGAGTAATGTGGCTCAGTAAAGTAAGTAATATTCTTGTCCCTCTTTCGTGGATCTTACAACTAGTGGTCCTCGTCAGATCCTGTCGCAGTTTGCTTCGCTATTGTTCCCTATCGGATGCAACTACTCTCTGCTATTCACTTTTAAAACTAGATAAATTACAAAAGACTCATTTACATGACTGAGATTAGACCTATTTGGACGTACGGAGTTGAGCTTTGGGGCTCCACTAAACCATCCAATTCATCTCGTATTCAATCCTTGCAATCTAAAATCCTTTGAAAAATCCTCAATGCTCCTTACTTTGTCACCAATAAACTTATCCATAAAGGACTTACTGTTCCATATGTTGCTGATTTAGCCCACACCAGATATCAATCATTTCATAGTAAGCTCCAAAACCACTCAAATCCGTTAGTTTCTCAACTTGCTTCCCACTCCATTCCCGATAATCCTCCGAGGCGTCTGAAATGAAGATGGTCTAGATGAGTAACTCTTTTCAAGTTTTAACATGTTATTTAATAGTATATATATTTACATGATGTATATATTTTGTACAGTTGTAAATTTCAATAATTGCATATATATATACATATACATATATATATATATATATATATATATATATATATATATATATATATATATATATATATATATGTGTATATATAAATGGATAAACATTTCATTTGGCATACCAATGAGGCACTTGAGTAAATAAAACATTTTTCACCAGGGACATTCTCGCCCAATATAATTTCACAGCCGTGCAAGGTTTAAACCCAAATGATAATAAACATAATATAAAATTTTTGTGTTGGCTTCTGAATGTAAATAGAGAAGAATTAAACTTTTTGAGGAGAATTTTATGGACAGATGTGTCTGTTGTAACGTCCACTGTTTCAAGATCTTTTATGGCAGCTTTTGTGTATTTGTGGAGAAAATGTGATTTCCTCAGACAAATCTTTGAACTATGATATATCTGCAACGGATTGGAATAGAAAGGTGCGGTAAGCAGCTTTTTTCTTTATTTTTGGTCTAGTTTTACAATTTTTTCTTCATATATCGCTATTTTCTGATGTAACTAGCCACTATTCAAATGCATTAATACCGGTTAAAATTGTTTGTTTCGTATTAGGAGAAACACAGTCAAAAGGAGCTCACTCATTAGAGCCTTCCTCCTAGTCAAGATATTGGGTAATTAGTATAAGTAGAGTTGAGCTCCTAACTGCTCCTATTACCCGAATATCAAAGGATCAAACTACACATAACACCCTCGCGTTCCCCGAAAACATATCGCTTTTGACCAACTAGGTTACCACCAGATAACATGTTCCATCTTAATGTAGTATAGTGATTTCAGTTTAGGTAGACCATGATGGTATAGAAGGATCAATACAATTAGGATCGATGAATTAATTGCCACTTCTATTGAGATTATTTTATTAGAAAACTAGTTTTGAATGCTGAATATTCATCTTCAGTTCTAAAACATACAAACATTTCAACATATCAGCACTATGTTACATGGATTATATTTACAAAAGTATTCAGAAATGTAAGACAAGAAATCAAATATATTGGTTCTCACCTGAGGAGATCTAACAGATATCTGAAAAACATCCATAATGAAAGGGGGAGGGTCAGGTAGGTTAAATGTTAATAGGGGTTTTTCTTAGGAATTCCCCTATAGCTGATTGGATTTTCCCGTTCCTATTGTAAACAAATTTAAAATGGGGCTATTGGAAATGTCGCATTATCCCCGTTTCCAAGAGCTGCTTTGTTGAACCGATTTTGATTAATTCCTGATTTTTACATTTCGGTCCATAATTTGTTACCTATGCATCCAATTAATATACCAATAGGCCTAAAAATTTAATCTAGCTGGCCCTACACCTATCCTCCACTATAGACATACTTCAGATGTTTGTTAGATTTACTGAGGTGAGTAACAATATTTGTTTTCTTGTCTTAAATTTTTGAAAACTTTAGTGTATATAATCCATGTAATATAGTGCTGATGGGTTGAAAATTTTGTATGTTTTAGAACTGAAGATGAATTTTTAGCATTCGAAACTAGTATTCCAATAGAAGTGGCAATTAATTCATCTGCCCTAATAATAATTCCAGATCTTACTTGATGTATCATTGAAACAGAAATTACAATCGCTGGAGAATTTGCTCATGAATATTCTGAATAATGAATAATAATTCAAAACTTCAAGGAAGGTTAAACGTTCAACTTGGAAAGCAATTCTAAGTAGCCATTTCCTTCCATTTCATCAAACCAACAACTCGATGATTTCGAGAACAATTGGATTCATGAACATCAATATAACTGATTGCATTTGGGTGAGCTACATTGTAATATATACTCTATACAACAGTATATATATATATATATATATATATATATATATATATATATATATATATATATATATATATATATACATACACACTCAACATATTTCTACATTAAATAGTTCAGTCAATGAGTTCTGAAATGAGGGTTGCAGAGTGCATGGAATATGCTATAATTTTTGACTTCATAGCTTGGTTAGGAATAGTTGGAAGGTAAACATACTAAAAGTCCCCGCCGCTGGGGCGTGAGCTAATGGTGGAGAGGAGGGGAGAAGTTCCATTTTTTTGGTTTTTCTATAATATCTCGAAAACTGTCGACTCTAGAAAAATATGTTTCGAATAAACATAAAAGCTAATCAAATTTCCTATAAAACTAATTATATACGGATTCGTTGAAATTCCAACGGTTTTCGAGATATACGTTACTAAAAATCGACAATTTTAGAAATAAAAAAAATGTTTACCTCTTTTTTTGTTAAATATTTGTAGCAAATACCAGAAGCATATATATAAAATTAAAGTTAATTAATTGCTCTACAATTTTGATTCTGACGTTTTTTCTCGGAAACGAATCTGGAACGTAATAGAAGCAAAAGTTTGACAAAAAATGAGGTGACATTTGTTTTTCCCGAAAATAACCGACTTTCAATAACGTATATCTCGTAAACTGTTAGAATTACAACAAATGTATGTATAATAAATTTTATGGTCAATTTAATTAGCTTTTATGTTTATTTGAAACATATTTTTCTAGAGTCAAACGTTTTCGAGATATTATCGAAAAAACAAAAAAATGGAACTTCTCCCCTCCTCTCCACCATTAGCTCACCTCCCAGGGGCGGGAACTTTTAGTATGTTTACCTTGTAACTATTCTTGACAAAGCTATGAAGTCAAAAATTATCACATATTCCATGCACTCTACAATGTGTTCATTTACGGGGCTAAAAGTATAAACGGCGCAATATTTCATGCAAGCGATTTTTTTTTAATTTACAACAGTTCAATTAGTTTACTTCCGAATCACTAATTAGTATTTGAATTCAGAATAATTGTTCTCTAAATACTTATATATTTTCGAAGCCCTTTTCATTTCGCCTCCTTAGAACTAAAGATGAATATTTATCATTAGAAACTTGTGTTTAAATAAAATAATTCCAAGAGAAGTGGCAAATAAGACATTAATCCTAATTTATATAGGTTTGATGAATTAATTGCCACTTCTATTGAAACTATTTTATTTGAAAACTAGTTTGGAATGCTAAACATTCATCTTCAGTTCTAAAACATACACATTTTTTTCTATTCATGAGCAAATTCTCCAGCGATTGTAATTTCTGTTTCAATGATACATCAAGTAAGATCTGGAATTATTATTAGGGCAGATGAATTAATTTCCACTTCTATTGGAATACTAGTTTGGAATGCTAAACATTCATCTTCAGTTCTAAAACATAAAAAAAATTTCAAAACGTCAGCACTATATTACATGGATTATATACACTAAAGTTTCCAAAAATGTAAGACAAGAAATCGAATATTGGTACTCACCTGAGCAGATCTAATAGATATATGAAATATATGTATTGTGGAGGGTGGGGGTAGAACCAGGTAGATTAAATTTTTACGGTTTACCTAATTAAATTACCTTAAATTTTTACATTTCCCTTAAAAGTATTAGAGTCCAGTCAGTAAAAAATTATTGAGTGCGTTTTCTCTAATCCAAGGTTTTTCTTCGGAAACATGTTCAGAGTAGTTAGAAAGTAAACATACTAAAAGTCCTGTGGTCTTCGGGCCTGGGAACAGGAAGGGGGGGGGGGCGCGAAAGGCCCCTTTTTTTTGGTTTTGCTTTCATATCTCAAAAACAGTTCCTCTTATGCAAAACATTATTATTTACTAAATTATTGTTAATTAAATTCTCTACAAATTTTATTATATACACATTTCTTATATTCTGTACCGTTTCAGAGAAATACGCTTGGAAAATGTGAACATTTAAAAAAAAACAATTTCACCTCACGTTTTCTGTTTAATATGCCTCCATATCTTCTAAAATGTTCATCCTACGACAAAAGTCTTCAGGAATAATAGTTTATAAAATAAAATTGTCTTCAAAATACACATATATATGCCAATTTATCTCCAACCTGTCAAAAGTAAGCTTTTATTGTTATAACATACTAAACGTCTTTCACATTTGCCAAGCGTATACCTCAGAAACGGTACGGAATATGAAAAATTAGTATATGATAAAATTTGTAGACAATTCAATGATTTAGATACTAGTCATATTTTGCATACGACGCACCGTTTTCGGGATATGAGCGCAAAACCAAAAAAAGATACCTTCCGCGATCCGCGGCTCCCCCATTCCTGTTCCCAGTCCCGAAAACTCCAGGACTTTTGGTATGTTTACTTTTTAACTAACCTCAACATGTTTTCGAAGAAAAACCTTGAATTACAGAAAACGCACTCTAAACTTATTTCAGGTCTTCGTTGAATGGACTCTCGTCCTCATTAGGATCGGTTTTAAACGATTTTAGCCTATTTTCTATTTGATGTATTATTATATATAATTGAATTGGTTATTGTTGCTTATTTCTGCTATATGTTACGAACAATAGGAATACTTTATTCCTGTCGTTAATATATTAAGAAATGCCCTTACATCCAAGTAAATATTACTTCAGAATACGTCCGTTTCCTAATACCTGTTACTTCGAAATGAGATATCATTAGATAGCTATCTCGAAGAAGGAGAAGTAGAAAGGTAGAAGTAGCTGACAACCCGAGCTACGTTCTTTTAATGAAGAAACAAGTTAATTAAGAGGACGTTGAGGAAGAAGTAGTTAGTAAAAGGAAGAAGAGGAAGATGGGTCACAGAGATTAGCTAGCGATGGGAAGAAAAAAAAGGAAAATTCCTTCACCTGGTACCTTTCCAGTTCTAATCAGGAGTTACCTGTTTTTTTTTTTCTTTTAATTTTCCTCTCCTCGGAGTACATCTCAATTATAAGGTAATTAAATTACGTCCTCAACTGCCTCAGCTCATGGGATCACATTTCCAGTGTAAATTGTAATATTATCTTCTTACAGTAATCATGGTTCACTTTATTTGCATGGTTTTAGGTAATAAAATGAAAAAATGTCAATAAGTTTTTTTGCATCCTAAAAAATAGGTCCTGCGTCGTTGGATTTTTATAGTCATTGAAGTATTCTTTTTTAAGTATAGTTTGAGATTTGGATAGTTTGTTTACAAACTCAATAAATAAAAATGGGACCTTAAAGAAACCTGAAGCTATGTAAGAGTATATAGAATAACCAGAGATTAAATGAGCAGGAGCCCTTCTATAAAAAGCAGATATATTCAGTCAAATTAAATTGATATACACTTATTTGATCTATTAAATGATAAATAAATCTCACTCTAAAAAAACAGAACAGCTATTAAATAAAAAGTAAAGACCATTAAAAATAAAAAAGGTAATACTAAACGTAAATAAAAATCATTATTTATATAAACTAATAATGGATTTCGAGAATAACTTCACAAATTATTTTTCCTTTCTTAAACTGTCATAATCCAACTTTACTATAAAGACAATCCAGATTTAAAAATAAAACATTGAAAGGAATTATAGGTAACATTATTAATTATGTGTTGGGTGTGATTAGAAATGTGACCTGGGTCACTTGGATTTTTTTTTATGTTGATAATAAATTTTTGGTTATACTCCTTAGCAACAAATTAGTTTTAGGTTTCAATTCGGAATTGAAGAACTTGAATGTAATCTTAAATATATTTATAATTTAATTTTTTTTTTTTTTTTTTGTGAAATTTACATTGAGAATTTTTGTGTCTAATAAACTCATATTTTAAAAATTACTAGTTTCGGTTAGAATTATTATTATTATTATTTATTTATTTTTTTTAATATTTTGTTCTGTATATATTATTTTTTATTTATTATATTACCAGAAGAATTTAAAGAAACATCAACTTTTATTTTTGTTCTTTTTAGTGAATTATCTCATGGCGTTAAACTATTTTAAATTTTTTAAATTACTTCTCGTATCCAATTCCTCCGATTCAAAATTACACTAAATGCTTCACATTGCGTTTCAAATAAACTTTTCTATAATGATCTAAATGTTGCAGAATTAGCCCAAACCAGATTCTTATCATTCTCGTACCCACCCTAATCCACTGGTCTTCCAACTTGCTTCCCGACAGCCTCCCGGGGTGTCTGAAGTTCCCCTCAGAGTTCCCGTGTCCTGCCGAGGACTGTGTCCTTATTCCTAATTCATACTTTATCTCTTCTATCTTCTTCTTTGTTGATTTTCTTCTATTTATTGCTCTGTTATTAACAGTTAATTGCTCTGCCTGGCCCTTGTCGGCCTGTTCCGTACACTTTATGGCCTGATATCATTTACAGCTGTTAATCTATTCTGATGATGGAGGGAGACGTGTTATAAAGAGATAGGTAGAGGGGGGGGGGATTCAGTCCATTTGGGCAATTCAAGTATACGGATTAGGTTACATCAGGATTTCTCTCCTCCTGACATCTACTTCTCTGGTTTACAGTTTACCTTTTTGGTAATGTGAGCTATGAAGTATGAATAGTGTCTTTCATGAGGCCTATTTTGTTTGAAATAATTTTATATCTATGATTATATAATGAAAAAAATTAGTAACTCGTGTAATTAGGATTGATTAATTATTTCTCACTTTCAAAGAAATAATAAAGAAAACTTTAGACCTGCGATTTTCGTGTAGACCTAGCCATCCTGAGTCACGTCTCGAGACCAAAATCGCGAACATGTCTGTTACTGTCGACTAGGCTTTAGACTTGGGTTACAATATATGGTTCTTAAACCATACTTGACTATGAATGATTTAAATTTTTTTAAAACTATTTATAGATATTTACAACTGTATACATTTTATACAACTTGTAAATTTGGGGAAAATGATTACAATAACTTGCAAAGAACTACTTTCTAGTAGCATTTCAATAAAAGTTTTACATTCGAAGGTAACGTCTCTTGGCCGTATTCTTTTCAGACTCCTCGGAAGATTATCTGGAATTGAGTGTAAGGCAAGTTGGGAGACTAGTCGATTCTAGTTTAGAATGAAAGAATAGGTATTAGTCTAGGAAAATAAGGGTTTGCCGAAGAAAAAACTGCCCAACTTTTATTCTCAACGGATCTTTATGTTTTTTGGGGTGCTGAATCCGAATCTAAAGTTTGCTACGACGGTGGACTACGGCTTCATACCCAAAATCCCTAAAAAAACGCCCAAAATACCGTTTATTTTCGGTTTCTTACCTATAATACGTAAACGAAGCTTTTTTCTAAGAAAGTCTTTAAATATTAATTGTTGCTGCAATTATTACCTACGAAATGAAGAAAAATACTCCAAAATCGGACCATTTACCGCGAAGATATAGTCTTGGGAAAAAGTGTAGTAATTGGCCAACTGACGGTCAGTCCCACTTCTACGCGAAAACATGTTTGTCGTACGTTTTTTGTCTATAACTCCGAAACTATTTGTCCAAATCAAAATTACTTTTTTTCATCTTAAAGCTGATTAAATTTACTATTAGACTATTATATATGAAGTTTTAATAATGTCCCTGAAAAGCACGCTAAGAAACTCGTATTATTATTCAATATAAATATAATATTATTATCATAATATAAATTTATATTTTATAATAAATATATAATAAATATTATATAAAACTCGTAGTAGTATTGTTAAAAAGATGTTTTCCAACTATTCCTCCGATTCAAAATTTCTTTTTTTTATTTTTTTTTCTAAAAGCTTGTCAAATTTACAATTAGACTCTATATATGAAGATTTAATCGGGTCTCTTGAAATACACCAATGTCAGAATGCTAAAATCCATCCGTGCTTTTATGAAATCCATGTTTTTTTTGGCACAAATTAGGTATATATAATCTAATAGAAAATTTGACCAGCTTTTAGATAAAAAAAAAAAAAAAAAAAAAAAAAAAAAAAATTTGAGTCGGACCAATATTTTTGGAGTTGCAGTGAAAAATGTGGAAAAGAACGTGGATTTCACAACAGGGCCAAAATCAGCGACATACCGAACATTGGCATCTTTATGGGTGTTTGTTTCTATTGGGTTGTTTCACATGAAATGTCCGTTTTCAAGGTAAGGGATTTTAGTAAAAATACAATATGAAAACAATATAATTTTATTCGAAGTATTTACCTTCTTTTTCTACACATTTTTCCCAACGTGACAACAACTTTTTTATCCCGGATTTGAAAAACTCTGAGCTTTGAAGTGAAACAAAATCTGAAAACGCACTTTTGATTTCAGCATCATTTGCTAAAATTTTTCCTCTGCAGAAGATGTATAAATTCCTGAAAAGGTGATAATCTGTTGGAGACAAGTCGGGAGAATATGGTGGGTGCGGAAGAACTTCGTACCCCAGCTCTTTCAATTTATGCATGATAAGTTTTGAAACGTGGGGTCTAGCGTTGTCTTGTAGGAGTATAGGGCCCTTCCGATTTACCAATCCAGGTTGTTTTTTCAATAATTTTTCGTGCATTCGGCCAATTTCATTGCAGTAGGTTGTAGAGGTAATGGTCTCACCTCTAGGCAAAAAGGAATAATGTATGATTCCAGCAATGGACCACCATAATGTAACCATCAATTTTTTCGGGTGCAAATTTGGTTTTGGCATTTGTCCTGGGCTTTCGTCGATGTCTTACCACTGCCCTGACCGACGCTGATTGTCATAAGCAATCCAGCTGCCGAACGACCTAGTTTAAACTCATAAAAAAATATTACACGAAAATCGCGTGTTTCCATGTTCATATTTGAAGGTATACTAAACAGTGTGTAATTGATTGGGAAGCTAATGTTTATAAAAGAAAAGAAGAGGATTAGTAACTGCTTGATTATGATATGTGAACTTTGGAAGTAAACAACAGAGACTCGCAAAATCCTCTATGTATTTCAAATATTATAAAATCGGACATTTTATGTGAAACAACCCAATAGTATAATATGGAGCATTGGATACGATAAAATAATTATTAGATGGTTTTTTGAGTTCCAAAGCTCAATTCCCTTTGTCCAAATGGGTGGGTTAATTGGGAGCTTAAAACGAGTCTAGTAAATTTTGGAGTCGTGGAATACTTGATTTACACTAATAACTTTGAATGAATGAAAGTGTTAAAGATAAATTTATTTATTTATTTATTTATCCAACGCCCGTCTGTGGCAGTTTAGCCATCTGACGACGAGCCTCCCAATATTGATTTATAATATCTTCTTCTGGGTAGGTGAGAGCATTGCAAACCCTCAGCAGGGCAAACAACACTGTCAGCAAGACCAATGCGGTGCAGGTGGGCTTGCAAGTAATCGTGTCCAGTGATTAGTCGAAATCGTGCGACGGTTTCAGCTCTCTCGATGTTTCCTGGGACCGGCCCCACTGTGGCAAGTTCCTCCCATTTTTTGCCAATGCTTGATGTCATCAGGGTTATTTTTGTTACGCTACTGACCGTGGCGTCTATCAGGTTTCTGGCCCTTTTTAAAGTGAGTGGCACGATAGGCTGGTCTGACTCTGCTCCTTGCTTAGCCTTGGCATCAGCATACTCGTTACCATGTAGCCCTACGTGGCTGGGTACCCACTGTAGGAAGACGACCCACCCAGTCAAAATGAGCTCTGCAATTTTTCTGCGACACTTAATTGTCTCAATGCAGTCCGTTGTGGTATTGCTGCTTAGAGCTATTATTGCTGCCTGGGAATCGACGAGGAAGACTACTCTTCCAGGGTTCACGCTGTTGGCTAGGAGTTCGTTGGAGGCTTCGTGGACGGCCCTAACCTCCCCGTCGTAGTTGCTTGCGTTTATTCCAACCGCTGCTGAGTTTTCGAATAGCCGGCAGTACCATCCAGCTCCGGCTGCTCTGGTCTCAGGGATGTAAGAACCGTCTGTATAGATGTGAAGCCATTCGTTCGGAGGGTATCGCTGGTGAATGGTGTCAAGGGCACAGGCTTTGAGTTCCAGTAGGCTAGCTTCCATCTTATTTGATGTCAGGTTGATTAGATCTAGACATCTGTTTGCAAGGACGGAGACCAAAGCAGTGTATTGCTGCAAGGGCGCCGGGCCATCCGTAAGTAGCTGAAGCTGGTATTTATTTATCAAAGATTTTTCGTGCGTAAGTGGCGAGGTTTGAGTTTTTAGTCTTTGTGAAGCGCTCATGAATCCATTCCAGTAGTTATTGTCCACTCTTTTAGCACTTTCCCAGAATTTAAGCGTGTATTTATCCCTACGGCTATATAATGGTTCAATGCCTGTTTGCAGTTGCATGGCTACTATAGGGGTAGACTTGGCTCCACCCGTGATTAATCTAAGAGCGTTGTTTTGGACGTGGTCATATTTAATTAGGCTACTTTCACTTGCCAAAGAGGTGACTTCACGTCCGTATTCGAGCACAGGGCGCACGTAGGTCTTATAAGCTATAGTAAGTACATCTTGTCTCGCTCCCCATTTAGTAGCAGTTAGCCTCTTCAGAAGGTTGATGCGTTTTAGACCTTTTTCAGCTGTTTCTGCGATGTGGGAGTTCCAGGAGAGCTTACTGTCTAGGGTGATCCCTAGATACTTGGACAGAGCTGCTTGCCGAAGCGGTTTTCCTGTGTAATTTATATCTATTGGTTGGGGTCTAGTGGATAATGTGAATAGTTGGCAGACGGTTTTTTCAGCGCTGACTTCCATCTTGTTTAGACCGGCCCATCTATCTAGGTTAGCCATTGCTTGGTTTAATACTTCAGCAAGAGCAGGTATTTTTCTTCCAGTGACCCATATAATGACATCGTCAGCATAGAAGAGACATGTCACTCCAGGTATGCTTTCCAAGGCTTCACGTAGGTCATTAATCATCACATTAAAAAGTGAGCAGCTTAAAACAGCCCCCTGCGGCAGCCCTTGACGGAGCAGCTTGTAAGAGGAGGTAGAGTCGAAAAACTTGCACCGAATATTACGCTGTGAGAGGAAACTTTTTATCCAATTAAACATGTTCCCGTTGATTCCCAGCTTCTTTAGCTTGTGGAGGAGCAAATTCCGCCAGACCTTATCATAAGCGGATTTGAAGTCGATCAGTACAGCAGCGGTGGATTGCTTTCTGTGGAAGCCATCTTTAACTGCTTGTGTGAATTTTACAACTTGGTCCATCGTAGACCTGTTTTTCCGGAATCCTGCCTGACGGTCGTTAATGGCATTGTTCGCTTCTAGATACTCTCGCAGTCTGCGCTCAACCATCATTTCGGCAACCTTGCAGCATACACTGGTAAGTGAGATAGGACGGTAGCTATTGAGTTCATTAGCTGGCTTTCCCTTTTTTAACAGCGAAATCAATTCGGCTTTTCTCCATTGGTGGGGGACTCGCTTATTCCATGCTAGGTTGATGAGCTTGAGGAAAGTTGTTTTAGCCTGCTGCCCAAGGTTCTCATTAAAGATAAATGATGAATGATGATAAATGATGAATGAATGAAAGTGTTAAAGATAAATATATTGTGTGGCCATTTCATTAGAATTTTCACTGATTTTCTAGTTAGATTTATATTTAATTTCCATTTTTTTATTTTAATTTTTTTAAATTGAAAGCAGTGAATGATAACTGCTAATTATAAATATCTCTACTGCTAATATTAGGAATTTACTACTCACTTAGTGACTTTGGTAGAGGAGTTAATTAATTGCAATTAATTTAGCGTGGAAGCAATAACTGAGGGCGATAATTCAACTCAGCTGTTCGCATTGGAATTAATTTTCGTCGCTTCTCTTCTCTTCCTTGTGTTCAATCTTCGTTCGGTTTGACAATCTCCTTTCCAGTGGAAATTTCAGTTTAGGAAATAACAGTGTATGTATAGAAGACTAAATTTTATGTTTTATTTATTTATTTAGCTAGTTTGAGAGGGCGCTTAGCTGCTAGATCATCAACGCCCGTGGTAGTTTGAATTTAATTAATTATTAAAATTATTAGAGGCTGGCTATTAATTTACAGTCATAAATGAATTTAAGTATTCATCTTGTATCACGGATTCATCGTTTCTTAACACCATTGAGATATTTGTTGGTATTCCTAACTGGGATGTAATTTATGTTTTAAATTCAAACAAAATATTACATTTATATAAGCGGAATTAGGATTGATGAATTAATTGTTACTTCTATTGGGATCATTTTATTGTAAAACTTGTTTCGAATGTTGAACAATCTTTATCAGTTATAAAATATGCCAAACAATTTTCAAAACTTCAGCACTATTACTGCTACTAGTCACATTGTAGGGTGTAAGAAATATGCTACTATTTTTGACTTCATAGCTTCGTTAGGTAGTTAGAAGGTAAACATACTAAAAGTCCCCGACCCTGGGGGGTCAGCTAGCGGGGGGGGGGGGGAAGAGAAGGTCCCATTTTTGGATTTTTCAATTATATCTCGAAAACAGTGGACTATAGAAGAATATGTTTCAAATAAAAATTATAGCTAATCAAATTTCCTATGAAATTGTTTATATATCGATATTCAGAGCTTGGAAAATTGTCGATATTTAATCATCGATTGTTGGAATTAGCATTTTCTTAGCATTGTTTTATTGAAATTATTAAAAATGTTGATCCATAATTATCTATATATGATTAATATTTATTTATTTTATATACAATATTCGCTATAAAATCCAGTATATGTTGGTGGAGAAATCTCACTTTGATGACATGAAGAGATGCGACGAGAAAGTTAGTGCTTGCTCGGAGGTGTCCCGTGTCCCGTGTAATATAACCTCTCTCTGCAAGAATTTCCATAACATGGGCCCCTTGTTTATTTTGCTAGCTAGGAGTAAGAAGAGATCCTAGAATTGTGGAAAATAAAAATTTTCATACAACAACAGATTTAATGGAAATGGTTTTCAAACTGAAATAGAAAGATTAAATGCTAATGACGGTTTAAGCTATCATAGCGACCTCAGATATCCGTTGCCCCCTCCCTTCACCTCTCACTAACGCACTCTTATCTGTTTGTTTTATTTTAAAATAAATATTTTAATATTTTCTTCTTTTTTTTTTAATTAAAGATTAATATTTTATGTCCTTCCGTTTTAATGCAGATACCTTTTATTGCTCTGTAACGTTTTATTATCGCATAAATTATATTTGGGTTTTTTCAAAGCTCTGAGGTTTTTTTGTCCTTTTAGATTACGCGGCAGAGCCTTGTTTTGTTGAATTATGCATATAATATTAATAATTTTTTAGGAGATTGTAGAAGGAATCCTAAATTTAATACGTTTGGTTCAATTTTTTTTTTTTTTAATATTATAATATTATTTGTTGAGAAATATTATAATGTAGAACACTCTTAATCACCTTAATCATGTTAATAATAAAAACTGCTCTATCAAATCACTCGCAAAGCCAGGTTTTCCTTCCTTCCAGAATATACGGGGTCCCCCTAAACCTTCTGCTCTCTGCTTAATTTTTGAAGGTTTTTCTTGGATCATACTGAGAAACGGGCTGGACCATCTTAACTTTAGTTCTTCTAGAATTGTCTATTTTTTTTTATTTATTTATTTTTTTATTTCTACAGGTTTTATATTAAGACTTGTTGCTCCTTATCCTGCCTCGTCTAATTTATTTGACTTCCTGCAATTTAGCTCATTTTCATTATTTATCTTTGCTCCTTATGTTAGATAGATGAGGTCCACGATTCAGAGGAGTATGATTGGATAAGAGAGAAGGAGCGTTGGTAATATACATCGCCATTCTCCTCCACCTAGAAACTTCTCTGCGATAAACTTAGTGGAATAAATAATATATAATTAAAAGTAAACAAATAATTTTATAATATTTTAATATAATATATTCAAATGATATTAAAATAAAAATAAGAAATTGTATTTAATTATTCAAAGTTTTTCCCCCTTATTCATTGAAATTTACAACTGTAGAAATGTGTTGTTAATCATTACAATAACATGTCAAAATTTGAATAGAACTACTCATCAGTAGCATTTCAATAATAATTCTACGCTACAAGATCTCTCTAGATTTTTTTTTCAGACGATGTGGAGGGTTATCGGAAATAGAATGGGAAGCAAGTTGAGAGACCAGCGGATTCATGTGGTTATGGAATATTCTATAAAAGGATAGGTATCAAGTTTGGGCTAAATCAGCAACATATGGAATATTAAGATCTTTATGGATAATTTTATTTGTAACAGAGTAAGAAGCAATAAGGATTTTTCGAAGGATTTTTGATTTTAGGGATTGAATTAGAAGGTTTAGTTGAGCCCAATTATTCAAATTTAAAATTTTTTTATTTAAAAAAAATCCTAAGTTTTTAAGTAGGAACTGCTTCCATTATTAGAGTTATTCGAAAAAGCAGGTATTATTGCAATCGAATATGGCTTAAATAGCTACAATTAGAACTTTAAGCTGATAATTTAAATCGAGCTTGCATTAGTTTGTATTTGTTCGTTCACTGTTGGCATGCGAAGGCCATAAGTAGAGTTAAATTTATCAATAATTGTAGTATGTAGCATAAAGATTAAATATTTTACAAAATTTACAAAGATATTTATTCTAAAAAGAAAAAAATCAACAACAAAAACCTAACCAAACAAAAATTAAATACTTTACTATTTACATAATAATGTGTTTTTCATCGGCTAGATCATTTTCTTCTATTTCTATACAATTATTACAAGTATATTTAGTATGTTCATTGCGAATTGGAACATTGAACGTTTTGCATTTTTTGTTTTCGTTTTTCTGTTTTTATTTCTTGGGCAGACCTATACCAGATCTATTTTTTATTTCCTCGAGAAGCCACGAACAAGAATCTAGAATAGTAAAAATTTCAGAGTCCTAGTAAATGATTGAAAAAAATTCAATTGACGACAATTTATCAACTAATTACTTATAATTTATCTTCTCAACTGGCTTTTTATCCGAAAATTCAAGCATTTTAGATCCACGACTCTTTTTGAACCCAAGTAATCATTAACCAAGCGAAAGAAATTAGAAAACTCGCTCAGTAAAATGTCACGAATAAACTGGACGAGAGATAAGCTGATACTGAGGAGTTTGGAAATGGCAATTTTCACTACTCCAATATCCAGGCCACCTGCATCCGTTATTCTCAAAGAAACAAAATATTCTTATTCGCAAATGTCCTGAACTCAGCTGTACTGAGGGATAGCGATAAAAGTTAAGTTCTGACGAACTTATTAAATATTGTTTAGAAGGGTGAGGGGATAACCACCTAGCGACCAACGCACAGTGGGACGAATGACCATTCTAGGAGGAAAAAAGTCTGAATCACTTAAAGAGACCTGGCAACCTGATTTACATAAACAATAGATTTTAAATAGGGTAAAATAAAACTATTCAAGTCACAACCATAAGAAAAATACTATACTGTAAGCCCCCATTATCCGTGGTTCCGATTTTTAATTTTACTTTATTTGTTTTGTTTTTTATAAGGTTTAATTTTTCTCCATTTATTTTATATGTATCATATTAATTTAATAAAAATAATGAGTTAGATCGTTTTTGACGATTACATAATGGGTAATTGTTTATAGTTACTGTTTTGCTGTAATTATTTCTAATTATCCTAAAAAAGTAATGAATTAAAAAACACGTCAAGCTGGTATCGTATAAATGAGATGTTTCCGGTGTACTGATCCAATTCATATTATGACACGATACTGTTTGCAAGTCTTTCTGTGATATTATTACTGACATGTTTGCCTACTCAACAAAACTATTTACTCAGTTATGCTTTAGACTCCATTTAAATAGGAACTATCTAAATGTCTCAAATAAAAAATAAATAAATAAATAAGTAATAAATTCAATAATCATAATGAAAATTCAATACATAACTAAAAATATTGATTCTTCTGTATTTTTGTGTATTGTAACTTAATAAATAAATGTAAAACGATTTTTTCTTATAAAAGTGATTTTCTCAATCCCCTTGATCAGAGTCAATAAAATGTGATATGACTTTCCGTGTTTTTCCAGCTTCTTATTATTTCGTTTTAATTTTCGTAACTACCAATTTTAAATATCTCTTCAGTGCAGCTGAAGATGTTGAAATAATACCCTCTAATATTAGTGTTTCAAATATAGTAATATATGTATATTAAATCAATGCCCTTAAAGTTTTGCCAAATACGAAATAACTCCCTTCGCGGAATTGAAAATTCGTTTTCAGACAAGAAAGCAGATAAAAGCAGCTGAATGCTTCATGATTATTTCATATACCTTCTAAGGCACCTCTACTATGAATTTCAGAGAGGTACTTGGGATACTTTTTAGTAATAGATCTTTTTAGTTTAAAAAATCCTTTAGTTTATAGCACTTTTAAAAAAAATTATATAATAGGTCAAATTATTAAACAATTATTTTGAGAATGGCTTACTGGTATAACGATCGTCTATATTCACTAATTACAAAAGAATTATGAAAAAATATCAATACGATGAAACACAATTTCGATTGAAATAATCAATAGTTTTAACACAATTTGACCTGTGGAGTTAGGTACTACTTTCATCGTTGTACTTACCTTGAAATCCATCTCCTAAAAACGAAAGAACCTTTATTAACGTTCTTTAAAATACTTAACTATACACCTATCACAATAGTTTCATTAATTTCGATTATGACTTTTTTCCTCCTAGATTGGCTATTCGTCCCACTGTGCAACGCCGGGTTAAGATTCAGATAAGAATTGGGATAGCCTTCACAAATTTCATTCTCATTAATAAACGGTTGGTTATGCATCCAAGTATTGTATACAGTGATTATTGTAGTTATACATTCAATTAAAAAAATATATATAATAATAATAAAGAAAAAAAAAAGTGATTTCCTGTTACCTGCAGTACAGTTGGGATAACTATGCGCATGGACCACCTTACCCGCTCGGCGACCCGGACCTCCGACCTCCCTGGGATCCCCAGGAAATGTCACTTTAATTCTATTAGAACACAATGCGGCTGATATCATCAAACCCAAAGCTGGCCACAATGCTCCGACTTTTTCCCACTCCATTCACAGCCGTTCTCGAATTTATTCCCATTGTGCCTCTCCTCTCTTCCCATTTAATGCCAGTTATTTCTTCTCTGCCCGTCCCTCGGCTCCTAACTCATTTCTAAACTCTCTTTCTTATTTATTTTTTTCTTCTATTAGTTCCAGATAGTTAGCATAAATCTCATTTGTCAAGTTGACTATTCTTAGTTCTTCCCCGGTCTGAAGACACCTAATGTTATTCTTCTATTGATTTCTAATTATAATTTTAATCTCTACCTTGGATATTCTTATTTATGTAATTATTTCACCGAACGAAAATATACGATAAAGGTTTGAAAAATAAAAAAAAAAACTGAATTAAAATGAATACGAATCGTCACTGGGGTTAAAGCTGACGTTGAGGAAATGCTATAAAAATTTTAATTAATTTTATTAAATATTTTATGACTCTATAATACTTTCAAATTATGCGTTTTCTTTGCTTTGCTGGAAGGTAATGTGATCACTAAATAGAACGCTGTAGAATATCAAATGTTTTTAAGGTTGCTAAAGCTAAAGGATTTCTTCGGGCTGTCGGAATGTATATTATGACTAATAGAAGGTTTAGAAACCCATTTTTAATCAAGATTGTTGAAAATAAGGAGCAACAAAAAAAAGTACCTGGAAAAACTACATGTGACTTTAAATAATAAAATAAAAGTAAATAAAATAAAAAAGGAATTAATCTATAATTTTAACTAAACACTAGAAAGAAGTTACACATCATCTTTATAGTTTCAGGAAGGTTTAGCATTATTAAAATCTACTCACTTTCAATTAAATTGTGATTTAGAAAAACATAATATGCGGATAACAGTAAAGTTTAAAAATCGACCGATAATTGGTTGGCACCAGTCCGCAATAAAATTTACAACGGTATAGCCATCTATACCAAATTTTAACTACATCATCCTCGTAGTTCTGGGAAGGTTTAGTAAAAAAAAAAAATTATTGTACTTTGTTGAGTTGCAGAAACGAGTTTTGCCACACTGTTATATAAATATCATAAATTGTTATTAAATATGGTGTTGCTATCTCTAATTATACAGATAGGTATGTTGCCTATGTAGCGACCCAATAAAGTTGGCCAGCGATATGTTTTTTTTATTAGTAAAGCATCCTTCTCTCTCTTATGGTTAGAAATTAAAATCCAACTAGATTAAATAAATAAAATTATTTCTGCGGAATAGAAATTATTACCAAATCAAAATGAGGATCCTCAGCTTTTTGATATTGTGTAAAATATTTTATTCATAGGCCTTTTGTTGTAAGCAGTGAGCATGCAGTCCATTATCCGCAACAGTTTCTTGATAGTCTCTGTCTATCTGGATTATTAACTCATTCATTGAAATTCAAAATAGGATTTCTAATTATATTTTTAGGCAACCTTGTACCTCTTAATCAGGGTATTTTTATCGATAAACAATTAAAACTTAAAACTTCTTAACTTACAAAAGCGGGTGAAGCCGCAACGGGTGTTGATAGTGAAGTACTATATTAAGAAATATCAGTTTTATTTATTTCCCTTCGATAGTAACCCTATGGAACGGGCGTGTATTTCTGATATTGTTACAAGTTCCATGCAAATTAGCATACTACCTGTAATTAGCAGGTGTAATGTTTTTTTTTAATTAGATAGATTACAAAAATATCAAAGTCCTTGATTAAGTTAAAATAAACCCTTAGAGAAAAGAAAAAGAAAAAAAATAACAATAATTTAAAGACTAAAAAGCAGTAATTCCATAGTTTAACAAAAAAGAAATTAGAATAAAATCAAATCAAATAAAAATAAATATAAATATAACATGCAGACAAGTTGATTTTTCAACAGATGTCTTCTATTGTTCATCTTGTTTTTGATGCGGGGTGGTCTTCTTTTTTGATCTATATCGTCTATTTTCCAGATGCTAATGCGAATTCTGCCAACTGTTTCTTGTTAGTTTGGTATAGTTTTGCTTCGTTAGAAGGCCAAGTGTCCTCATTCATCAGTACTGTTTTTATTAGTTTTGATCTTTAGTGTTCATAAAGAATGCAGTCGTATATTAAGTGCTGAAATGTTCGTGGAGTCCGTATATATATATATATTTCTCAATCAGTTCTGAACCTTAGTTTTGAGCTTCAAGCGGGCTGTTGGTCCCATTTTAATATTTATTTTATTTCCTCTCTCACAGATTTTTCTAATTATATGGTGTATTTTTGTTATTATTACATTAGTGAAATCATTAAGACTATGTTATACAAGATGTGGGATCACACTAACATAGCCAGACCCCACCAGAGTGACCACTAGACCACTAGAGCACACTAGACAACACAACAGAGACCATTAGTAGCGGACTGCCTTTGCCCCGCTGCCCCAGTTCGACTTCTGATTCCCCTATCGATTAGTGTCGATTATTATAGCTGG
Organism: Euschistus heros; assembly: GCA_003667255.2. NCBI lineage: Eukaryota > Metazoa > Arthropoda > Insecta > Hemiptera > Pentatomidae > Euschistus > Euschistus heros. The sequence goes on from RCWM02000511.1 coordinate 439,249, forward strand.
ATCCTTGTCATTAACTTCCCACTTTTTTTCTATTGTCCTCTAATTGCTCCATGTTGGGGTTTTTAATATCCTATTTCCTTTGGCTCTGTTTGATCTCCGCCAGTGATGTTAATTAGACCGACCCATTTATTATCTTAATTGAGACCCTTCCTCAAACAAAAAAAAAAGAATAATAGAGAATTGCTATTCAATAGATTATAATTACAGCCTACTGCTTATTCTTTGTCTTTATAATTACAATTGACCTCTTTGAATCATTTTTTTTTTTGGTAATTGTTCGGATCGGTAACACCAACCCCTACACGCGCCCAGAATACCTTGTATCGATTCTAACCTTGTTCGGATTTATTTCGATGTTCTAGTCCCTGCTTTTAGATGGGAAAGGTTACTCTCCTACATTTACTGAGAAACTCTAAATCCCTGTTCAAAGTAATATTAACTTCTGTTTACCTTCTAATATTAAAATGAGAAATAAGGAAATATTAAAGTGGAAATAAGAAAATATCGAAATATAAGGAACTAAATCAATTTTGAATTAATATTAATTTAATCAACAATTAATATACTACTGAACCACCAGTAAAGTTAATTCCTGATGAACTTTCTGCCAGAGAAGTGAAAATAACAAATTATAAATATAAAAAAAGACAGAATCCTTAAGTATTTATTTGGCACAACTCCTATTTATTTAACATTTGTAGCTACATGTTTCGGAGACAATGTTCCGTCATCAGGCTTCTAATTTTTTTTAAAACACATTAATCTATAACATTATACCAATAGTTCTACAAATATATAGTAATGTGTCATTTACCTCTTAATCTGTGATTATTTTCACATTGTCAATTCTCCATGTTATAAGCCATTATATAATATAAGATAGAGTCCTAGCTGAAAGTGATGATGTTAATTTCTGCTATATTTTCTCAAGGGAAGTGGAAATAAGAAAACATGAAACCTGTGATATACTTTCTCACATTTATTTATAAACTGGTATGTTTAATTGAATTAATTATACAATCTGTCTCACTTTAGGACAAAAAGTAATATGGATGACAAAGAATCCATTCACAAAATATGTGTACCGAAATGTTATCCCTGAAATTGAAACAACAAATAAAAATATATATAAAAATAATTTTTAGAGAAAAAACAAAACCGACTTCAAGATTAAACCTACATATACAAACTTGAACTAAAAAATAAAAAATAATATTTTAATTGCTTCAAAACAAAAACCTTTAAATGAAAATCAACGAAATTATCGATACTTATATACCTATTCAAAATTTATGATCAGTTATCTTTGAAGTCGGTGCAAGCCAGGAAGGGCAGTTTAATCCTGCCTTTGCAAACAGCTTTCAAATGGCCGGAGACAGTGGTGTGGCGGTGATGAAACAGTGGGAGTATCTTTACGATTACAATTTCTTTTCAAATTCTGTTTGTTTTGGTTGGCACCGACTCCAAAAATAACTGATCATAAATTGTGAATAGGTATATAAGTGTCGATAATTTCGTTGACTTTCATTTAAAGGTTTTTGTTTTGAAGCAATTAAAATATTATTTTTTATTTTTTAGTTTGTATATAGGTATAATCTTGTAGTATGTAGGTTTAATCTTGAAGTCGGTTTTGTTTTTTCTCTAAAAATTATGTTTATTTTTCACTTTTTAGTGGTGAGTGTATTTTTGTTTATACAGTCAATACTCGATCTTCAAGCTTCCCTGAAAAAGGTTTTATTTATTTAAAACTTTCGACTGAATTGCGTTTTTTTCTGCGGGTGCCTAAAAGTAGACTTACCGCCTTCCACCAGTGGCGATCTTTTCTTTATTCTTTAGGCTGGTTGAAAGAGAACTACGCGGAATTCGGAATTCACTAGCAACAAACGCCCAACTTCTTTCTCCTTTCTGCACTTTGCAAATCAATTTTAACTTTTCGTTAATTGAAAGAATTTTCAATAGCCACTGTAAAACCACTCGAGTGAATAACTAATAATAAGTGACTGGTGTAACTATGAACTGAAAAGACAAACAATGACAGAAAACTAGAAAACAAATTACACATGAAATTCTTTTAATTTGAGTTCGAGTAATAGAGGCGATGACTTCTAATAGTTCGTTTCATAGAGCTGGTCCTAGAAGTTCTCTCTTTTGAACCCTATTTTTAGTTCTACTTATTCTCGACACAATTTTTCACGTTCTTAGTCTGAAATTGTCTCATTGGGGTGAAATTTAGGTGTAATGTACTTCCGATCGAAGATTTTCTTCGACTTATTTAAGAATTCAGCTTATCGAAGTACAACACATCGAGAGTTGACTGTATATGTAAATTATTTTTGTTAATAATTTAGATTTAGTTACCACGGAGGTTTTAGATAATCATAATCATTAATATGTTTACATTTATTATAAAAGGTTATATAACATAATTCATTTTTCTAAAAATATGTTTACATTTATTATAAAAGGTTATATGACGGACAGTGATTTTTTTATTATTTTTTGTGTATGTTACGTTTTTTTTTATTTTTCTTAGAAAATATATTGAAAAAGTTCTGCTTTGATTTCTGTTTTTTTTATTTTTCTTAAAAAATATTTTTTATGGGACCACCTCTGAAGTATGCCCTACCGATCTAAAAAAGAATCATCAAAATTGATTTAGAATTGACGGAGTAATCGCGTAACATACACACAAAAAATAAATAAAAATACAGACGAGTTGAGAACCTCCTCTTTTTTGAAGTTGGTTGAAAACACCAAATCCATGTACAAATTAATCTTCTTACGCATAAGATAAGATCAAATAAGAAAACATGAATTGATGAAACACTTAATCCTCGTGTTGTTAACTTCTGTTTCACCTATTTACATTTAAGAAGTGTAAATATCAATGTTACAAACTAAACAAGACAATCCAAGTTGAAACTGTAGAAGTGATTGTTTACATGTGAGGTTATAGGAATGAACTATCGATAAATGTAAACATGAAGTGAAGCGTAAGGATCGAACAGGTCGTTGTAGCGCGGGTCAAGCCAGTTTGGTGGTGTCGCCGATCCGAACAATTACCTTTTTTTTTGTGTAAGGGTAGTCAAAGTTGGTTCAATATCAGTTCAAGGATCAAAGTCCTTGATACTGGAAATAAAGCAGGAAGGAATTGTCCTCCAGGTCACTCGAGATTTATTTCTTGGGTTCGCCATGAGATAAATTTTGAACCATCTAGGCCGGGATACTAAAGTTTCGCATTAGCATCAATCATTAACGGTCTCAGGCCAGTCAAAGCCCATCAAACACAATGTGTTTATTTAAGATATTAATTGTACAGCTGGCGAGGAGAAGAATATTCAAATTTTTAATAGCATATTCGCTTGAGAATATGAAATTGGGCACTTTCAGAACAGAGAGATTGTACGCTTTTCATTGAGGAGCCGAGTTCTTTCTAGGTGATAAATTTGAAATTCGGAATCAGTATCCTCAAAACTTGTGTATTTACATTATTAAGAACATATATATTTATTTATTTTTTATTTTTTTATTTATTTTTTTTTTTGCGCTGTAGCAGCATAATGATTTGTGTGAAAATTTGGTACATTTCGTAGCGATTTTTTTTTCTTTCATTTTCTATAGATCCGGTTTCTAAGAAAATGATTAGTTTTCGAGATGTAAACGAAAAAATTTTTAAAAGCAGTGAACTTAGCAGTTTTTAGTTGATTTACAATATTGAGATTCGGATCCAACGATACGTAGGAAACCACAGAGAAATAACTCCTGCATTTATGTTCTTTGAAGAACTAACTTTTTGCTGGGCTGTTTAGTGGTTTAAGAGAAAAAGGTTTTGTAGAGGAGGATGTTATAATAGTAATAATATAATTTAAAAAAATAATATTTATGGTTATTAGGACTGATTAATTAATTGTCACTTCTATTGAAAATTTTGATTCTAGGGGTAGTTTCAAATGTTTCATTCAAAAACATTTATCATCTGTTCTACAAACATTTAAAAAAAATTAAAATATAAATCTATAATCTATAAAAATAAATATTTTTCAATAGAAGTGGCAATTGATTCATCAATCCTAATTGTATTGATGCTTCTATACTATCTATAATACCATTAAAGACAAAGGTGATTGTACTAACATTTATGTGAAGGTGAAGATAATTATATTTTTTTTAAAAATGTTGTTATTAATTTGTTATGTAAAAGAAAAGAATAATTATCAAACATAAACACGTTGGATTGTATTAAAATAATCAGAAATTACAAAACATTTAAGATTATTCAACGTGGGCCTGAGTAAGAGATAGTATGACTATGCTAAGAACTGTAGGACTTGATAAATTTAGGTTAACAAAGAAAGTGGGTTTTAGTATATAGTAGATAGAATATAGTATATAAGAGGGCCTGTATTATGTACTTTAGACGGGAATTCTTCTCTGCATTTAGTAAATGAGATATTTTTTTGTAATTATAAAAAATGGGTTTTAGCAATTACAAAAAGAGAAAATATATACATAAATTTCATTATAAAAATAAGTATATCTGGCTCTCTCAAGTCGTTTTTTGGAGTGAGAGCACCTCCCATCATTTTAATATTTATCATGTTTACCATTTGTTTTTTTTGTTACAGGTGAGTCTGAATTTGAAAATGAAATTTATAAAGAATATTGTCGTAACTCTGGCGGCTAATATTGAGGAGAATAATGTAAGTGCTAATCTACACTATTGTTACTCCCCTTTAATTTTGATAACTGCTAAAATAGTGCGTAAGCTGAGGAATGGCGTCCCTTCCTCAGCCAAAAATATATTCGATTAGTGATTGACCTATCTTTACTATGACCTATTAGCAAGCAGGCTAAGGTTTTGGCCTTCTCTCTAGTCCTGAATATAAACATTTGTAGGATGATATTTTAATATAATAGAGGGAAAGGTGTAAATGTGGGCACCCTCTTTTGTTTTTGATTTAAAGTACCTTTTAACTTGAAAAATTCTAGATTTTTGTCTTTCATTAACAACTATAACAAGTTTTTTTATATCAAAAACGACGATTTCGAATAACATTTCAAAATAACACCGGAAAAATTGGGGTTGAAATATTTGGGCCCTCTTCAAAAAAGACACCAAAAATAAAACGGAATAAAACAATTTGAAACGGTAAATATTTTATTTATTACAGAAAAAAAAAACATTTATTTAGAGAAATTGCAGTCATTAATGGCTTTTTCAGCCCCGGTACGATTTAAGTTCCCACATTTAGGAACATTTTACCCACATCTTTCCCCGAGTGTCTTCAGGGAACTTTCCATCACAAAAGTTAGAAGTTTTGATCTCTGATAGGAGAGATGTCCAAGTTCCCGTGGAAATTGAAGTCTAAATGCGTGCGTGACTAAAGGTTCTGCTTTCCAGATATTGTGAAGTTATTTTTAAATAAACATAAGAACGTGAAAAGTAAACGATTTCACATGTCTCTCAAAAGTTTACAATCCCATAATGAACACCAATTTGCACAATAACTTGAATCATAGCTGTAAGCTTAACAGGATACCTTCTGTCGGACGCATGTGTTTTGATCCTATTCTGATGAAACTCTTTTGGAGAGACCAGTCAGTATTAGCAGAATGCGGTGTTAATTGTATTTTTTTAATTTTATTTGTTTTATAATGACAACGTTTGGAACAAAACTATGCCATCGTCATGGGCACAAAATTGATATGATATAAGAATAAGTGGTAAACTATTATAATAAATATTTATTATTAGTAAAAAAAATTAATGATAAATATATATAATAAATAATGCAGGAAATAATACATGGATAAGGAAGGTAAAGGAGGATATGAGGGTGACAAGTGTGCATTGGAATTCAATGTGGGATAGAGACTCATTTCGGACAGTAGTCAACAGGATCAAAATTCCGGAAATGGAATTTCCGATATAAGTATAAGACACATATATCGATATAAGTATAGACACATATATCGATATAAGTATAAGACACATATATCGATATATAAGACACAAGTTAATAGACAGTGGTCAGATGAAAGAATAAAGCATCAGGCGGAGGTGATGAAGAGATATTAGAAGGACCGACATACAAATATATACGAGACTAAATCTAAAGGAAATTACCCGTCGTTGCCGCTTACTCCAACATTTACTTGACGGTAATGAGACCTATTTGGACGTATGGAGTTGAGCTTTGGGGCTCCACTAAACCATTCCATTCATCTCGTATCCAATCCTTACAATCCAAAATCCTTCGTAAAATCCTCATTGATCCTTATTATGCCACAAACATCCATAAACATCTTTATATCCCATATGTTTCTGATTTAAACCAAACGAGATACCTATCCTTTCATGGTAAATTCCATAGCTATTCATATGTGATATTATCTTAACTTGCTCCCTGCTGGCCCAGTCTAACCTTACTTCCCACGGTGGAGTCTAAAAAGAAGATGGCCTCGGGACTTTTAAACATAGAACCTTTATTTGAGTACTAACAGTGGCTAGTTGCTTCGCAAGCATAGGCAGGTTATTTTTATTTTTTAAATACAGTTCTAAATTTCTTTAAATAGATTATTATAAAAAAAGTATTTTTTACTAATAAAATCTGAATTATATCTTTGATCTGTGCCTATATAGATGGTCTAGGGTTCACCCGATTAAAAAAGATCTATACAAAAGTACATTTATTAATATAGATTCAATCAAAAATACATAAAATTATATGTGTTTGAAACTAAATTAGCTAAACAAATAGAATGAAAGTAAAGTGACTAATACAAAACTGAACGAAAAAAACGCTACTTAAAAACTCAATACATATATCTTTAGAAACATTATATAATTGTGAGATGGGCACCTACTGATTACATTAATTAACAAGCTAAGTAAAGCAAAGCAAAGCCAAACAAAGCAAAGTAGCTGCATTCATAACGTAATTACTTACTTTGTCACAGTTCTACAAATCCTCAGATGGTCCTCGACTTCCCAAACAATGGTACTCCAATTCTCTCTGGGTTCTTGCTCTCTCATTCCATTCAGTGAAGTCCATAGATATTTTATATTGCAACAATATAATTACAGGTATAATATACATCCAAGGTATACAATATTGTAACCTAAATAGAATAACCAATCCCTAACATCTAATTAACTTCTTTATGGATTTCTGTGAGAAATCTTGTAAATATTTATCATGAACTAATTTATAGCCTCATAGTACTAATTCCTATTAACCTGATAGTACAAAAAACATAATCATTTAATGTATAGGTCAGTTGTAAAAAATGTTCAGGCGATTTTTGTTTCTAAAATTGTTGAAACTCGTAAAAATGTCTGGAAAGTCTTGTAATTTTGAGGAATAATTTCAAAAACTAATTAATGAGGTGAGGGAAGATATACCCGGTCGCGGTCCCTATTCACATCGGGGACAGGTTCGTTAAAACAAAAACAAAAAGGATGACACGAGCTTTGAATTGTCCCGGAGGTGGGTTCTAATGATAAAAAATGATGGGCTACATTTTAGGAAGTGTCCTTTACTGGTCAGCAAACTTTTTGTCGTTTGTGTAAAATATAAAAAAAAAACAACTTAAAAACAGGCTGGGTTTACTGTGTTTATTTTTAAATATATATTTAATTACTACAATTATGATTTATTAGTGTTTTGCCACTTCTATTGGAATACCTTATACTATAAAACTAGTTTCGCATGTTAAGCATTCATCATCATTTCTAAAAACATATATATATATACACTTAACTAAATATAGAATAGAATAGAATAGAATAATAAAAAAAAAATTATTCTGGGACAAAGTCCCTTAAGAATAATAGTTACATGACAGACCATAAGTTATATCTGGCCTAGAGATTATAAATTAGATAACAAAATAAAATAATTAAGAGTAAATACAATTTTTCAATAAAATAAGTAATAAGATGAAAAAAAAGAAAAATCTATACGCATATATAAACACATACACGCTACATACATACATAAACTATATTTACAATCAGTAAAAGAAAAAATATTATAAAGGAAATTGACTGAACAATAGATTTCTGATGTTGAATCTAGTAAAGGATGAAGAAAAAAAAAAATCAAAATCAAAATTATTTCAATGATACAGAAAACATTATCATATGAAGATTGTTTAAACAGACTAAACTTTTATATCTGATATCCTTGGGTGAAATTCATTAAAGCATCTATATAATTAGATAGCATCCGACTGGAGGGAGGAAAGGTGGTGGAAGAGGATTGTTTTAAAAGTTCCGAGGGAGGATGCATTACGAATAGAAGGAGGAAGAGAATTCCAAAGAATAGCGGAGCGGGCAAGAAAGGAACGTTGGAAAGCAGTAGTTCTGTTGGATGGGGTGTAGAGATCGGAGAGGTGGGACCTTGTATGCAATGATTGGATTGAGGACTTGAAATGTAGGATATTGTGAATAAACGGAGGGTTATGTGTGTTAATAACTTGGAAGAGAAATGTACCAAGGAAGTAATCTCTGCGGAAGGAAGGGGTAAGCAAATTCAACTCGGTGTAAAGATGGGAGACATGAGAGCGTCTCGAGGTTCCAAAAACAAATCTTATGAAGCAGTTCATGATACGCTTTAGTCTATCTTCAAGAACCATCGAGAGTTCACCATAAATCACACATCCATAGTCCAATTGGGGGAATATGAAGGAGGATACTAAGATATACTTAACTATATAGATATAACTTAACAAAGACTCTGGAGGGAAGCTAATACTTCAAGTAGAAAATAGCCTAAAATTGTATAGTTATGAATCATTAGAAATTATATAGCAGATCAATATTTGATGTATCCCACTTTGTGTTGAGTAGGAAAGGAAGAGAAGGAAGAAAGGGAAGTTTTAACCTCCATCTATCTACCTCCTCATCCTTTCGCCACTTTACCCCTGCTATTTTGCCTCCTCGTGTAACATGTTTCATTTCTTGTCTTGCATTTAAATTTTCGAAATTTTTGTTTATTTTCAGAACTGATTCGCAAAAAGTTTAAAAAAGATCCATTAAAAGTGAGAAATTATTCATCAATCCTAATTGTATTGATTCGCCTGTATCATTTTTATATCTTAAGGAAATTAATTAATAGTTCTAAAAAAAAGAAAAAATGCTTTATTTTTTGTCTTAATATTTTTAATATCTTTCACGTCCTGAAATTTTAGTTAATTCACCTCTGTAGCTTATTAAAAGATTGAATTAAACAAAATATGTTACAAAAATTAACTAAATAAGGTTCTTGATGTTGCCAATGTAATTACAACTTGTTTTGGTGACGTTTCGAGACTACATTGTTCTCATAATCATGCCAATGTTATTGGTGGATATGCTATCTACTACTAAATATAACATTCGAGTATACAAACTGAACTTTGGAAATTGAGAGGGGGGGGGGAGATGTAAGGGATAAAGGTTAATGTGGGTATTTCAAAAACTTAGTGGTATTTCCAGGTACAGGTAGATGAAATTACCGTTGATTGTGTAATATTTAAATGAATTAATGTTTTTTTATGATGTATATATTAGTCTGAATGTATTAAATTAGACTTGCATATGTTGAAATTTAGAACGGCTGATTTTTAAATGTTGCTACGGTTATAATTTCCTCAATATTTCGTTTAAAATTGTTTTGTTCGTCGTGAATAATTTTAGGAAAATGAAATTCAAAAGGATGTTTTGTTTGCCTGTAATGCGTAGTGAGAGATGTTAGCTTTAATTTTAAGTAACCAATGTAATTTATATAATAGTATTGTAACCTGTTTTTTTTTTCACTTTAGGGCATGATTATGAGAACAATATAGTCTCGAAACGTCGCTAAAAGCAGTTGTGATTTTATTGACTGAAACTCAAGAACCTTACTAAACATTTAATAGTAACAGTCAAGAAAATATAAATTTCCATTGGACTAGTTTTGTACTATTAAGAAGACTCGTCTACTTGCGGACTATTGCAGCAGACTGTTTATCTAGTACAGAAGGCAACTAGCGGGCCAGTGGGGAGCTAATGTGGTTAGCAGGGGGCAGGGGTTGGGGGCTATTAGTAACTCCTAACTCCTACCTTCCTCTCACTCTCTCTCTCTCTCTCTCTCTCTCTCTCTCTCTCTCTCTTCTCTTCTCTGGTCCCACTTAGCGTGTCATTCATTGTTCTCCAATAACTGCCTGCCTAGCCTAGCTGTTCCTAGCAACTGAATGCCCACTCTTCAGAGAGGTCATTGTCTCTATCCTATGAGGAATCTTGTTCATTATATTTAGTGAGAGAAGATGTATTATGGGTTCTTTCTTTGTTAGGACCATCAAACTTTTTTAAATGTGGTTAATTTTTGTTTGTTTAATATTATGGTACAAACAATTGAAATTCATCTTTAAGTCAGAAAATGCTTTTATTAAAGTATCCCATAGTTATTTATACTTGGTTTTTGTACTCATTGTTTTTTTATTTACGATGACGTAAAAGTCTCTATCTAGGCCATCTTTTCAGACGCTTCAGATAGTTATCGGAAACCGAGTGGAAGACTTGTGGATTTGAGTGGCTATGTAGGATATAATGCAAGGGTAATTTGATACGTGAGGTATCGGAAGCTGTTGACTACCAAAGCTCTCAGCTCTGTATTTCCAAATATGTTTGATTATTGTCGTGTGAATCTGGGTCTCTTGTAAATTATTGGATACTTTTAACATTTGTCATAGTTAATGTGGGAGTAGTCTATAACGTCGAGTGATTTCTTTTCGTTTAAGTCTAGTGTGTGGATTCCAAGTTAGACATTTGTCCAGAAGTAGTCCTGGGTAGCGGATTTGATCTACGGGGATCAAAACAATCAAAATTCGGTAACTCGAAAAATTCAGTAGGTCTAAGTGAAGCCCATTTTCCAATTACGTTTATACGATGAATTTTATTCGTTTACTAGAACAATAGGTAACTCGAAGTAAAATTTTTAACGAGACTATACAAATTTCCTGAGGCTGGAGGCTCTTTAAGTCGAAGTTTCCTAGAACCATGAATCTGTCTCAACCCTATACTCGCTTATTATCTATACTGTTTCATTTCGGGGACAAGGCAGACATTTATTGTGTTAATTATTTTTTGGGAGCATTGACAACCAGAGGTAGAAGCTGTCTTTGTTGCTTTGCACCCAATTCAGCGTGTAGCATCCCTACTTGTTAGCCCAGTCAAATAACCAGTTTTATACAGCAAATTTCGGAAAGGAAGGAATTTAGCTTAATTTTTGCATATACTTTCGTTTTGGCATTCTAAATAAGGGGTGAAAAGTCACCGACCTTAGCATGTTAGCATAATTAGACATTCAAGGTCAAAGGTCACAAAAATCAATTTTTTTTTTCAAAGATCTCGATTTTTTATCAAGAAGGTTACAAAACTTTTAGATGATAATATTCTTTATAATTTTGGTTCTATTAATTTTTATTTTCGGATTAATCGTTTTCGAGATTAGCGCGGAGAAGGAGAAGCGGGCACTAGTTCGTACCATCCAGGATCGTTTCACAGAAATATTGTCAGAAACAAAGTTGTAGATCATTAAATTTACTTTAATTTCATTTATACTTCTCTAGCAGTTGAAGCAAATATTTGAAAAAACACAGGTGAGTATTTTTACCTTAATTTTTGTTTGTATATCTCTGTCTGTATAGAATGTTTTATTAGAATATTTTCTTTTATTTCTTAAGAATTGTATGTCAGGTCAAGGTGCAGCTATATTGAGGTTTGAAATGGGTTACATTTAATTTTATTATTGGATTAATTTATGTAATGAATTATGAAATTGGATTTAATTGTAATGTATATTATATATTATTCATGATATATGTTCTTGATCAAGTACACACCGCCCGTCGCTCTCATTATAAGATGAGATAAGTGGTAACAAAGCAGCCCTATCGGAAGGTGGGGCTGGAATTATAGAAATCATAATCTAGGATTAGTTTTTATTTACATTAGAAACTCATTTGTGCAATTCAAATTGATTTGAAATATATTTTATTTAATTGTCGTTGTTTATTTATTTTATTTTGTTAGGAATAACTTTAATTATAGTATAATTTTTAGAATAAATTATTAGATTTATAGTTTATTTAACTGTGAAGGTTAATAATTTTATATATTATAAGTATAATTTATTTTTTGTACCTTTTGTATCAGGGTTTATCAATATATTTTATTTACTAATAGATTTCCCGAAATCAGAAGAGATATAATTATTTGTTTTTTTATGTGTCATAATAATTTATAAAATAATTATAGGGGTTATATGCTATTCATTTTTAAATATCTGGTTTCTTAATAAATGAATTTAATTCAGGATGAGTTATTGCTTTAGTATAATTTTATTTACACAAGTGAGGTAAAAATACTTTTCTCTACTGAAATATTTCACTTATTATGGCATCACTCCTCTTTATTATTCATCTATTAAGTTACGTTACATGTTTCGGGAAAACTATGTCCCATCCTCAGACTGAAAACAGTATTTCATTATATTACACTACTATTCTATTATTAACATCAATCAATACAACTCCTAGATTAATTAGCACATTACATATCATTATAATTTTACCTTTAACAGTTACTTCTCCTTGGTGTTAACACACCGTGTCTGTTCCTTTTACATATCTAAAATGATAATACTTCTACCTCATGGCTACAAGGGTCAATCTCAAAACTATTGTTATGAGTCCTTAGTTGGTCAATCTATAATATTAATTTGTTAATTATTCCTGCATATATTGTTCCTATTTTATCTGTGTCTGTTTTGTAGTTAACAGTATTATTAATTGTTTTATTGATGTAAATTGCCTCTTTTATTTTTCTACTATGTGTTTTGCTTTCATGTTGAAGGATTTTTACTTTTTCAAAATTAAATTTGTGGTTTAGTTTTTGTGCATGTTCTGATAAGGCTGTTTTATTATTGTTAGATTTACTTATTTTTTTCGTGTCATATTTATGTTGATTTATTCTTTTATATAGATTTTGCTTCGTTTCACCTATATAGTGTTTATTACAATCTAAACAGTCAATTCTGTATATATATCTTTTTTATTCAAATGTTCTATTTCGTTTTTTAGTTATTATATTTTTTTTTTTTTTTTTGTGTTGTATAATGCTACATCTATTTTAAAATTTTCATTTTTTAATTTCTTAATTACTTTTTGTGTTAATTCTGGTATATATTTTATTTTTTTTATATTTTTTAATATATGTTGTATTGTTTATACTATTTGTTAATTTACCACTACTTTTAACACTTTGTTCCATTTCTTCTATATTATTTTCCTTATTCATTGTATTACTATAATATTCTGTTATTTTCATTTGTTTTATTATTCTCGTGTTTTTATTATTATCTGTGTTTGGTTTCTGTTTATTATTATCCTTTATATCATTTTTTAATGTTTGTTTTCTATTATTTACATTTGTTTCATTATTTATTACATTATATACATTTTTATGCCACATTTTATTTATTATTTTAGTGGGCACCATATTGTCTATTAAATCATTAAAAATCTCCCTTTTTATTTGGTTAGTGTAAATTCTATCTGTTAATTTTATAGCTGTTTTTATCTAGTTTGCTATGGTATTTAGTTTTTGGTGGAGGGGGTGCTGCCTGTAAAAATTTAATAATCTATTGCTTGATTCTTCTTTCTTTATCCATTTTGTGTTTAAACTATCCTTGTTTTTTACTATTAACATATTTAAATATTTAATTTTATTTTCAATCATATTTTCTCTGATAAATTCAATTTTTTTATTTATTTTATTAAATCTATTAAATATTTCATCTATATCGTTATTGTTATTTGTTATAATTAATAGGTCGTCAATATATTTTACTATTAATATCGGTTCATTAATTATTTCTTCTTAAAAACTTTTTTACATTAAATAATTCAATGTTACTTCGCTTATATTAACTCCCAAACTTGACCCCATTGGAATTCCATTAATTTGTCTATAATATTCATTATCATAAACAAAATAATTATTATTTAGACAAATTTTCATTCCTTCGATAAACTTTTCTCTATAATTATCGATTTTTAATAACGTATATCTTGAACACCGTTGACCTATAAACAGTTTTATAGTAAGTTTAATTAGCTTTAATTTTTATCTCTTGTGTAACATGGGACCTTCTCCCCTTCCCAGGGACCGCTACTTTTAGTATGCTTACCTTCTAATAATTGCTAACAAAGCTGTGAAATCAAAAATAGTCGGATAATTCATGGACTCTCACTGGAGTCGCGCTTCTCCACCTCGCGAAAACACATTTTTCGGCAGTATTTTGGCTATAACCCCGAAACTAATTGTTCGATCCAAAATATATTTTTCCATCTGAAAGCTGGTTAAATTTACTATAAGAACCTGTATATTAAAGTTTGATTAAGTCCCATAAAATGTTCATGTCAGCACCCTCAGAACCGCTTACTGTTTTGAAATCTTTGAAATGTTTTTTTGGAACATTTTTCACTATGACTCCATAACTATTTGTCCGATCTAAACTTTCATTTTTTTCAATTAAAACCTGTTTTAATTTACTTTTAGGCCCTTTAAGTGAAACTTTGATTAAACTACGTAGTATACCCTAGCCACCACACTAAATATGTATGTTTTGACAACATCTGACGATTTTGACATTTTCAGTGGCCTTGCTTGGTTATATGTCGGAGGTTAATCAAAATTTCATATTAAGGGTCTAAAACCTTTGACCTTGAATATCTAATGAAGCTAACGTCCTGAGATCGGTGATTTTTCCCCCCCCCCCCCCGTATTTAGAATGACAAAATAAAGGTATATGCAAAAATTCAGGTTCATTGGTCCATTTCCGAGGTGAAAACCTTATTTGACTGAGCTATATATACAGAAGAAAGTTTCAGGCTATTTTTAATTATGCAATTAAAAAATTATGCACATGTATTTTATTATGTGTTTTTTTTGCGTTAGTATTTCATTTTCTGTTATTTTTTCTTTGAATAAGTTATTTAAAACAATAATTTGTTTAAAATTAATTACTCTTATATACATGCACACACACTCGAAAATATTTTTTTCGTGAACTCGATATCTCGAAAAATTGATAACTCGATGTAGATTTGCTCACCTTTCAACTTCGACTTATCGGGTTTTGATTGTAATATAAAAGGATACTTTAGGAATAAGAAGTAGGTTTTTGAAGAAGAGTAAAGGTTTTTTTATAATATTTTTTTGGGTTTATCTAAATTCTCCAAATTTATTACCATCCTTAAAGGTTCGGTTTTTTATTTAAATTTGCTTCTTCTGTACTTTCCTTTATTATAACTAGTTTAATTTAATTATTGCAGTTATTTTTTATTTATCAGTTGTTGTTTTTTTTTCAATAAATTCTTATAAGTTGTCACTTTTTTTTTTTATACCTAACAGAGTATCCTTGGCAGAAATATTATTCTTTATGTTGGTTATGTTATTGTATACCTTGCTCCAGCTTGTTATTGCTAGCCTATATTATGTATTGAAAATAATATTGATTATATAACATCTATCTATCTATTGTTACCTTGGATACATTAGATTCCTGTGAAGTCCCTGTAAGCCGAACTACTAAGATATTCCACCTAGCTGGCTATCTCCTTACTACCTTGAGGCTGCCTGGAGCTGAGTATTTTTCTGTGTACTCCTGTTTATCTGCTAAGAGCTGGCTGGAGTGTGTGGGCTGTTTACCGACCCCTGTAGCTCTACGTCCGAAGCTGTTTGCCTAGTTCTAGGTAGTTCTTGTACCTTCCAGTACCTTGCAGTAGCTAGGCACAGTCCTTCCCAAGTAAATATTTGCTTTCTTAGGCGTAGCTTTCTATTTGGGTTTGCCCACGCACACTTTATAGTGATATTAAGGATATCCTATATCTATCATTAGGCGTTTCATAGTTTTGATCAGATATCACAGAAGTGACTGGTTTTTTTTTTTTTTTTTTTTTTTTTTTTTTTTTTTTTTTTTTTTTTTTTTTTTTTACAACTTAATTGGATGTGAACTAATTTGGAAATATCTTATATCAAATATCTATTAACTGTCGTGGTTGGGACCTTAGCTCGGTTTTTTTTTTGTTCTCATCACATGAGCCTGTACTAAAAAAATAAAATGGCTGTGATATCCGAGACTAATCTTCCTAACCTGCAGTAGTAGATCCTTGACATCTAGACGTAACATTTCAAAAATTAGTCGAGTTTTTGTCACAGGCTCTTGAATTCAACTTATCTTTCTCAATACGTCATTGATTTTTTTTTTTTTTAAATTACTATCCTTACAATGAGAAAACCATATTTAGAACAAATACCCATGGTTACAACTATGACTCCTCGACCAACTGTGCGTAGTGAAGGAAGTGGATAGTCAGGAAGGTGGAAGAGATAAGGGCTTATCTCTAGGTACTTCCAAAGGAGCACCTACTTCATCTCCAGGATATAAAGTACTAGAAGGACCTCCATGTCCTTCGACTTCCTTATCCATGGCCGTAACAAACACCGATCGACTGATTAGCATAAGGCTCTACGAATAGAAGAGGATGGAATGAGGATCCTACATGAAACCTTTGTATGCAGATAGGCACTTTGAAAAAAGTCTAAGAATGTCTAGCGCAGCTTTATGGGAACCTATCGGTTCTTACTCGACGAATTTTGTTGGTTGTCTCTATCTGTAAGGTATTCTATGTCACTTATTATAGTATATATATATATATATATATATATATATATATATATATATATATATATATATATATATATATAGAGAGAGAGAGAGAGAGAGAGAGAGAAAGAGAGAGAGGGAGAGGAAAAGGTGTAACTTAGACACTCTTTTTTGTTTTTAAACAACTTTTAACTCATAAAATTCTAGATTTTTGTCTTTCATTACCCAACTATAACAAATTCCTTGAATGCGAGAGGGCAAAACATTTACAAAAGCTTCCAAAATAGCACCAGAGAAATGGGCCATGTTTAAAAAAAGTCACCAAAAATTGTTTTAATATTGAAAACAAGTTAGAAAAAACTGATTTTATTATTTACTTATGAATAATAAAATTACACGTTAGTAACTCACAAAAAATTGATCATAACAAACATAGACATTCTTACAACTATCATACCAGTCCTATAACCTTCTAATATTGAACGCTTTACTACATGCTAAATTATTTCCTGATGATGCTATTATTTTTGTTGTTATGATCAAATGTTTGTTAGTCTCTTACCTGCAATTTGATCATTGTTTGTTTATTTGGGCTTAACATCTATTATGTACAATTTGAATTATTCTTTTTGAAATAATAAAATCTGTTTTTACTAATTACAAATATATGTATAATTTGGTATATGTATTCCATCTGAGCGTGTATTAATATAATTTAATAGAACGTTTTTTGACTTTTTTTTATAATTGTTAATCCCTACCTCCTTAGATAATGATGAGGCTAGGCTTTGATCGAACCCAACAGTTTCTGTAACCTCTCGAACGGTTGCAGGAACACAGCATTCGCTATCGATAAACATTCGTTTGGTCATAGTAACCATCGACTATCGACTGCCTTCTAATTGTCTCTTTATCGTGGCGTTGTGGGGGGGGGGGTGGACATAAATATTCACGGTATGCAAATGCAGGCTGCACTCCGGCCGGATGTTCCCGTGCTCACAATAGGCCGTGGTTCCGATCTGTGGGGTTTGTGTATATCGATGTTATCTTCTACTGTATATTATACTATCGATGTTATCTCGTAATCGATTGTCGGATATTGTGGTTTCCTTTATCCCGGGTCGTGTGGGCGTAGCCATCACGTCTGTGTCCTTCTTCACAAAGCCTTCTATTGTAGGCTTATTCCTTTACTTAATCTATTCTCAGATATATTATTTTTACTATTATTATTATAATAATGATTTTTTACATATGAATGGGATTACTCTAAACTATTTTAACCTGAGATATAAATATTATTGTTGACTTTCACTGGGCATGATTTTGCATTTTGTTTATTTTTCCATGTAAAGTTAATATTTTTAGGATCTTCCCAACTTCTTCCTCCAAGCACCGAATTCACGACAGTCTTACGAAGAAACCGTCGACTACAAAATCAGGCGCCTCAAACATCCCTCCCATCCCGACCTCCCAAAATAATCAATCTTTCCTCAACAACTACCCAACAGAACCCACAACCAGTAAACCAACAGACCAACACCCCAATTCAAACTCATGAGCAAACCATATCTCAACAAAATCCTAGCCAAATTCCATTCCAAGTACCATCTTCAAGACAGTTTAACCTTCCGCCTCAAAGATCAGAACCCTATCCTATTTCCTCCCAGGGTTCTAGTGATATCTCATCTATTCTTTCCTCCTTCCTCCGAGAACTCCAAGATACGATCAGACCCTTAATTACCCTCCTCACAAGAGCCCTGTCAGATATCACGTCTATTGTTCCTCGATGATCCAAAACTCCTTGGCAGTTCTTTTATGGAACGCAAATGGTTTGCTCAATCACAGGAACGAACTAGACATATTCTTACACGACAATAACATTCACGTTTGCCCTTATTACCGAGACCCACTTGACGCCTACCCATTATTTCCACATCAAAGACTACATCACTTACAGAACTGACCACCCCGATAAAACAGCCCACGGTGGTACTTGTATCCTTATCCAAAGATCGCTAACTCACACTCTGATTCCTTCCTCTCCAACTGACACCATTCAGTCCACCGCACTAATCCTATCCACTTTCCTATTTAACATTACTCTTTCAGCTGTATATTGTCCTCCAGGAAATAGCCTTTCCCAAAATATTCTGCAATCCTTATTCCAATCCTTTGGGCAGCGCTTCATTGCAGGTGGGACTATAACGCTAAATACCAGCGATGGGGCTGTAGAACATCCAATCCCGAGGTAGTGTTCTATCCAGTGTATCATCCTTAAACAATTACCCTATCCTTTCTCCTAACAATCCTACCTACTGGGCCTACATCCCTAAAAAAACGCCCAGATATACTGGACATATTCGTTACCTCGCAAACACCTACTTCCCAAACTACAATAGATTCCTTAGATGACCTTTCCTCAGACCATAGCCCGGTTCTGCTGACCTTACATTCTACTCCTATAATCAAACCTTCTCCTCCATCCTTAATAACTGGACGGGTGGACTGGGACAAATTCCGTTCGGCTTTAGAAAACCATATTGATCTCAAAATTCCACTAAAAACTTGTCAACAAATAGATGCAGCAATAGAACATCTTACTAAATCAATAGAAACTAGCATAACAGAAAATACCTCACAAAATAGATTAAGACACTCAGAAGGCATGATCTTACCTCAACATATTCGGGTATTGCTAGTAGAAAAACGTCGAGCTAGAGCCAAATGGCATAGAACTCGATACCCATCTGACAAAACCATTTATACCAAATTAACTAACAAACTTAAATCAGAACTTAAAAAACTAAAATTTCAAATTTTACAAAAACAAACTGAACAACTATCTGTTTTCGACAAATCATTATGGACCACTACCAAAAGACTATTAAATTTAAATCCTTCAATCATCCTCTCCTTACTCCAGCTCAAACCTGGACCAAATCTGATTCAGAAAAATCTGAGGTATTTGGTGAACAATTACATAATACATTTATACCTCATTCTGACATCCTAAATCCTTACCACATAGAATTTATTGAAGCGGAACTGACTATTCCTCTCCAAATGACCCTTCCTCCTAAAGCCTTCCACCCTTCAGATATAATATCCATAATCCATAGATTGCCCTCCAACAAAGCTCCTGGACATGACCTTATTACCTCACGAATCCTCAAAAGCCTACCAAAGAAAGCAGTATTACTCCTAACTTATATTTATAACGCTGTCCTCCGTACAACATATTTTCCCGATTCCTGGAAATTATCAATTATAAAAATGATCCCAAAACCTAAAAAAACCACCAGAAAATCCTTCCTCATACAGACCTATTGCTCTCCTGCCTATCATAGGCAAAATCCTTGAAAAGCTCCTTTTGAAACGCCTTTATCCCTTCCTTGATTCCCATCACATTATTCCTGATCACCATTTGGATTTCGTCAGTTTCACTCCACTACCCAGCAGTGCCATCGCGTGGTGGATGTTATCTCATCTGCATTGGAGCGCAAGATGTATTGCACGGGTGTCTTTCTTGACGTTGAACAGGCCTTTGACCGGGTTTGGCATCCAGGACTGCTTTATAAACTTCGCCAATTCCTTCCATCTACATATTTCCTCATCCTCCGTTCCTACCTTTCTGATAGAGTATTTAAAGTTAACCATAACTCCACATACTCATCTATCTTTCCTCAGACTGCTGGTATTCCACAAGGTAGTATCCTGGGTCCCATTCTTTATACCGTGTATACAGCTGATATCCCAACTCATCCTAATACTATCCTTACAACCTATGCTGATGATACCAGCGTGTTATCAGTCAATGACGATCCTTTTGCTGCTTCCCAGACACTCCAGTCACATATCACTTCCATTCAAGAATGGTGTCATAACTGGAGAGTTAAGATAAATCCTAGCAAATCCCAGCAAATAACCTTTACTCTCCGTCGAAAACCTACCTCATCCTGTCCTCCTGTATCCTTTAATGGCGTACCACTGAATAATGTGGAAAACAAATACGATACCTGGGATTTTATCTGGACAAGAGACTTACCTGGAACCCTCACACAAGATTGAAAAGACAAGAAGCTGCACGTCGATTTCGACTGCTTCAACACTTACTAGACAAACGTTCAAATCTCCCGATTCACTACAAGAGACTCATCTATATGACGATTATCAGACCTATTTGGACTTACGGAATAGAGTTATGGGGATCCACCAAACCATCGAATTCTTCCCGCATCCAATCACTCCAATCCAAAATCCTTCGAAAAATCCTTAATGCTCCTTACTTTGTCACAAATGAATTAATCCACAATGACCTGAATATCCCATATGTCGCCGATTTGGCACGAACCAGATACCTATCCTTTCATAATAAACTTACTCCCCATCCAAATCCACTTGTAGCACAACTTGCTTCCCATTCCATTCCTGGCAATCCTCCGAGGCGTCTGAAAAGAAGATGGCCTCGTGATCTTCTTCTGTAAATATTCATTAGAGTACTAGCAATGGGTAGTTCCTCTACAAGTTCTAATCATGCCATTATTTTGCATTGTTTACAGCATATTTACTAAATGTATTTTTATTAATACAGTTGTAAATTTCAATTAATAAAAGAATAAAAAAAAAAAAAAAAAAAAAATATTTAAGAAAACATCCAGCTGATATAAATTTCCTGGGCTACCTAAACCGATCTGATATACTTTGATTTTTTTTTTTTTAAATACCATAAATCTAACTTATTTATATTAATTTATTTATTTAAACAATTTATTATTGAATTGTATCCCTCGTTACACTGTAGCCTTTTACTAATAACTTGGGATCAGAAATCATTTGAGCGGTCGGAAAGGGGAAAATAGGTTACATAAAATTATTTAGAATATTTAAATAATCATTAAATCGACGAAATTAAAAATAAATATTTATATTTATAACAAATATTCCAGTTTTGTAAAAAATTAAAAAATCAAAGCTCGGTGCTTCCAAAAAAATATATTACTGTAATAATTGACAAAGGTGGTATTAGAGACATTATAAAGAGGAGCGCTGAGAATTCCTAGGTTTGGCTTGCCCTTACATAAATCGATTTTTATGTATAGTCTGCTTGTATTTGTATTTAATATTTTTTCTCAATTTTCTTTCTTCTTTTTTTCACTATTTTTGTTATGATTTAATTTTTTTTCTAACTTATGTTATAATAGGATAGACGCGTTAAAGTTTTCGAAAATAATGTACTACGTGGAATATGCGCCCCAAAAAAGGATGAAGACACGGGAGAATTAAGAAGGATTGACAATGCAGAACTTCACGAATCATATCCGATAAATATAGTTGAGGCAATAATGATCGAATTCCCTAAAAAGTAATCAGTTTTGAGCCTTCGGGTAAACTAGTGAGGTGTAGATGGGAGGATTGCGTCAGGGCCGACCTGGGAGATTTGGGTTTTGGGCAGTTGGAGGGAGGTGTCATTATTTATTATTATTTTATAATTTGTATATTTATGGATTATTTATGTTCAGTAACATATTGTTTGAAGGAAACCATTGTCAACACTAAAAGCTTATTCAATTACAAAAAATGACATTTTTTTACATCACCTCTTGAAGAATACAGCTTCAAACAGTAACTGGATACATAGTTTAATTTTATTTATATAAAGTATTTTTTTCTTGGCAGAATATTAAGTATTTCTTATTGTAGGTTATGTTGATATGTTTGTTGACTTTTTTAAATTTGTGATACACCTTCCAGCTGTTGGGACGGACAGGAAGTCCCTGTGTATCTGATCCTGGGGAAGACGAAGCTGCTAAAGATATAGCCCGAACCCAAACTGAAGATAAAGATGAAAAGATAGCCCTGGCCTTCGGAAGCAGATCGGTGCGGTCGTCCCCTCATCTTCGGTAACTACCGGATCCCAGCCACCTCCAACCTGGCTATCTTCCTCCGACCTGGGTATTTTGCTTCCAATTATCTCCTATTACCGCCCCGGATAGAGGATCGTTAAATGTTTCGGGGTTTATCATGCCAGAGCTGCTCTATAACAGGCCTATAACCTCCTCGGTTCTCATTAGCTGCCTAATTCACTCAGCCTTCCATCAATTCTCCGGTCACCTTTCAGCAAAATTTACGATAACTTTATTAACAGGGTCGAGTGGCTCCGAAAGGGCATCGCTCTGCCAAACACTAAGCTTAATGTTAAAGTCCCCGTTGCTTTAGTATAAAATTAAAATAATAATTATTTTATTAATTATTCGCCATTCAATAAGTCACTTTCATTTTATTTATTGGTATTTTCCGGATTGGTTTGAAACGGTTTCATTCTTTCTTAAGATTTTTAATTATTTAATTTTAGAATATTACGTGATGTATTTGATCGATTTATGGCAGCGAGACATGGGTCCTAACAATAGTCATGGAAGAAAGCTTTGCTTATGGAAATAGGAAAATATATGGACAAATCTACTCTGAAGGGAGAGTGGAGAATTACAAGCGACGAACTAAGAGTATTGTGGTATAGTATAGTACCCAGATATTGTGAAGTTTATATATATATAAAAGAAAAAAGGAAGTTTGAGGTGGCTTGGTCGTGTGGAAAGTAGGGAAACCGCTGCATGGGAATCCAGGAAGTACTCGAAGACGTGGTCGTCTTGGAATGAGATGTTTGACGTAGAAGACTTATGGCAGTTGGAGGTCGGAGAATGGAAGAATGTTGCTGCCGATAGATCTTCCATGTTGGAAGTTGTGATGATGGCCTCATGCTTCGAGAGCAGTAGCGCTGAATATAATAATAATTATTCCCTCATATTTATTATTGAAAGGTTTCAAAGATTACATTGAGGTTTCTACTACTGAACCTAATGATATTTTATTCCCTGCACCTTGAATTAGGTTGGCATTATTATTCAAACCCTCAATCTGAGTTTTCTTATCTGAAGCTATATAAGATCGATGGTCATTGGTTGTAAGATATCAGGGAGGAGTATATTACGAGTGCAAGATGAAGGGAGGAATCCTATTGGCTGTTAGGACGACCTCAGGGGTTCTTAGCCCCCTTCAACCTACTAATGGGATTTGCCGTAGTAGAGGCGTGAAATGGAACGGTTACCGTTAGCCAATCAGAGCTTTAGGTTAGCCTCGGTGCACTATTTAAATTACTCTCTCACACTTCTCTCGATGCTAATAGCGTCCTCTTGAGCCTGTCGAGCAAGTTTCAAGGTTCTTGATTCCTGATTTGAAATCTACATTGATACATGCTATTGGTTTATTTGAGTAGTTATATTTAATACCGTGAATGAAACATCAACTTTATTGTTATATATATGTGTATATATATATATATATATATATATATATATATATATATATATATATATATATATATATATATATATATATATATATATTTGCATGGTCTGTGAATTATTTGGCACTTCAATTAGAATTTTCAATATTAGTTCTGAAAACACACCAAAAAAAAAAAAAAATTTAAAATACTGAACACATCAGGAATGCAGTCAGAAAGAGGTAAACAAGTCCAAATAAGAAAATTATGTTAGAGTGCCAACGTCTCGCCTTCTTCAGGTATCTTGAGTCATTGCTTGTCTCGCCTCCTGTGTGGTTCGGTAGCCTTGAAGAAGATCTGAAAGGCAGGTCGAAACGTTGACACTCTCTTACAGTTTAATTTTTACTTGGACGTGTTTATTTCTTTCTGATCGGACCTCTGTCAGAATCTTATATCATACTCAACAGTCAACTATTTTCTCATCAAAAAATTCAAAAGATCTGCGATTTCATTTACAGATTATAAAAATTAATGTTAAACATCTAAGTCAATTAATCAGACAAATTTAAGAAAGAAAAGCGTAAGAGACTTTATAAGCTAATGGTGCATAGAGTGAACTGTGGAAAATATAGAAATTGTGGGAAGAGGGAGGTAGTCAGCTAAACAATCTAGTAACGATTCCTTAGGTTTTTCTTATTACTCCTTGGTTTTACTATTCCTGCTGTGAATAACTAAAATTTCGCTTGAAGTACACCATGATGGTATAGAAGGATCAATGCAATTAGGATTGATGAATTAATTGCCACTTCTATTGAGATTAATTTATTAGAAAACTAATTTCGAATGCTAAACATTCATCTTCAGTTCTATACAATATTGTCAACACATCAGCAGTATATTGCATGGATTATATCGATACCTCGAAGGTACAGAACATTAAGTCACATTTCCGTAACTTTACAGGAGAGCAGTTTAAAGAAAAAAGATTTCGTTTCCTAAACTGTTTATTATACTTATGTGTACGAAATAAATCTTGACTTTCTATCCAGGCTAGAATAGGATGGGGACCCGCCCTTCCTGATCTAATTGGAGTACATAAGGACGTTATGCCCTCCCCAAAAAACAAATAAATAAAAACATTTTTATGTAACTTACCTTACAATTAATTAGTCGAGGACATATAATTCTACACCTCTGTATAAAGAGGGGGGAAAGGTGAATAAGAATACGTAACAATGTATTTTGGGTTAAAAAAGGACATAGTGTTCTGTACCTCCGAGCTACAGATGTATTCTAAAGTTCTCAAAAATGTAAGACATGAAATCAATAGGTTTAATTTTTGGGGTTCAGCATGGGATTTTGTTTCTAATAGGAACGGAAAAATCCAATAAGTCATGGAGGAAATCCCATGATGAAACTCAAATATTTAACTTACCTGACTCATTTCTTTTTTCACAATGGATATATTCTAGAGATCTGTTAGATCTTCTCAGGTGAGTACCAATATTTGATTTCTTGTCTTACATTTTTGAGAACTTTAGTATGTATAATCCATATAACATAGTGCTGTTGTGATGAAAAAATTGTGTATGTTTTAGAACTGAAAATGAATGTTTAGCATTCGAAGCTAGTTTTTAAATGAAAACAATTTCAATAGAAGTGGCAATTAATTCATCAACCCTAACTTTTAAATTTGTTATTGGCATTATTTATCTGATTATTTAAACAAAATTTTGAATTTTTTGTATAAGTGTTTATTATTTCTAACGCTTCTTAGTTATTTATTATAGGCTATTTATTTATTTATTTTCGTTAATCCTAATTGTATTGATCCTTCTATACCATCATGCCTACTTTAACACATTTGAATCAGTTCAATCGATCACCTTTGGTCTGTATATTTCATTGATAAAATTCATTCATAAAGCTCCATTCATGTTTGAACCTATCTGCCACCCCTCCCTATATAGTTAGCTCTCTGCATCTGAATATTATCATTATTAGTGCACTAAAGATCACATCACATTACCCTTCCTTCGACCTATTGCTATAGCTACTAGAGGCTGATGGAGGGGGGAGGGAGAGGGCGGCGAAGACTATTGGAGACGATACTACGGCAGATTTATTCATTTCCTTGTTCCCCTTCATTTAGCAGAGAACGAGGCAGACAGAGGCAGAGAGAGTAAACAAGCAATCTGTAGCTCATTCATTCGCTCAATTTCTTGCAAATTATTTCCGCTAGGTCGTCCTCTTCTCCTTCTTTGGATCGAGATGTTTCCATTCTCTCTGTCCCCCCTCCCCCTCTCCTTATCTCTTTTATTGTCCCTTTATTTTGCATTTAGTGCCTACTTACTCTGGGCAAATGAGATTCCACTGTTACGATAACTGTCTTCTTTTGAATTGAATTCATTGAAATTTAATTTGGAGCATTTTGTATTAGCATTAAGAAAAAAAAATAAAGAATAAATCTCTTAGCTAAAATCACAATGGATACGTACAATATACGTTTTTATTGTTTGCCATTGTTTACTTCTTTTTCCGTTAAAAATCAAATAAAATGAATTAATTCCTACCTGACTATAAAAACAATACATGATGGATATGCCTATCTAATATCTATTGATTCCATATCTACTGATCTACTGCTCCTGTTGAGGAAACCGTCGGCATTTTTTCGACCCGAGCTACACCGACAAATCCTGTAGCACTTACAACCCATGATGGCTCTTGGGTTCAGTACTTAGCTAAGGCTGTGCTGTTACTGGGCCAACGGTCGTGAAAGGAGATATGGTCTAAATCTCGCTCATCCGCATTTTTTCCCCAACTAAGGTTACCCACTTCTTTAGAGAATTAGAGAGTATCAAAGAACCCTTTAAACTAAATAATGTAGTCAACAAGAGATTTCATTCAGTCAAAGTAATATAGCTCCTAGGTCTTAGTGACAAATGTTATATAGCAAAGAATATACTCCATTAAATTTCTGATATGAAAAAACTGGCAAATTTTCGATCAGAGCAACACAAACAAAAAATTTTATATTTTGAATGTGGGGAAAAAAAAATTATTATTTTATAACAGTTCTCATTAGTTCAATAAAAGTTCTACATTAATAAGTCCTTTGGCCATCTTCTTTTATAATCCTGGGAGGATTATCGGGAATGGGTTGGGAAGCAAGTTGAGAAACTAGTGGATTCGAGAGGGTATGAAACACGTTAAGGAATGATAAGTATCTGCTTTGTGCCAATTCAGCAACATATGTGATATTGGTTAAATTCAAATATTATATCTGGAAAAGTTAATACATGGATACATTTAAACAATTAAAAAGTTAATATGTACATGGAAAATTTAATATAGAAGTATGCGTTAATACTTAAGGATTACTCAACATTTTAGCTGTTGGTGTTGCTCTAATCGAATCAAATTTTAATGGATTATATTCGTTGTTATACAACATTTGTGACAAGATCGTGTCGTTTAGGAGCTACAGTGAGCAGCAAAAGTTTTCGAACACCTACTACATTCCCTGAAATACGATTATTATAATTCTTGTTGTAAAAAAATAACTTTTTTGGCGATTTCATATTCTTCCTCATTCACGTGAAAAACATACCTAATAATTAAAAACCCCAAAATATGAATAGTATTTATGTATTTACTCTGTAAATAGAAAAAAGTGTAAACTGACTGCAGCAAAAGATTTCGTATAGCATCGAATTATCTTCTTTAATTCCTTAAATACTTAAGATGATGTAGAGAACTTCAACTAGTTGTTAATCCTGCCTCTTTCTAGTTTTTTTCTCATCAGTTTCTACCAAAACAGTGTTTTATAAAAAGCAACGGCCGGATATTCAGAATACCTCTATTCAACAGCGGTTACATGTACTTTTCCTTAGATAACGGCGATGTTCTTACGTCCAGATTAGTTCAATGGTTAATATACCTCGTTCAACGGTCCAATACGTAATCCAATGTTTTAAAAAAACGAAAGGCTATTACATAAGGGCCGATCGGGATGGCCGAGAATTTGCTCTCACCGGGATGGGAGGAGTTTGAGTTGAGATGAAATGAGAAAAGTTAATCCTGACCTGAAAATACCAGCCAGAAAAGACAGCAATGAAAGTTAATTTCGAATTTGAAAATTTGAAAATTTGCCAGCCCTAATGCAATTAGAAGAGACATAAGAAAAAATGGATTTCAGGCCAGAGAAAATAGAAAAAACATTTTTAATTTAGAAAATTAGGCTCGAAAGAATAAAATGCGTTAAGAAACATTTAAAATAAACTCCCAGACTACTAAAATGACGTCCAGTTAGTCTACGAAAGGAAATTTAATTTGATAGACGAATATTACTTCTTTCCTATTTACCCTGGCCTGAACACTATTTTTTCTTATGTGTCTTCTAATCCTTTTAGGTCTGGCAGATTTTTCCAAATTCCAAATTTACATTCATTGCTGTCTTTCTGGCCGGTATTTGGAGGTCAGCATTAACTTTTCTCATCTCATTTCATCTTAGACTCTTCCCAATCTCGTAGAATGCAAATTCTCGACCTTTCGTTTTTTTAAAAACATTGGATTGTGTGTTGGACCATTGAGCGAAGTATATTAGTCATCGAACTAATCTGGACGTAAGAACGTCGCTGTTGTTGGGAGGAAACATATGAAACCGTCATAATAATGGTATTTTAGTGAATGTAGTTGGTGTATGAAAACTTTTGATTCTCACTGTATGTTGGTTTGAGTGAATCAAATCTTATTGCCTACGTTTTTTAGGTGTTGGGAATTTTTTGATACATGGCTTAATTTTAATCATTATCATTTTACTGTATACTAGTTATCTGTTACATTTTATTTATCCAGGATAACCATTCACATTTTGTTGCAATCATGTTTATCTTTTATTTTTCTATTTCATATTAATTTTTAATTTCCATACCGTTTGTATTAAGTTTTAATATATTTTAAATTCATTTTCTGTCCTTCCTTTTTGTTTTCTTCTAGCCCTGATGAAGATTCGCATTATAAACCGAAACGTTGGCACAATTAATTAATAAAAATATATCTTTGTAAATCGAAGCACACATCTCAACTATCTTCTATATCACACCACTATAGACCTTTTGATATATATGTGGCTCTTAGAACATACACCTCCTTTGTTCTGTATCAATAAATCGAATTCGAATTTCCTGTTGAATCGAAGTAAAAAGCAATATAACAGGAGAAAGGGAATCTATTGTAGATAGAGGATAAGGAAATAAAAGATAAAAGAAAGGGAAAAGGGAGATGTAGAAAGGGGAAGGGCCTGGGGGAAGTGTATTTGCCTAAGGATGCTAAACAATATGCTGATAAGGCACTTCTTGGATTGACTGCCATGGATCTCTCCTTCTTCCATTCCTTCTGCTCCTTCCTCTTCCTTCCATCTTAGTTCTCCCAAATACCACTTCCTCCTTCATAGTCTGTCCCTCTGCCCTTCCCTGAGGAGAAGTTATCGATAGGGATACACCTTTTTCTCTCCCGACCCTGCTGCGGTAAAACCGATTTGCGACCTATCCAATTGAATGGGATCGAGATCCCTTCCACAGATCAAAGGGTTGGTCTTTATCCCTTTATACCTTATACCTTTATACCCTTCCTCCTGAAAAACATCCCTAATTCCTCAGCCCCAATCTCTTTCCTTTCCTTTTAATGAGATATTATATTTCTGAATTTATGAGAATAATACAAATAAAAATATCTTAATTTTCTTTTTTACAGATGCAATCAATATCTCTTTGATCAATGTATTATAGGCGGAATGAGAAATATTTGTTGGTGTTTATCTTAATTTCCTGATGTAGTCAGATAGTTTATAATGCTATTTGTTTTTATTTATTTATTGTAATTAACATCTGTCAGAACAAAAGACGTCTAATAAAATTGCCGAAGATTTTCATTAGTGTCGAGGAGGTCTTTTCAGGCGTTTCGAAGAATAATCGGAAATCGGATGGGAAGCAAATTAAGATACATGTGGATTTGGATAGCTATCTAGTTAATGACAAATTATGAACCGATTATAAAGGTTATAATGCATATAGTCCGGTCAAAGAGAGCTGAAATGAGGGGCGTGGTGTGTATTAAATATGCGATAATTTTTGACTTCACAAGCTTCGTAAGAAGTAGTTAGAAGGTAAACATAATAAATGTCCACACGCCCTTGGGGGGGGGGGGGGGGGGGGAGCTAACGGTGGGGAGAGAGGATAGAAGATCCAATTTCTTGGTTTTTCAATTATATCTCGAAAATGGCGGACTCTACAAAAATATGTTTCAGACCAAAATTAAAGTCGATCAAATTTGCTATAACATTGATCATATACACATTTGTCATAATCTCAACGGTTTTCAAGATATACGTTATTAAAAATTGATAATTTTCTAAAAATTTTTGTTTAACCTCTTTTTGTTTCGTATATCTGCGAAGCGTATGACTTAATAGTTTTCAGTTTGAGTTATTTTTTTTTTCTTATTGATTATCCCATTCAGGGAGAAATTGAGTTTTTAGAAAAACACCACACATAAGGCTTAGATGTTTTTATATCTTTGTTACATTTAAAATTTATTGTGAAGGTCCTAATACATGAAGGTGGAAATAATCCATGAAATATAATATAATAGCAATATATGCGTAGTGAGCTTCCTGTACAATATAATATAATGTAATATTATTAAATAATGCTTGAAGGAGATTGTACAAAGATGTGAGGCAGAAGCTCTCCCCGACAGCTACCTCACATCTCACATCTCACATCCAGAATACCTAATACTGTCAGCCTCTAAGAAGTTGTGTGTTATGTATGGTGTATGGTGTATGGTGTATGGTGTATATGGCGTGCTGTATAGTACATCCCTCGGGGCTTTGCACAGACTTTCTGACGTGGCAGCTCTCTCAGCGACAACATTCAATCTTATTTAACATATGTTCATTTTTATGGAATACATATGTCGAATAAATGCGTAGTATAACTCATAATAAATTTATTGCTGACAGATACATTTTTATGCTCTCATACAATTATTATAATTTCAATTTAACTGCTACGGTGGTTCAAGGTGCGCGGCTGTGAATCGGTACAGCTCACTACCATTTTGACCTGAAACGCCGTTCTAAAAACATTTACGCTTCCTTTAACAGTTTTTACTTCTCCTAATGTAGATCTAGTACTTTATATTATTTCCAATACAAACTTTAAATAACTATTCATTTTTTTTTTTTTTTTGAAGTTATTCACATTTTTTTTATTATCTAGCCAGTTTAGTTAGCGTAACCGTACTTGAGTTCTGGCTATTTTAAAGGAATTTTCCATCGCGCTCTTTACTGCAAAACGTTTTAGTCTAGCTTATTTAATTTTGACTTCTTCTTCAAATTCAATTGATTGATATGCCAATAGTAATAACGGCTAATAATTAAAAGTTAAACTATGCACAAAGAATGTGTTTGGAAAATTTAAAATATCAATTTTAACTATCCGCCTTGTAAAAAATTAATTTAAATTGTTTTCGGCCTTCGTCGCAAACCTACGACATCCCGCCCTACAGTATCCTTTAGTGATATTCCACTAATCCCTGTTGAACAGATCCACGACCTAGGAATCCACTTGGACAAACGACTAACTTGGAATCCACATACAAGACTAAAACGACAAGAAACTGCCCGTCGTTACAGACTACTTCAACTGGAGGCTTTTTTTAAACAGACGTTCAAAGCTCCCAATTAATTACAAAAGACTGATTTAAATGACTGTGATTAGACGTATTTGGACATACGGAGTTGAGCTTTGGGGCTCTACTAAACCATCCAATTCATCTCGTATCTATTAGATACTTTTATTGACACTAAACTGACGTAGGAATTTATTTCTCAATTCATTTATAGAGTGGCTCCACTAAACCATCCAATTCATCTCCTAAACTATCCAATCCTTACAATCCAAAATCATCCGAAAAATCCTCAATGCTCCTAACTTTGTCACCAATAAACTTATCCATAAAGATCTTAATGTTCCATATGTTTTCTGATTTAGCCTAAACCAGATACCTATCCTTCCATAGTAAGCTCCATAACCACTCCAATCCACTAGTCTCCTAACTTGCTTCCTCCTCCTCTCCCTGATAAACCTCCGAGGCGTCTGAAAAGAAGATGGCCTAGAGACCTTTTAGTGTAGATTTTATTGAAGTGCTACTCGTGAGTAGTTCTTCACAAGTTATTTACATGCCATTGTATTCACTATCAACACATTTACTTGTTGTATATTATTTTGTACAGTTGTAAATATCAATAAATGAAAAACAAAAACAAAAAAACAAAAAAATTCGGTAAATATTTTATGTAACCTTTTGACAGGCAATGTATCATGGAGGATACACATATTTAATGCCTTTTGCTCAATAAATGACAATGTCCGACGCGTTATCCTAATCGTAATCGCCTAATATCCTTTATTTAACCTTGAATTTCATGATACATGATTGAGGTTAGTGTGGCTATAACCATTCAAAGGGGAAAAAAAAAGAAAGAAATATTTTAAAAAATTCCTGGCCTGCCCGTTGAAGGGTTAATGTATATTCGAATCAGATAGGTTTATTTATTTTTCTGTTTTATTCTTTTGTTTTTCAAAAAAGTTTAAATTATCTACGTCATTCATGGAAATATATAATTTTATAAAAATTGTTTAGTGTTCCTGCTCTGCCTCGGTAAATGTAAATGTTTTTTTGTTAATGTTAATATGATAAATGAATAAAAAATTACAATAATACAATCATCAACAACTGCAGTTAAAAATAATCAGACTAACTTAATTGTTATCAACCAAGAGCATCAGAACCCCCGCCAACAGCTGAGGCATTTGTTGACACCTAGTTAGCTCCATGTTTTCAGCCCCGCCTATGATAGCAGTAGTGGACAAGTGCTTGGCTAGTTCACCAAACTGTGGCGAAATTAGTGCACCCTCTCGCCTTCTCAAGCCGCGCCTAGTGTATTTCTTTTTTGCTTAGTTTAAATTTTTTTTTTTGTAATTTTTTGAATATTGAATTTTTATATTAGTGAAATGACGATTTTAATTTTAAATAACTGTTTTATCTATGATTTTATTACCATCCTCAAGAATGAGTTCATTATATAAACTCATAAAGGGCGCATCCATGGTTATATATTATCAAACTAATATATATTATATAATGTATAACTAATATATATATATATATATATATATATATATATATATATATATATATATATATATATATATATTATATTTTTTACCTTTATTATAGAAAAAAAATACTGGTTGAATCAGATAATGTTTCTTTTTTTTTCATTAAAATTGTTATTTACTTGAAGGCGAGATAAGTTTGAATTTCGTTCTTGATGAGGAGAAATGGTAAGTTGACACGTTTACCTTACTTTGTGATGAGTTTATTTTCTATTTTCTTTATAGAAAACTTAAACTATCAAGCGTCGCTGTAAACTTTTTACTCAAACTTCGTTTACGATATCTAACAACCTTAGTAAGTTCTGGGTCTAGTCCTCTAGGCTGTATAAGTATTGCAATGTCCTTGATGATTAACTAACATTAATAATAATTGACATTCTATTTTTAATTACCATGATAATTAACATTACATTATTTAAAAAAAATATATCTATCTTCTATTAAGGACAGTAAATTTTTAATTTGGAAAAACCATTATTTAGTATTCCTGACAAGGTTTGTTTTTGTCTCTTCTCTTTTTAAATTAATATTTATTCGTTTTATAATTTTTCACTATTACTATTTACTAATTGGTTATTTAATTTCATGAAAAAAAAAAAAAAAAAAAAAAAAAAAAAAAAAAAAAAAAAAAAAAAAAAAAAAAAAAAAAAAAAAAAAAAAAAAAAAAAAAAAAAAAAAAAACTCCGACCGCTTGATCCTGCCGGCTAAAGAAACAATAACATGGAACATGTTTTAGCGGTTGACATCAATACTCATTTCTTTCTTTCTTTTTTCAAGATCCAACTTACCTATTTTCCCGAGAAATCAACACTAGAAAAAAAGAGATCGAGGAAGATCGGTCAAATCCAGGTTAAAATTTTTCATTTCTTTTAGGAGAAACAGTGTCAAAAAGGAGCTCACTCATTAGACACTGCCTCCGAGTGATAGTGCAATTTATTGTAACGTGAGTTAAGCTCTTATCTGCTCCTACTCTCCTAATATCACATTATCAAACTTCGCGCGTCCTTATTCGATCTCAGTCTGAGGTTGCCTGGTTATACTTATTCTTGCCACAAAGTCTTCCTAATCTTTCAGTCTTCAGGAGCATTCCCAGTCTTCGTTAATTTGTTGTTCCCACGTCATGAAAAATCATTGCCCTTACCAGAGCATTGAAGTGCATTATTTTGCGTTTAAGAACAAATTATTTTTACTATAGATTTCTCTTGTGTATATATATATACACACACACAGTAGATTTGCTATTGTATTATTAACTCTTGTAGCCAAGAGTAGGATTTCACTTAATGAAGGTCGGACGGAGAGCCACTGAAGAGCGCACCCTGGGGGGGGGGGATTTGATTTGGAATTTATTTGTTTGGAGGAGGAGCAGACCTAGGCAGAGCCAGCCGGAATAAGAAATGGCTTCTTTGAGAGCACTTTGGGATAAACAGCTGCCCTCGAAGGCTCGCCGGATTCCTATTGCTGCTGCTGCTGCTGCTTGCTATTGTTTTCGAATCCTTTTGTCAGCTCCGCTCCACTCAGAGCTCTGTAGATATAACATTGTATACTCTCTAGATTAGTATTAGATTTCAATATTTTTCTTTGTATTTGTGTTAAACTTGTATTTGTTCCAATACAACAACATTCAGTCTTGATAATCGATAGCCTTGGTAGTTTGCCCCTAGCAGTTCCGCTATCAAATATGTTCTCTATTTATTCAAACATAAAAAGTTAAATATTATTTTTATGATGTGTGTTATTTTTATGATATATCAAGTTAGGAGAAAGTGCCACAGTTCTGCTCCCCTTTTTTTTGCCTTTAGCCTAATTATTTTTATCATTCATCAAATTCTGTGTGAATCTTTGTCAGTACTATGAATGAAATCTGTGAATACAAATTAAAATAAATGAAGTTGAAATATATGAAGTACAATGTATTAGTATTTGCCATGAGGTGGCCATGATGGCCGAGCGTGTTACTGCATCACGTTGACATTCTGGGTTCAGAATCTGCAGCAGTATAAAATCTATGTTATTTGATATACCATATAATTTGTTATCACTAATCGCGAAAACTTCTGAACCGTTCTATGCCAAATTTTAACCACATCTTTATTGTTCAAGGAAGGTTTAGCAACAATAAAATCAACTCATTTTAAATTAATTTGATATTAAAAATGCTATAATAATTGGATAAAAGTTTTTTTCTTTTTATTTTTTGATATTTACAAATACATGTACATTAAGTAAATGGGTTGATAGTGAATACAATGGCATGTAAATAACTTGTGAAGAACTACTCACTAGTAGCAATTCAATAAAATCTACACTAAAAGGTCTCTAGACCATCTTCTTTTCAGACGCCTCGAAGGATTATATTAAGGAGCATTGAGGATTTTTCGAAGGATTTTGGATTGTAAGGATTAGATACGAGATGAATTGGATGGTATAGTGGAGCCCCAAAGCTCAACTCCGTACGTCCAAATCGGTCTAATCACAGTCATGTAAATGAGTCTTTTATAATTAATTGGGAGTCTTTGAATGTTTGTCTAGTAAATGTTGAAGTAGTCTGTAACGACGGGCAGTTTCTTGTCGTTTTAGTCTTGTATGTGGATTGCAGGTAAGATATTTGTTCATGTGGAGTCCTAGGTAGTGGATCGGTTCAACAGGGATTGGTGGAATATCATGGATAAAAGTTAAGTTTGAAAGCTGACCGATAGTTTTCGAGCGCTAATCACAATAGAGTTTACACAGGTCACATGTGAACCTGTCATTATTATCGTTCTAGGAAGGAAGGTTTAGCTATAATAGAGGCGTATTGTTATTTATAACTAACATTTTAAAATAAAATTTACTTATATTTAATTAAATTATTATAAAATATTTAAATATGTGGTGCGACATGTGTATCTCTGTGGAGTTTGAAAATGGACCGATATGTGGTTAGCCATTAGCACTATTCTGCAACACTTTACAAACTAATGCTAAAACTACTAAATCCAACTGTAACAATTTTTAATGACATACTTTTCATAGTCCTAGGAAGATTTAGCAATAACTAAAATTTAAAGTAATATGTTGAGAGGTAGGAAGGAGGTTTGCTGTCATATATTTTTAAGGTCAGAAATTAAAATTCAACAAGGTGATATCAATACATTTTTTTATGGACGAATAAAAAATATTATTAAATCAAAACTGCGATTCTTCACTTGTTAATATTGTATGTAAAAATATGATTTATGGGCTTTTAGTTGTAAGGATTTATTAAATCAATTATCCACAAGAGTTTCTTAAAAGTTTCTATCTACATTGTTATCAGCTCATATATTAAAATAAAAAATTGGACGTATAATTATGCTTTTACAAAAACTTCAAATGCTTAATCTGTACAATGGTGCAAGGTTATTAAAGTTACTGCTTTACGTGAAAATTCAATTGCATATTTCGATACTAGATTTTTATTATCTCTGTTACATATTTATACAAGATTAAAAGAAAAGATAGGGATTACTGTGAATTGTGCGAAGTTAAAGGCGATCCGAAACATATAATAACGTCATGCATAAAATATTCAGCCGAGCGATATCATTTTATAAATAAAATAGAAAATATAATAATTAAAGATAACCCTTCTTATATAGAGATAATATCAAACCCTAATTCTGTACTAGAAGCGTTACGCCATTTTGATAAAATCCACTGGCATTAAATTATAAAAAAAAATATAGATTTCCATTGATTAAGAAAAAATAAAAACAAACAATTGTTTTGAATAAATATTATTTTAAAGTTGGCCAATCGCGTCTAGCTAAAGCCTAAAAAAAATAAATAAATTAAAAAAAAAATAGTCGATTTTTATCGATTAATAAACAAAACATCAATTATCAGTTAAAATTATGTAAGTTGTTTACTTCTGAGAGCGAGTGAAGCTATGCTACTATTTTAATAATTTATATTTAGTAATCATCTAGAGTCACTAGATGGATCAATCACATGCTTCAGCACTGGAAGGTTATAGAACTGTTACAGTTGTGTCTTTTTTGAATGATATCCCATTGTCTAATTGAGAAGTTATCTTTCGAAATTGTAAAGGTGCAATTTCCGCAGATTTTTTTTTTCTCATAAAGCCTTACGTTTATTTAAAAAAAAAAGGATGGATTTAACAGAAGGGATAAATAAGTTTGGAGTTGGTTTTTTAGTCTTTTCTAAAACATTTTCTGAAGTGGACATGCTCAGTTTTTAATGATAACTCCTCAATCTTTTGTTGTAATGCCATGTTACCTAATATTGTTTAACTTAATAAAAGCTGTTACAGTTATTTGAATACAGGTCTATTTAACTTTCTCTTCGGCAATGTCACTTTATTCAACATTGAAATGATATAATAAATTAAATTCTATGCCAATCTTCAAATTCATGACTATTAGGTCAGTAATCAGGCGAAATTTAATAATAATCATTAAAAACAAAGGGAAAATGATCTCTATTAATCGGGGTCACCTGTGGTGTAGTGGTTAGCATAGCAACCTACTAAACCCAAGATCGCGGGTTCGCAGCCCGGCAGATGACCTTAGGATTTTTTAATTAAAGGGAGTAAAAAATCCTTAGCTATGCCGTTCTTCGGAAGGGACGTAAAATGGGGGTCCCGAGCCTGTGCGATGTCAGGTACTCGTTAAAGATCCCTATCCTAATTATACCTGGATAGGCAAAATTTAGGACTCCCACCGTAGCATCGTCCGATTAGCCATAGCAGCATAAAGTGACGTTAAACGAAATAAACAAACAATCTCTATTGGGGTGGTTAAGGCCCACTCTGGAATTGAGAATAACGAAAGGACCGACTACCTAGCCAAAGAGGTGGCTAAAAGTGTTTCGTTAACTTTTTCGAAGTTCCCGTATCTTTATTTATATGTTGTTAGTTTTTTATGTTTTGTGATCTTATTACGTTATGTTTCAATAATAATTTCAATAATCGTGCCAAAGTTTGTACTTATTATATATATATATATACATGTATTTCTATAAGGCATGGAACATGTAAATATATAAATAAACAGTCCTTATATAGGGGTACCATATTAGGAAAAGAATTAAAGAAAACACAATCTTCTTATAATATAATGAGATATGATATAATAACATATTAAATGGTTTGTTCATAATTAAAATAGATAAAATATTTAAAGAGAACTGAAACCCATGAGAGATGAGAGCTTTCTGTTTGAGTACGTGTTAAGGTTGTTCTGGCCAATGGCTGTGCAAGAGGTGAGGCAGACCATCTCAACCGCCAGGACTTTCCTCAAGTAAGGTAGCCAATTTTGTACAAACTGGACGGTTTTGTGGGTCTGTGGACGGTTGACATTACATAACTTGGCAGAGATCGAAGATAGGTCCCTGAGCTACCAGTTCAATGCATTACTCACTGATTCCTTTTTTATAATGCTATTTACCCTACGATATTTCTTGTTACTTATTATTCGTATTGTTTTTATTCTTTTATATACCCATTTCAGTGCTTGTAGGTTTGTTATTTATTGCTCTGAAGAAAGATTGAAGGCATACCGGGACGTCGGTATTCTTGTAATGAATTTTTTCATCACTCCTGGCTGGCTGGCTCTATTCCCGGGTAGTTTTTCAATAAATTTGTATAAGCTACTATCGATAAAAACGTTGCTAATTGCAATATTCTAATACAGGTACAAATAAAGATTTTATAGAAAAAAACCCTAGAAAAAAAATAGTTTGTTTTATTCATCATTATAAATTAATTCGGGCATTACATCTGATTGGCCGATAACGTAAATTTGATTAAAGAGTAATATTTTTATATCTTACAACATTACTAACAAGGATTGGAGTCTTTTATTATATTAATTATATTTATATTTATATTTTTATACTGTTTTTATAGTACTTAAAAATAAAAAGGTGTTTAGTCCAGTCAAATGATTTTAAAACTGGGCTTAAAGTGGAAAGTTCATGGGTAATTGTTTTTTATGGCTTACTTTATATTTTTTGGAGTGCTGGACACGAATCTGAAGTTGTCCAACAAAATTTCCATCGGCAAATATGAGAAAAATTAAAATAAATTAAAAGATCTTTAATTTTATTCATTACTTTGCTTGTAACTTGCAAAGTAATCATTTTAAGCAAAATACCCTTCTATATTGAAATAAAGAGGAAAATATTACCTACAGTTTATGTCCTTATGTTTTTTTTTGTCAGACTACGGTATCTACAAAGGAATTTGACCAACTGGGGGACAGTCCAAAATATGTTTTGTCTAACTATTTGTCCGAAACTATTTGTCTAATTCAAAATTACTTATTTTCACCTTAAAGCTGATTAAATTTACTATTAGACTATTAAATATAAAGTTATAATAATGTCCCTTAAAAGCACGCTAAAAAATCCGTGCTGTTGTAAAATCCACGTTTTTTTGCTCATTTGTCACTATAACTCCGGAACTATTCGCCCGACTCAAAATTTCATTTTTTTTTATCTTAAAGGTGGTCAAATTTTCTATTGGACTCTATATATGTATTTTTAATCGGGTCTCTTGAAATATACATGCCAGAACGCTGAAGATCACGTACTTTTATGAAATCCACGATTTTTTGGCACATTATTTGCTTTAAATCCGATACTATTTGACTGATCCAAAATTTCATATTTTTTTATCTCAAAGCTGGTTAAATTTTCCTTTATATCATATATATGTAATTTATATTAAATCCCGTGAAGCACCCACGCTAGCATGCTAAATATGTATATTTTGGCGAAATATGACAATTATGACATGTCCAGTGGGTTGGTGTAGGTGTTTAACGGAATTTAATATAAATTATAATATAAAAAAAATAAATTTTGAGTCGGAAGAATAGTTTCGGAGTTATTGACAAAAACGTACGACAAACATATTTTTGCGGAGAAGTGGGACTGGCACCCAGTTGACCGAATTCCTTTGTGGATACCTTACGTCTCACAAAAAAAAATATGGACATAAATTGTAGGTAATGTTTTCCTCTTTATTTCAACATAAAAGGATATTTTGCTTAAAATGATTACTTTGCATGCTACAAGCAAGATAATGAATACAATTAAAGATTTTTTACTTTGTTTTAATTTTTCTCATATTTTCCGATGGAAATTTTGTTGGACAACTTCAGATTCGTGTTCAGCACCCCAAAAATATAAAGTAAGCCATAAAAAAAATATTGCCCATAAACTTTCTAGTTCAAAATACCTTTTTATTGGAATAGTTACCGTGCAACAGGTATAGAATGCCCTATTAACTACACTAATAAAACATTTATTAACCTCATTAAATACTGAAATAGTTATTACACCTTGTAGTTGGCAGATCTTAAACTTATCTTTAGCTTTAAAATATCCATTCCCTACTGAGAATAGAATGAGAGGGCATTTCATGCTCTGTTGGTGGAGGGAGCTGCTCGCGGCGGACCAATCGTAATAAGTTGCCTGGGGCTTTGAATCCTATTGGTCCTTTCCTGTCTCTTAGCCTTCCAATCCCTGTTTATTATTCCTTATATCCTCTCCAATAGAGTTTCTGCTACAGTGCTAAGTATCGGCTCTAGAGAAAAAAAAAATATTTTTTTAGAGAAGGGGGGAGAGGGAGAGAGAGAGAGAGAGAGAGAGAGAGAGAGAGAGAGAGAGAGAGAGAGAGAGAGAGAGAGAGAGAGAGAGAGAGAGAGAGAGAGAGAGAGAGAGAGAGAGAGAGAGAGAGAGAGAGAGAGAGAGAGAGAGAGAGAGAGAGAGAAGAGAGAGAGAGAGAGAGATTTTTTTTTAAACTAGTAATTTATATCCTATTATATATATATATAAATATA
Source organism: Euschistus heros (assembly GCA_003667255.2). Lineage (NCBI taxonomy): Eukaryota > Metazoa > Arthropoda > Insecta > Hemiptera > Pentatomidae > Euschistus > Euschistus heros. The sequence goes on from RCWM02000511.1 coordinate 480,305, forward strand.
TCTCTCTATATATATATATATATATATATGACAAAAGGAATCCCCCTATAAGGTATTAGGTGAGGGACGAGAATCTTGGGTTGAGTGAATGCTTTAAAGGAGAGAGGTGGGAGTGGGCAGTGGCTGCCAGGGCACAAAGGATCTTCCCCAGGAATTGAGGACTCCATCTCAACTCCTCTTATATTTTCACTTCCAGAAGCTGACAGGGCAGGAGCTCTCCTATCCTCCAAGTCTCAGGAAATGGCTGAGAAAATTGCCTGTGGTCGTAGCAACATTGGTGAAAAGCTGTATTCCATTGAAATGGACGGTAGGGCGCTTGTTATTACCGATAACATTTTGAGGAGATAGGCTAGAGTTTTATAAAATATGGTGCTTGTGAATGAACATACATTAAGTTATTAATTTTACTTTATTCAAATAAAGCCTGTAATTATTTTCAGTTACTATATAGCCCTTATAACAATTTCTAGTAATATCATTAACCTTTTTTCCACGAAACACATTTAGGCATTAACTAAATAACGTTCCATAAATAAAAGGCAAGAAACTGCTAGTTATTACTAGCTACTCCACATTTACCAGACAAGCGTTCAAAGTTCCCAATCAATTATAAAATATTATAATTTACAGTAATTTACATTTACTGATTTATATGACAGTAATTAGACCCACTTGGACATAGGGAGTTGAGATTTGGGGCTCCGCTAAACCTTCAAACTCTTTCCGTATCCTATCCTCACAATCCAAAATCTTTCGTAAAATCCTCATTGAACCTTGTTATGTCACAAACACACATCCATAAAGATCTTTATGTACCATATTTTGCTGATTTGCCCAAACCGATAGGTATCTTTCATAGTAAACTCCATGCCCTCTCGAATCCATTAGTCTCCCAACTTGCTTTACACTACATTCCTAATAATTCTCCGTGGCGTTTCAATAGAATATGGCCTAATATAGAACTGTGATTGAAGTGCTACTAGTGAGATGTTCTTTACATGATATTGACATGCCATTGTAATTATTAGCAAATTTACTTATCGTATTTAATGCATACAGTTGTAAACTACAATAGTTAAAAAAAAAAAAAAAAAAAAAATACATTCAGAGCATAATTTAGTGTTATTTATACATTTTTCACCCAATTACATAATGTCCAGTTCTTCTCGTATTGGAAATACGGATATACTTACACTTCATAATTCTTGGTAAAATCCTCCATGTTCCGTATTAACTTACAAATCCATAATGATATAAAATAAAAGTCCCATTTGTTGTAGAATTAGTCCAAACCAGTCCCTATCCTCATATGATTAGTGCTATACCTACTCGAAACCACTAATCTCTCAACTCGCTTCCCACTCCGTTCCAGATGATTTTCGGAGGCTTCTGAACAGAAGATGGCCTAGGGAACTTCTAACTTAAATTTTAATTTTTAAATTGTTACTGATAGGTAGTAGTCTTTACTATTTATTGCAATTGTTATACAGATTAACTTAATGTATATGCTGTATACAGTTGTAAATATCAATAAATTAAAAAAATATATATTTGCAGTAAGGTAAAAAAAGTTGGATTTTAGAATGGCTGAAAAACAAATTAGGTTGAGTGAGGTTTACCGCTTTCAGCTGTGTTATCATACCACCCAAACCATCTAAGAATCCATCTTGGGTGGTCCTTTTTAGTGTTGAGAACCAAAAATTATTAATGTTCACATGAAAGTGGCATTTCCTCAAGGAGGGTTGATCTCTCTCTGGTGGCAAAAAATACCACCCCATAATATCTCCTCTCCTTTCATAAAATTGTTAAATAAACTGAATACTTTCTTCAGATCCTCCTAGCCACACTTTTTGCTGTTCTCATATATCACTGTAACAACATTATTTAATTTTTGTGCCTGAAAAAATAAATAATTTAATACATACATATGTAAATGAAGTTCCGAAGCGGGTTTAAGATCTAAGGCCCGATTCACACAGAACGGACGTGGCGGAGACGTTGCTCTTTTGTCTCTTCGGATATAAAAACAACTTTGATATTGGAGTTACATACATACACAACGACAATTTAATAGGGATGAAACATTACCAATTTAATTTTTTTTTTTTTTTTTTGGGGGGGGGGGGTTCGGGAAAAATCTGTTGAGTTTTTTATGCCCGATTCCCCCCCCCCCCTCCTAAAAAAAAAAAAATTGTATCAGTGATGTTTCACCTCTATTAAATTGTTGGTATGTAACTCCAATATAAAATTTTATTAATGTTGTTTTTATGTCCGATTCACCCCTTACCCAAAAAAAGAAAGCTAACTAAAAAAGAAAAAAGAAACTCGTGGCGAGGAAGTGGCGTGCCCCTTCTTTTACGCCACGAGAGACGGCTAAGAGACGTGGCACGGACTTTTGTCTCTTCCGCGCCTCTCCTAATAAATAAACGTTCCAATTCACACAGAACGGACTTGGCGGACACGTGGCGCGGACTTTTTTTAATAGGACAAACCTGGAAGAGACAAAAGCGCTACGTCTCCGCCACGTCCGTTCTGTGTGAATTGGGCCTAAGAGGTAGGGATATATATATATATATATATATATATATATATATATATATATATATATATATATATATATAGAGAGAGAGAGAGAGAGAGAGAGAGAGAGAGAGAGAGAGAGAGAGAATAGTACACTTTCTAGTGTTGGGTAATATAATTACATTCTCCACACTGAAGAATTCATTTATAATTATTAAGCGTTTTTAATTGATTAATTATTTAAAAATAAATTCAATTATATCAAAATGAATAGTTAGTTATTTATTTATATTTTATTATTTAGGTAAGAAATATTATTTCTTGAACTTGGGGTTTTATTTTATCGTTAATCTGTTAAATTTCGTCTCTGATGATGTAAATCTGGTAGGAACTGGAAATGCCAAATGTTTTTTACACGGGCAGTAAACAAACTACTAAGTAAGGGACAAAGGTAATACATCCACTGAGGCTGCTACCGTAGGATTCCATTATTTGTTATTAAATCAACTGCTCCCTTCCAGCCAGGGTTGGGTTAAAATTAGTATTTGACAACTAATTTCCTTCAATCCATCTGTCATCTTCTGATATAATCATTATCAACTGTTTCTGTTGACTTTTTTATAAACTGAATCATTAATTTAGTCAAAATAAACAGAAGGAATGATTCAATCAAAATTAAATTCCATAGGTAACTGATCCGAGGAAGTTAGTTATCAAATAATTAAGTAATCATGATTTATACTCTGCTCCGAGCCTTCCACAATTTGATGTTATTATCAGTGTGCTTTGGAGGGGTGCTTTTATTTTGGATTGAATCATCTGCCAGTTCTATCTCCTCATATCTTTTACTTGAGGTACACGGCTCATGGTATAGATGGATCAATCCATATATCCGTATATATAATATATATATATATATATATATATATATATATACATATATATATATATATATATATATATATATATATATATATATATATATATGTACTTTACCTGCTTTCACTCCTTTGGTGTTGATTTTCTTTATACGTGATCATCAGATATAAGTGGAAAATTGTTTTCATGACTATAACTAAGTTGATATTGTTAGAGAAAGCCTATTATTTTGTTATAACAGTTGTTGACATTTGTAAAACAATGCCCTAGGCATTTATCCGTAAGGAACACAAGCCTACTGACAGAAGTTAGGAGAGGAATGATACTAGAATTAAGTTCAATATCCGTGACCACATGTCGCCGCGCCTCCTAGATATTAGAGATATTGCCACAGCCTCTCCGAACTTCCAGAGCACCAGAGCGATGGCTGCGGTAAGATATAACGTACCTGTTGCTTCTGGTTAGATCAAATCTCGGATATTACAATATGTGTCCGCCTCATGTCTCGAACAGAATGCTAGCTTTCTCTCTCTCTCTCTCTCTCTCTCTCTCTCTCTCTCTCTCTCTCTCTATATATATATATATATATATATATATATATATATATATATATATATATATATATATATATATAAAGGTGTCGCGAAGTCAGCTTTTTAAAAAGTTTTATTATGAATAACACATTGATATCAACTACAAGTATATTTAAATAAAAATTATAACATAATAATGGCAAGACTGTCGGGCATAGTATGTCAATACAAGGCTGGTGGGGGCAGGTTTATATAAGGTAGGAAAAGGGATTAATACAATTGTTTATTTATATCCTTAATACTACTTTGATATCCTTAACTATATATATAAATACTGCATACATACATACATAATCGATAGGGTTAACCAAATCATATTTATTATTATTAATAAATTATTTTTTAATACTATTACGACTTTGAAGTCTGTTATCTACAAATGGCTAGCATGTGTTCACTTATTTTCAAATTTTCACTATATTAAGAAAATTGACCATTAGTGAAAACTATTTAGTGATACGTTTTCCAGATGTACGAAACAGCTTAGAGGACGCAAACTCGACATTTTTCATGCTAAAACATTTAGGACAATAACAAAAGGACCCTATTTCGTTTGCTACATAACTTACGTACTGACCTGTTTATGCCAATTGTTAAAAACGAATACTGACTTGCAACAAACGATTCAAATAGTTACTTGTACATTCTCATGCATGATATAGCCACTACGCTCACGCTAGACAACACCCAGAGGACGAAAAGGAGCTGAATGATGGATCACTTGGAGTAAACTAGAAAAAAAAAATCTAGTTAGGAGAAGGTGACACAGGGTTCTGACCCCCTAATTATTTTCATCATTCATCAAATTCAGTGTGAATCTTAGTCAATGCTGTAAATGAAATCTGTGAATAAAAATTGAAATAAATAAAGTTGAAATATATGAATTAGTAGTTGACATGAGGTGACCTTGATAGCCGAGCGTGTTAGTGCATCACCTTGACATTCTGGGTTCAGAATCTGCAGCAGTTTAGATATACATATATTCTTTACCATATAAAACAATATAGATACGATATCATATTACAGACGTTGTATCCCATTTTTTGAATACCATATTTAATTGAAGTAAGCATTGAATATGATTGATGTTTGACTACTTCTAGAGGAATATTCTGTTGAAAGGTTTGGACGGGGGGTATCCTGTTTATCGAGGATATCAGAGGTAAGATGGTAAGATGAGGTTGAGGTTCACCGCCAGCTACAGCAGCAGAAGAGTGTATTCCTGTCAGTGGAGTGACCTCTTTTAGTTCTGTTTACAAACATTATTTCTTCTCCAGTTCCGATGGCCCGTCTGTGTTCCCACTGCCTTAAATATTTACTACTAGGGTCGAGTCCGTGGGAAGGTTCGGGGTCAGTTTATTTTAACATTAAAAAAAAATATATATTTTTTAAAATTCTATTATTATTATGCTCGACTACAACTTCAATGACAAGGGCCTCGCCACAAATTGCTTGGTCTATCGGCAGCAACCTTCCTACTTCTTCTGACTTCCAATAGTTACAAGTCCTCCTCTATTAGTCCAGTCAATGTTTGCTGGAATGTAGGGTGTAGAGTGCATCAAATATCCGATTATTTTTTACCTCAGGGGGAGGGGAAAAGGTCCCATTTTTTTTTTTTATCGATTATACAGGGTGTCCCGAATTTAAATGGCAAAGCTTCAGAAACTTATAGGGGACCGAAAAACTAAGACAAAATGTCCTTTAGAGATTTGCTCGTTTTTACTTATTTTTAGAGAAAATCGCAAAAAAAAAAAATAAACAAAACAAAAATGTTACAGGTAGCGATTATCACCTTTCAAAGTTCGTCCGACTAGGCAGTGAGATATGTAAACACTTAATGCTATCCTTTACATTATTTTATTTGTTTACATTTTGGCTTCCTTCTAGGATTATAATTCCTAAATCAGTCTTCAGTCAGTTACTCAGATATTTTTTGTGTGAATAGCATCAGCCACAATGCCGCATACATATTCTAATGTTGAATAACCTGATATGATTTTTGTGTATGGTTTCTGTAACGGTAATGCTTTAGAAGCGGTGCGGGAGTATGCGCGCCGATTTCCAAATAGAAGAATGCCTAATCGACGAGTCTTTTCGTTAACTTTTAATAGACTACGAGAGACTGGGTCATTCTTAATACGTAATGAAGGCGACCAATTCCAGGCAGCAATAAGAGCAGATTATCGGAGAAGAAATTGTGTCCAACGCCACTCCGATAACAATCCTGAGACTAGCATCCGAAGAGCATCTGCTGCATTAGCAATATCGCGGCAAGCAATATGGCGAACTTTGAAAGGTGATAATCGCTACCCATACCATCTTCAAAAAGTTCAGAATTTATTACCTCAAGATTATGTCAAGAGATTGAATTTTGGTAACTGGTTTCTTGACAAAATTCGCGATGATAATTCATTTCCATTAAAAATTATATGGACCGATGAAGCTACCTTTACAAGAGGAATTTTTAATCAAAGAAATTATCATGTATGGGCTCTTGAAAATCCCAGAGCTATTAGAGAGAATAGGTTTCATTATGAATTTGCTATTAACGTTTGGTTTGGAATTTGGAACGGATTACTGGTGGGACCATATTTTTTGCATTGGTGTAAGAGGACAAAATTTTGAGCAATATTTACATTAAAAAGAACATAAATATAAATGTAAATAAATAAGTATAAAAATGAAAACTTGTTTTGTTTCTTTTTTTTGCGGTTTTCTCTAAAACTAAGCAAAAACGAGCAAATCTGTAAAGGACTTTTTGTCTTAATTTTTCCATTCCTGAAGTTTTGCCATTTAAATTCGGGACACCCTTTATATTGAAAACGGTGGAGTTGTAGAGCTTTAAATTTACTTTAATTTCATATACATTTATATCATAAACCATATATATTTCTGGCACTTAATGCAAATGTTTAACAAAAAAAGAGATAACATTTTTTTTTTTTTTTTTTTTTTTTTTTTTTGCTAAAATTATCGATTTACAATAACGTATATTTTGATAACAGTTGAAAGATCGACAAATATATATATATATATAAACAATTTTATAGGAAATTAAATTAGTTTCAATTATTTATTTTATTTCAATTATTTTTCTATAGGCCACCGTTTTCGAAAAACACTCTACACCCTTCATTGACTGTACTAATAATAGAGAGAGGGTTTGTTGATTGTAAGTGAATGAGTCTTATAGCTGTATGGAAGGGTCAATCAAATCAGAAAATTAAGAAATGTTTTTATGCTGGCGGTTTCTTCAGGTCTGGTAAAATTAAAATTGTAAAATTTAAAAATAAATTAGATTTTTTAGACTAACTCATTTTTTAAGTTTCCAATATCCCTGATCACTCTTTCATCATTAAGACGATTTTACAAATTTTATTATTTCATCTTCCTTGTAATTTTAATGTCATAAAATTATATTAATAGGCTTTCTTAAATCTATTAAAATCATTCTACAGGTTACGAATTCAGTGCCATGTTGATCCTTTAGCTAACTAAGATATATATATATATATATATATATATATATATATATATATATATATATATATATATATATATATATATATATATATATATTTATATATATATATTATATATATATATAAAAAAAAAAAAAAAAAAAAAAAAAAAATTATGAAGACGTTTTGGGAAACCAATAAATCTGGTGTAAGGATAGGAGGTAAGAAAAAGAAGGTGTGAAAATAAGGTGTTTGGCTTTCGCGGATGATCTGGCACTTTTGGCGGAAAGTGAAGAAGAGGCAGCAAATCAGATTAATGAACTGAAAGAAATAGCAGAAAGAGCCAGGTTAAAATATCATTCGAAAAAAACCGAAATAATGACGAATGACAAGGAAAAAAATGGAAAAATCTAGACTAAATATGGTAAAATCAAGTTGGTGAATCAATTTAAATACTTGGGGGAACTTGTGTACTACAATGGGGGAGACTTGCAAGCAACGCATAGTAGAGAGGTAAAATTGGATAGATTAAAGTTCTCAGTCAGGAGTTTTTATAATAAAAAAAATCTTTCCATAAAAGCCAAAATTAGACACTATGAAACAGTCATAAAACCTGTGATCCTCTACGGGGTAGAGACTATGGGATTTACCAATATGGAAACCTTGTTAAGGACGGAAAGAAAGATATTGAGAATGATATACGGACCGAGAAAAGTGGGGTAAGAATATCGATTAAAAAAGAACGATGACCTTTACGAACAGTTGGAAAACTTAGAATCATCGATGAGGAAAAGGAGATTAAATTTTTTCGGACACATGAAAAGAATAAATAGCAATAGATTAAACAAACAAATATTTGATAAAGTGATAAAATTGAAAAATATAAAAGGTTACCCAGAGCAAATGAAAGAGGAAGTTAAAAAATTGGGTATCACGGAGGAGACTACAAAGATAAGGATAGATTCGGAAAAATGGTTAAAAATATAAAGGTTCTTGTAGCGGAGAAGAAGAAGCATGAAAGTAAGAAATGGATGGAGGAGAGAAAGAGGGAAATGGGCGAAAAAATGAAAAGAATTTGGGCAGAAAGGAAGAAAACCTGAAAATGATATACGCGTGGTCCACCGTTGGCCTGTATCGCGATAAATAAATAAATAATATATATATATATATATATATATATATATATATATATATATATATATATATATATATATATAAACACACACACGTACACACACACAGACAGACAGACAGTTGAGATAAAGTATCGCGGTGCAGTGAGTTGTTCCCTTGAGATTGCTGTTGCAGTTTAATCCTTTTCTTCATCTGTCTTCATCAACTCGGCAATCTCCATCTCTTTTCTTTGTTTTTTTTTCTTCTATTTTTTTTAACAGATGGGAGTGGAAATGAATTTCTGAAAATAGCCTTCTAGATTGGCTTGTACGATATTCCCTATTTCAGTGGTTACTTAAATTGACCTGTATTGTTGTTATATGGTTTGTCATTGTGATGTTCATGATAAAAGAAAAATGAAATGTAATAAAAATATTTTTAAATTATAATAGCAGAGCAATTATTCATTTTTATTTCTCGAATAATTATTGTTTTATTAATTGCTTTTGTTGCTCTTAAATGGATTATTTTTTGAAACAGCAATTTATTTTCAAACTCCGGTATCGTTATCGAAATTCGAGATTCAGCTTTTTGTCTATAATTAAATCATTGTATTTAATTAATTTAATTTAAATATTTTTAATTAATGTAATTTAAATAATTTAATTTAATTTAAATATATCGAAGAATAAAAATAATTCTTGTGAAATTTTAAAACTACCCAAGATAAGACGAAATAGTTGAAAAATAACACTGCTTTTTACGATCAAATAATGTCAGCTATTTAAAAGAAGTTTGTTTATACAAACTTGTAGTTTTTGACTCGAGAATGGTGCCCCTAACTAAAAGAATTATTTTTTATTAATTTTATTTTTATCCACACCCATGTTAAAATTCGGATTGAGCACTCAAAAATCATTAAAATCAATTGAAAAAAAAATGTCCTCTGTTGAGCCAGTCTGCTAAAGAAAGAAGAACAAGGAAGGTGTTTTAAGGGTTGCCGCCTTCACGATTTAGTTTTCTCAAATAAATAAATTTTCACATTAATATCATAAGAAAATTGAAGCAAATTTATCTCCCAACATTAATTTTTTATTACAAAAAGTATACTTATACAACCATGTGGGCGACGTTTCATGGCTTATACTGTGTTTTCAAGCCCTTAACATTACTTCATTGTTAATAAATATTTATTTCGACTGAAAGTCTCGTCAATCATTACCATCCATTACAAAAACGTTTCTTATTTGATAAAATAGCTGAAGTATTATTCAAAAAACACATTATAATGTGATGGATTACTTGCCCACATTGAATTAAATAGTTAATCCTTCAGACTGTCTACGCCGTTATGTACTTTATTTTTTTTTTTTTTTTGCTTAGCTATACGATTTTAAATTAAATTAACTACTAATGATTATTCTAAATAAAAAATAGTTGAGAAAAAACAGGGGTTTAAAATGTGACTTTCATTCAACCAAAAGAGCTCCTCAACAGTAGGTCCTAGAGCCAGATGTTATTCAACAAAAAATGTTTCCATTTAATTTCTGATAAGTTAACTTTAAGTAAATTTTCTATCGGAGCAAAACCAACAGAGTTGAAGCATTTAAAAAAAAGCCATTACACTTATAAATTGGGCTTTCAAGCGTTACTTTTTTCATTCAAACCAAAATAGCTTCTAAACGGAAGGTCCTTGTGACAAATGTTATTTAACGAAAAAAATTTCCCATTAAATTTTTGACAAGTATGATGTCTGTACTGTGTAGCATATTTTGCCCCAAAAAAGGATGAAGAAACCGGAGAATTCAGAAGGGTTCACGATGCTGAACTGCGCGAGTTGTAAGCGGTAAATATAGTTCAAGTGTGCGGCTGTTAAAATGGGCATGTAAAGTCGCTGGGTTTAATAATGATCGAATCCCGAAAAAAGTAATCAGTTTTGAGCCGTCGGGTAAACTAGTGAGGGGTAGGCCGAGGCGTAGATGGGAGGATTGCGTCAGGGCCGACCTGAGGGATTTAGGTTTTTGAGGAGTGGATTGGAGGGAAGTGTGCGGGCGACGGTTGGTGGTGTCGGCATTGAACCTTTGGGTTCGCTAAGCCTTTATTTTTTGTTCTTATTATTATTGTTATGTCGTCAAAGTTTTGATCAGAGCAAGACTTAAAGAGCTAGAGGGTGTCAAACTGGCCTCGCGTTCCCTTGAAACGTATTGCATTTGACCAACTGGTAAAACTTGTTCCATGTGGGGTTATAAACATGAATTTCTTTTTATTCAAACCAAAATTTTGAATAGCCGAGAAGGATCGAGAAATATCGGTTAAATCCAGGTTAATTTTTTAAAATTCGTATTTGAAGCCTTAAAGAGCTCACTCACTAGAACCTGCCTCCTAGTTATTTTGTATAAGAAGAGTGGGGCTTCTAACTGTTCCTGCCCTTCTAATATCAAACTTTCAAAATGCTCGTATTGCCTTCGCATTCCCGAACAACGTATCGCTTTTGACCAACAGATCAACAGTAATACATGTCCCATGTAAAAAGACAACAAAAAACTATAGTAATGTATCCTGCATGAGAATGCCTGCAGTAAATATACACTCTATGATTACTATAAATAATTATAAAATTATAATTATTATTTAGTAGTAATTATTACAACGGTGTAAAATGCAAAAGCTACATTAGGGTTTGATGAATATTCGCTTAGTACATTTCTAATTATTGCTCCGCCTTTTACTAATTATGTTAATTGTGTCTCTTCCAGGGAAGGAAACGAATCTTGAATTCCATGGAATCATAAGAATTTATAATGTTAATCAACTTTTTCATTTTGTAAAAGCGGTTTTCAGAACCGGGGAAAAAAAATTAAGATATTTAAAAAGACAAAAAAACATCGCTTATTGTTATTTTATAATTAGTTTCCTTATAGCCGAGATCTCTTTAGAAGTTGGTAAATTTCTAAGTTATTTTTATTTTTTAATTAATTATTGATACTGCTGTTTTGTACATTTATACAATTAAACTACTGAAACTGAATTCCTGTTTCCCTACGGATGCTTGTTCAGTTACTCCTGACGTAACCTAATTTTTTTGTGTTTTTTTTATATATGTATTGGGTTGTTTCACATGAAATGTCCGATTTTATAATATTTGAAATACATAGAGGATTTTGCGAGTCTCTGTTGTTTACTTCCAAAGTTCACATATCATAATCAAGCAGTTACTAATCCTCTACTTTTCTTTTATAAACATTAGCTTCCCAATCAATTACACACTGTTTAGTATACCTTCAAATATGAACATGGAAACACGCGATTTTCGTGTAATATTTTTTTATGAGTTTAAACTAGGTCGTTCGGCAGCTGAGGCTGCTTAGAAACATCTGTAGGGGCGTTAGACATCGACGAAAGCCCAGGACAAATGCCAAAACCAAATTTGCACCCGAAAAAATTGATGGTTACAGTATGGTGGTCCATGGCTGGAATCATACATTATTCCTTTTTGCCTAGAGGTGAGACCATTACCTCTACAACCTACTGCAATGAAATTGGCCAAATGCACGAAAAATTATTCAAAAAACAACCTGGATTGGTAAATCGGAAGGGCCCTATACTCCTACACGACAACGCTAGACCCCACGTTTCAAAACTTACCATGCATAAATTGAAAGAGCTGGGGTACGAAGCTCTTCCGCACCCACCGTATTCTCCCGACTTGTCTCCAACAGATTATCACCTTTTCAGGAATTTAGACAACTTCTGCAGAGGAAAATTTTTTGCAAATGATGCTGAAATCAAAAGTGCGTTTTCAGATTTTGTTTCACTTCAAAGCTCAGAGTTTTTCAAATCCGGGATAAAAAAGTTGTTGTCACGTTGGGAAAAATGTGTAGAAAAAGAAGGTAAATACTTCGAATAAAATTCTATTGTTTTCATATTGTATTTTTACTAAAATCCCTTTACCTTGAAAACGGACATTTCATGTGAAACAACCCAATATATAGTTTATTGATATTTACAACTGTACATACACTAAGTAAATGCGCGATGAAAAGTAGATTGCTAAGTCGTGCAACAAAGTCTAGGCTGTGTAAAACTTATTAGGCTAGTTGCTGCTTACGCGTGCGATACTTGGACGCTAAGGAAGGCATTTTCAGAACAATTAGACCGTTTCGTAAGAACAATCCTAACACGTTTAGTTAAGCCTAAATTTGAAGAAGGACCTAGCTTGAGAACAAACTAAGATATTTATTTAATTTACGGTGACTTATCTATCTACCAGTTCCCTCGAGAACTGCAAGAGATATTTACCATAGGAAGCCGGAGGGAGTTAGGTCTACAGGAAGACCTAAATCTAGATTGATTGATAAAGTGAAAGAAGATTTAAGGAAGAACGGAATATCCATCAGGTGCGCTGCCAACAGGTAAGACTGGGCCAAGGACCGCTAAATATTATGTCGCCCCAATAATGAATGTAATGATTACAATGGCTTGTCAATAACTTGTAAAAAAACTGCTCATTAATAGCACTTTACTGCATTCTACGTTCTACATTAAAAGGTCCCTAGGCCATCTTTTTAAAAACTTCAAAAGGTTAGCGGGAAAAGAATACGAAGGCTTGTTGATTTCAGTGAGTATGGATGTTATCATAATGAGTAAGGATAGTTATCTGGTTCGGGTCAAGTCTGTAACATATGGGGCATTTAGATCTTTATGGATTATGGATAAGTTCATTAGTGACATAACTAGGAGCATGGAGGATTTGAAGAAGGATTGTGGATTGTAAGGATTAGGCACGAAAAGACTCGGAAGGTTTAATGGAACACCAAAGCTCAGCTTAAAATGTCACGTAAATGGGTCTTATGTTGATAATTAGAAGCTTTGAACACTTGTCTAGTTAATGTTGGAGTTTGTCGAAAACGAGTGGTTTAGTATCGTTTTAGTCTCGTTATCCGAGATTTAGTTTTCAAAATGTTTTCTTTTTGATCGGTATGAGTTAAGCACTGTTAAACTTCTATGCTGTCAAAAGAAAATATGAAAGAGAAAAATACACTTCATCTTTCAAAATGAATTTACTTCTGTGAAATATAGCGACCGCCAGTTTTGTGGACTAGGAGGGAATTATATTTCCCCTCGGAAAAAGGCGAAGGATAAGAAAATCAGACCCGGGAGAGGTAAAGGACATGGAGGAGCGAATATATGCTCCGCAAGCTCATATTTGCTTGTCTAGGACCACAAGAAAATATTGAGGACTGGTGAAATAGAATTTCTAGCATCTCTTTTGATGTTGACGAAGCATGGTAAACTCCATAAATTATTTTAAAAATTCGCTAACTAAATATCTTCTGAAAATGTGTTTGTGAGAGGAAAATAATCTTTTTATTTTTAATATCTTGCCTTGAAAGGGTTTGATACATCAAACTCTGCCAGTGGACTCAATTATTTTTAATGATCATGAACTCTGCTTATTTTTTGTGTTCGGAAATTTTTTATTCCGGGAGTGTTTTGAGAAGGAACCATAACATTTATTTGTCCCTTTTTGACATATGTATTAAGATAAAATGGGAACTTGATGGCCGAGCGAGTTAGGCCGAGGGTCTCAGCGCACTCGTAACCAGGAGGTCGTGGGTTCGAATCCCATCTGGGAGGTTTAAAATTTATTTCGTGGCAGACCCACGAAATGAATCATGACCTTCCCACCATTGCTAGAATAGGTTGGTAACCTGTAGGATAATCCGTCCTTCTTGCCCTAGTTGGAGTACGTAAGGAGGTTAAACCAAAGGTGTACATAAGGAGTACATAAACAAACAAACAAGTTACAGTAAATATATTTAAAATAACTGCTAGTAGCATTATGAGGAACCGTGTTCTCGTTCTTCATTATTTTGAAACCTATTTGAAGATACGGGGTCGCTATGGCCGGACGGGCTTATGTATGTGCAATATGTAATCAGAGTTAAGCATAGTCGAGCATGGTGAGCATTTGGATGGAGACCGCCCTAAACAGGTGACCATCTTGCAGGAAAATCTACGTTGGGTCGGTTACTCCCGCCCTTAAATATGTGAGGCCCTTCAGCCTACTGGAGGCAAGCCACTCCGATTGGGAGTGATGATCCTACCCCGTGTTTCTTAATCTAGTATCGTGAGGTGGTCTTATAGGATGTAGCCTCCCGGAGGCCCATGGATGGCCTGTTTCAGGGAAAGGCATTAGTCCAGTGGCTCCAGAGAAGGTGAATGTTGCATGGAGATGTGTACAGCAAATTTTTGTTCCGGGTGCTTCCCTTACCCATATAGATCATTTTTATCAAGGGTACGCGTTTCTGCTATGGGGAAATTTTTCGCAAAATGGCCACCAATGTCCGAAAATTTGCTAGAGCGACTATTTTAAGAGATATATGGATTTTCCTGATGTCATTTTTCGGACATTTTGCGAAAAATCTGCCCATAGCAGAAACGCGTACCCTTGATAAAAATGATCTATTTGGGTAAGGGAAGCAGCAAGAACAAAAATTTGCTGTACACATCTCCATGCAACATTCACCTTCTCTGTAGCTCCTAGACTACATAGTTCCAAGTCGGCCTGCGGACTCCGAGCTACCATAATCTGTAGATCTAGACCGATTTATTACCGTCCTTGAACCTGAATGTTTGAACGTACATTGGCGAGTCGGCGCTAAAGGTACAGACAATCGAGATAGGGGTACCTGCCACTGTGCCATACAGATCATGGGTTAGGTTACCACACCGGGTAGCCTGTGCTCTGAAGATGTTAGCAGCCTTTAGTGCTGACCGAAAAAAAAATAAAATAAATCCATTTGAAGATACTTAAATAAATAAATCTCTCACTCCAAAGACGGCGAAAAGTCTTGGAATCAGACGTAATGGTTAACTCTATCATCCCCTATAGCATTAGTCAGGCTTGGGATAAAGGATAATTATTATAATTCGAAATAGTATTAGGTATCAACAGCTGTGGGCATTAAATTATTTAATTTTATTTTGCAATTCTAATAATTTCCCTCAGTTACTTACTCTTATTGCTAATGATGTTCAACATTTTATTGCCTCTTAAAGAAGGATTCGTTTCAAATAGCGTTCCTTATTCAAAGAGAATAAATAATGTCTTTAAAACTTTATTATTTATTCATTCATCTCGTGATTTATTCTCTACCCCCACCTTATCTACTCCTAGAGCACTGTAGCGCTATCTGCATTTGGTCATAATAAATCTAATAGGTTTAAATGTATCTTCTGTCTTGAGTCTTGAGTGATCACCGTTGACCGAAAAATGAATTAAATTATTTTACATTTGGAATAAATGAATTATTCTCCACTTCTATTGTTTTTTGGGTTGTTTTGTTTTTGGTCTTGGTGAACTAGTTTCAAATGTTAAACATTCATCATCAGTTCTAGAACATACAAAAATTTTAAATCAGCACTTTGTTACATTATTATTATTTTTTAAATGTAAGACAATAAAATTGGGACCAAGAGGAGGTTTAATGTAAAGAGGTGAAAGGTTGACGTAGAGGTGTTTTTTCCATTCCCGCTGGAAACAAATTTAAAATGAGACAATTGTAATTATTTATCTGGTCATTTAAGGACTCGTTTGTATTTTACAAAACAAAGTCTTATATCATTACCTGTTGTCCAATGATAAGTGTAATTTTTCTGTATTTATACGTATATATACAAGAAAAATTAAGTAATGTTCACTTTTAGTTAATTTAGTTTCACTTTATTTGTTTAATTTATACATAATAAAACCATCTATTTAAGTAAGGTATAATGACTTGCTTGAGGTACAGCATGATGGTAAAGAAGGATCAATACAATTAGGATTGATGAATTAATTGCCACTTCTATTGCAATTATTTTATTAGAATACTAGCTTCGAATGCTAAACATTCATCTTCAGTTCTAAAACATTCTAAAATTTTTTCAACACATCAGAACTGTGTTACATAGATTATATATACTAAAGTTTATTTAATTTCTTAGGGTTCGGATAGGGGCTGGGGGGGGGGGGGCGCTTCCTGGGGTCGGGGCGGATCGGTCCCGCTTGGTGGGAAATGCGACATGGCTGCTTGGGCTAGTTATGCTCCGAACCTTGTGAGGATTTGGACTTTTCCATGTATAAATGTAAATGGTTTTTATCCACATCCTACTTATAAGCTTCGTATATAATTTAAATAGAAGAAAATATGTATTCATATAAATAAGCAAGCCGTGGCGCATTTCCTGCTCGGCGGGTGCGGCTATTCTCTCCTTGGGGGTGCGCCTCTGTTCGTGGCACCCTTCCTGACCCTAATCTTCTGTGAAAATATACCTATATACATAATTACACAGGCATTGATGACCCTAGGGTTTTATGCCTATAAACCCCAACAAACAAACAAAACAATATACTAAAGTTTTTTAAAAGGTAAGACAAGAAATTAAACATGGGCACTCACCTTTAACAGTCTAAGAGGTAACTAAAACAAAAATGGACTCAATTCGTGAGAAGTGGAAGGGGGCAGGTAAGTTAAATTTTTGTTAAACTATGGGGTTTCCCTTATAACTCATTGCGTTTTTTTCCGTTCCTATGGGAAACAAATTTAAATTGGATATGTTTATCTGATCAATAAAACATAAATCTGGATCGGTTTTTAACGAATTTATTATTTCTAGTGATTCAAAAATATTTAATTTTAGGCTATTTTCTACTTTATGTAGTATTTTTACTCCCGAGTCTAAGGTATATTACTTGACGTACGCATGATGATATAGAAGGATCAATCCTAATTGTAAGGTATATTATGTTATATAAAAAAAATATTGTATTTTATGATCTTGTAAATATGTACTATGTACCTATATTTGTGTATTTTTGCTGTGTAAGTGTAACAAGATCGGCCAAACTCTTTTGTAACATCCGTAACGCTTATTCAATGAAATAACTTCATTCATTCACTCATTCATCCATTCTTAATTTCTATTGTAGTATTTTTTACAGCCTATATACTGCTATAAATAACCTTGTATAAACTAAATACAGAAGCGCGATGATTCGATTTGTACCGCTAGCAGTGACGTCCTGCGAGAGATACTCAGCTGTTTGTGACGGTGATGTGAACTTGTTATTACTGCCCGGCCAACGACTGACACAACATTATCTTTGTTGTTACACATACCGTTACGAGCTATGCAAATAATCTAGCCGCAATGTTACATGTTCCATGTAACATAGATGTGACTACATAATGGTGGTCGTGAGTAGCGATATTATAGTAAAGGCCACTAAATGCCCTCCGCCGCTCATGAATTTTCATCAAGTGTTGATCTAGCGGATAGAGGAGGAACTAACCATCCATAATCCATAATCCACAATCCATATATTATAAGATATCCTTACTGTTATCCTCCGGGTAGGGATCATGTTTGTTGATGAAATGCAGATGAGCAGTGTGTAAACATGGCCGGCCCCAGGTAGTGCACTCTGCGGGGGATAACTTGTGTCCAGGGTAGTTTGTATTATCGGCATGAATATTCAGTTTGCTATCGGCCGATTGTTTGTCTCTCTGTGACCGCTTCCAAAACATAATAAAATATTGGTTAATGATGCAATAATAAAACATTAAATTAAAACAAAACCCTAAATAAACATTTATGTGTATAGATTTAATTTATTCAACGGTACTACTATCGACGAAACGCTCCAACCCATTTATTCGCCAAGAATATCTTTAACTACATAATGTTGTAAAAAAAACCTTTTATTTTGACAGCATTTTTAACTGCAGTTAGGGCCAGTAAATAAATTAATAATACTCAACCGCCAGGGTTTCTCCCCTATTAAGTGTCCCCACTTAAACGAGGCTTGGGAGTGCCCTAGAATAGTCTTCCGGACCCTGAAGTGGATCCACTGGTAAAGTAATAAAATTTAAATTTCTTTCTTCAGCCTCAGACAAACCTTCAGTTCAGTGCCTTGCCCTCCCCTCTCCTTATCTAATTAGTGATTCTGTTATATACGTTTCTTATCAGATTTATTATGTCAGTATATTTGCTACAGTTAAGACCAGTAAATAAATGAATGCATAAAAAAAGTATTACAACAAATAAAATAAGTGGATATAAACTAGGCAATCGTGAAATGTCAAATTGTAGTAATTTATTGCTAGCAGTTATCAGGACCTGTGGGATTTAAGAGATAATAATTATTATTTATTGATCTTGTTTTTGTACAAAATTTATTTTATTCAATGTCAATAAAGATTTTATTGTAGAGTTTCATAAAATAAAAATATTTCTATATATGATTTGATTCATATCATATTTTTCTTTTTCTTTTTCCAGGTATGTGCCGTATCCTGTTGGAAATATTGTTACTCTTTGAGAGACTGAGTGAGTTTTATTTTACTTTGCATTAATTTATAAGCGTATTAAGATTTTTCATTTCATTACTTAAGCCATGTTATTTATAAGTGCGTTATAGCAGAAAGCTGCTTTAAGTAGAGCTATCCAAGTACTTTCCTTTTACTTTTTAGCCTTCTGTATTCTTTTATATCCTTACCTGTCCTAATATAATATAATGACAAAAAAAAGAGGAAAATAATTCCACCCCTTTTTTTTTTTTTTTTTTTTTTTTTCTTTCATTTTCTCAGCTTTCTTAACGAGGGAATATGAAGCCTATAAAGATTATAAAAACATTAATTAAAAAAAAAAAGAAGGAGTATTCAAAAGAAAATAAAAACTAAAAAGTTTATAATTAATATGATTTGTTTCAGTTTTGCGTTAAATGGGACATGCCCCATCGAACGCAAGGGGTGTATATGAACATTATTAATTAAACATTTTGTAAATCAAAAATGGCTTTAAATACTCCTTGATTTTATTTAATTACTACTTTTTAATAATCCTAATAGAATGGAAAAGAAAAATAATTTTATTCTGGGACTAAGTTCCGTAAAAATAACAAATGCGTACAGAAATAAAAACAATTACATCTATTTGTATTATAAAGTTTTATAATGATAATTGACTTCTCTTTGGTAGTGAAATAATGACTTAATTTCGTTCCTCCCTGTAACAAAGGTTGTATTTACAATAGATATTTCCATTAATTACAAGCTACTAGCTGTTAATGCAATACATTCACTCAGCTGTAACAAAACTACATTTAAATCCCTTATTCCGATCTTTATTAAATATATTGATAATATATAATTAATATATATTCTACGGTTAATATTAATGTAGCTCGTAGAGGTTAATAATAACAATCTATTCTTATCATTCACAGCTGTTTATTGTCACTTCTAATAGCCATTATGGGTAATATAATGTCGTATTGCATCGTGGGTAACTTAAGGGGAGCACTCGTATATCAATGAAGTGGTTTTCTTTACATACATAAATACTAACTCCTGAAGGTCGTGGGTTCGAATCCCATCTAGGCAGGTTAAAATTTATTTCGTGATGAACCCAAGAATAAATCTTGGCTAAAGAATAAATAATAAATCTAAAATAATAAATCCAAGAATAAATCTACGCTGGAAAACGAGGATAGTATAGGAATATTTATTTATTAAAAATTCTACACTAGAAGGTCTCTAGGCCATCTTCGTTTCAGACTCCTCGGTGGATTATCAGGAATGGAGTGTGAAGCAAGTTGAGAAACTAATGGATTTGAGTTGTTATGGAGCTTACTATGAAAGGACAGGAATCTGGTGTGGGCTGAATCAGCAACATGTGGACCATTATGTTCTTTATGGATAAGTTTATTGATGACAAAGTTAGGAGCATTGAGGATTTTTCGAAGGATTTTGGATTGTAAGGATTGGATAGTTTAGTGGAGCCACTCTATAAATGAATTGAGAAATAAATTCCTACGCCGCAATGCTCAGTTTAGTGTCAATAAACACAATAACAGTATCTAAATGTTATATTCAGAGTAAAAACAATTTTGGTGAAATGGATTCTTAAGTTTCAACATGAATGATATGCCTCATCTAAACTATTTTTTTTCCTTTTAATTCTTTATTTCTTTATTTAGGATTTTATTCGCCAAATTTGGTTTTACTAAATTCTTTATCATTTATTAAATTTGGGATGCGATTAACCGATTTGGTTAGGACCTATTGACCAATAGAAATCTAAAAAATAAGGGAAATAACATAATACAATTGACGTGATAAATATATCTATTTAGTAACAAAATAATACTCTTGATATTAGGAAAACAATATCACAATAAAAAAAAGAAAGAAAAATTAACAACTATGTGGAAACTAATGAACTAGTATATATAATTCATGCAACATAGTACTGATGTGTTGAAAACATTTTGTATGTTTTAGAACTGAAGATGAATGTTTAGCATTCGAAACTAGTTTTCAAATAAAATAATTGCAATAGAAGTGGCAATTAATTCATGAATCCTAATTGTATTGATCCTTCTATACCATCAGCCGTGTACCTCAAGTGACAAAAATAGAAGACTCGGTTAACGGAACCCTTAGTGCAGTAAACCTATTCAGATTGCAGCCTAGCCAGATAGATCGACTTATTATTAACTTGCCCTGCCTAGTGACAATCGAGTCGTGCAGTATCGATTGTGCTATAGATGAGTCAACATCCTACGAGGGGTGTGCTCTGTTAATTAGAGTGCGTGGCCTTTAAGGTCGGGACAGCGGTGAGGGGGGGGGAGGGGGCGTAGAGCACGTAGTGTAGTGTAGGGACCTAATACGTTTCTAATTGTTCGCCTCGGACTATTCATAGCCTAATATGTTTGCCTTCAAGATAAATATGTTCGTTAGTGGGTCCATTCAGGAAGGTCATTACGTCTTCTTCAACTCCTCTTAATGGATCATTGTCTTCACTAATAAGTGTCTTCCAGCTCGTCATGGAGTTCTTAGGGTGACGGTGCCGTGGAGAATCTGGCACGAAGGTGTGTTAACTTCAAGACCACACCGGAGCGGAAGTAAAGGTGACAAGATTTACAAAAAGTTTTTTTGTTTTTTTTTCAAAACGTTCAAAGCTCCCAATCAATTACAAAAGTCTCATTTACATGACTGTGATTAAACCTATTTGGACGTGCGGAGTACAGCTTTGGGGCTCTACTAAGCCATCCAATTCATCCCGTATCCAATCCTTACAATCCAAAATCCTTCGAAAAATCCTCAATGCTCCTTACTTTGTCACCAATAAACTTAACCATAAAGATCTTAATGTTCCATATGTTGCTGATTTAGCCCACACCAGATACCTATCCTTTCATAATAAGATCCATAACCACTCAAATCCCCTAGTTTCTCAACTTGCTTCCCACTCAATTCCCGATAATCCTCCGAGGCGTCTGAAAAGAAGATGACCCAGAGATCTTCTTGTGTAGATTTTTTTTTTTTACTGAAGTGCTACTGATGAGTAGTTCTCAAGTTTTAGCATGTTATTGTAAACTTTTTTTTTTAACACATTTACTTGATGTATACTTGTACAGTTGTAAATTTCAATAAATTGATTTTTAAAAAAAAAAAAACAAAAAAAAACTCGACACTGGACAGAGACAGATCAGCATAATTCCGAGAGTTTAGTAAAACTTAGAAATTAGTAAAAAAAGATCTATCGATAGTCGGCACTATCGTTAGTGACCATCGATAGGCATGACCTATCAATATATCGATAGTAACTATCGACTATCACCCAACCCTATACTACCGTCACAACACTTCGTAGATCATTCTTTAATCGAGTGAAAATCCTCTTTAATATCGAATATTGAACCAATTTCCTTCTAAAAAAATCATCCCTTGTCATAAAAAAATCTACATATCTTCTGTAAATGTATCGACAAGAAATACATTCGTCCTGTCAAAATTATCCTACTATATATCTAGTGATTATAATATTTATGGTCGATTCTCTATTCAAAAATGGAAAAAGAAAGAAGTCAAGTACACAAATGATTTATGACAAAATCCTGATTAATAGTTTTAATTTTTAATATGGTGCTAAACATGCCAGAAGATACTCTCTTCTTGCCTGAAATTCCATTTATACTGAAATCGCATCATCTTATTGTTAGGGGTTAGGCGACTATTGTGGGTTAAAAATTGAAGATAAAAAATAAAACCTAAAAATAATAAAGTGAATTAACGAAATAATTGATAGTCTTCCATTTTGTTAAAACTGCAATGTCTCCGCATATCGAGGATAGTTGTTTACAAGTGAATAGTTTGTTATACAAGTTAATTAATTTTGATTAATTAAATTAATTAATTTTAAGTTAATTAATTTTAACTGGGAAAAACAAAAGATTATGGATATGTCTCTCTTTAATCTACTGCCTATGATAAGGAAACTGTCGGCAAATGTTCGACACCGACAGAGCTATAGCTTGTCAATAAAGCCGCAACACTTAAAAATGTGAACAAAACGCGACTTTTTTCATTCAAACCAATATAGCTCTTAAACGACATGCCCTTTCAACATAATAGAAGAAAAGAACAAAATATATTCCCCACTGGGATAGAATCACGGGTACAATCTGGAAGAGACGTCTAGCATTTTATGGGCTCATCTACAGAATGCAACCTTCAAAGTTGACAAATCAGCTCCATAGTAACTGGAAAAGAAGGAAGACCAAATCACAATTGTTGTTAGAAACACACAAACTTCAGAACTTGGGGGAATGGAAAATGACTTAAAAGAACAGACGCCCAATGGACCCATTGGTGTAACTACTGGGCCAACATCAAAGCCCGGGCCAAGCGCAATAGCTGAATGTCGTGGTCCTTAGCTGTTCTATACGAAACAAGAAGAATAAGAAAACATATTCTCCATTAAGTTTCTCATCAAGAAAATCATCTTCAAATTTCCGATTCAAGCAAAACCAAAAGAGCTAGAGTGTGTCAAAATGTTACGTAAAGAACAAAATGTTGTCTAAAAAACGTTATAAGACTAGGTTCCTAGGATGACGTTTTACCTTAAGAAAAAAATGAACTATTGACCTCCAAAGCAAAAGATATATCCACGTCAAAAAACATTGAATACAATTCCTTCCTTTAAGTATGTTTGGTCTTAATCGTATCGATTTCTAATTACCTCAAGAAATAAATTATTATAAGAAATCTATTTCTAGTATCATTATCTCTTTTTCGATGAGGTACTAAACTTATGGTCCTCTCCCCTCCCTTATCGAAATGGTTGCCCGATGACGTTGTGCTAAGCCTGCTCAACTTGGCAGTGTGATATAATAAGCTATAAGTTATTGTATACTGCCACCGCTTGGCCGGTTGATGTAGTGGCCGTTATTGAGGGGCGATCTCCCATAATTCAGACAGCCCCCCCCCTCCCCGAGGTAACGACTTTCCGATAAGGTGCGGCCTATTGGTCTAATGGCTGCCCTAAGTAGCCTCGAACCTGAACCACTTTGCGCCTCCTGAAGCAGCAATATCGGCCTTATTGGAAACCTATCTGCCGGCCAGTGGCTACTTTTAGCGGGTCTCAGCAGTTCTCTGATAGCAACATACTTCTTCCTGCCTAGGCTCTTTTCCAAGTACAATAATTATTTATCTGTAACGTAATATGCATAGCTATAATAAACTCTTTTGTTCGATACCACACTAACATATACAAGTCGAAAAATAGTTTCAGATGAACTAGATTATCTACATTTCGCCATCCGATTACCATTTTTCTTGAAACCGGAACCTCTGTTTTACAGAAATTTAAATCAATGTTCAATAAATATCGCGTTTTTAGAAATAGGTAATACCCGAGGCAGCGTTACCAGGTGTGGTTACTTTTGGGTTATCTCCTCTCAGTGGGGAAATAATGAAACCAAAGAAGAATTAGGAAATTATGAAAAATCAGTTTGAAAAAAAATAGTAATGATATTTATATGTTTTTATTGGATTTGAATTCCGTTTTTCTGATATAAATAAATATCATACGCGATAGAGTTCGGTTTCGAATTCTGTTTGTTTTGGTTGGCACCGACTCCAAAAATAACTGATCACAAATTTTGAATAGTAATGTAAGTATCAGTTCAAGTTAGTACATATAGGTTTAATCTTGAAGTCGTTTTTTTTTTTTTTTTTTTTTTTTTTTTTTTCTAAAAAATTATTTTTATTGTTCACTTTTTAGTGGTAAGTGACTGTATTTTTGTTTATACAGCCAACTCTGAATAAGTCTTTAAGGGACTCTGAAAAATATTTCGACTTATTGAACAGTTACTTATCGAGGTTATTCCTATTATCTTCATGTAAATGTGGAAAAATGAACACAAAATTGGAGTTGAAATTATTACATATTTTTACTAATAGGTTTATGTATGTATGTTGCTTGTACATACATATAAAGTCATTGAAAAAGAAAATTAAATACCCGGAACCACGTTATCATATAACTTTCTATACATCATTGAACTGCGCTTTCTTCTGACGATACCTAGAAGTAGATTTACTGTCTTCTACCAGTGGCGATATTTTCTTTATTCTTTAGGATGGTTGAAAGAGAGTTGCGTGGAATTCACTAGCAAATAACTGTCCAACTTTTGTTCTCTTTCTCCACTCCGCGAATCAGTTTTAACTTTTTGTTAGTTAAAAGAATTTTCAATTTTGCGGAGACATTGTCAAACCACTCGACTGAATATCTAATAAGTGACTGGTGTACCTATGAGCTGAAAATGTGAATGATGACTGACAACAGGAAAACAAATTACCCATGTAATTTTTTGAGTTTGGGTTGCAGAGGCGATGACTTTTTTAGTTCTCGATTAATATACTCTCAGGAAAAGGACTTAATGATGTAAAGTTTACTTGCCATCGTAGATTTTGTTCCACTTATTTAAGAATTTAGCTTATGAAAGTTAGATACATCGGCAGTTGACTGTATATTTAAATTATTTTTCTTAATAATTTAGATGGAGAAATGTGTTTATCATGGAGTTATAGTACAATGGAGAGGCCCTTTCCGTATATTGTTCCGTGAGGGGCGAGACCAAAACACTAACCGGCCACAACCACTGTGCCCAACTGGCGACTTGCATTCCATTGGGCTAGGGCAATTGAAAGGGTTCGTAATAAATAAAATAAGTAAATCACTAAAGTAAATAAATCACTAAAATAAAATAACAGCAGTATAAAGCCTAGGAAGCCAAAATTTGAACTGATAAGAGGCTAATATACTGATAATACGGTTCACTCCAAAATGGTTGCCTGCCCTGGCTATTGAGAGTTAAGCCCCTCCACTTGTCTATAACTCTATGGTGTTTATAGTGATAGGTTATATAACAGTGATTTCTTATTAGTAAAGACCGGATTTTCGTGCAGTATAAACCATTGAAACATGCAACAAAAACTTCAAAACGTGCAATAAAAAAAATCAAAACGTGCAATAAAAAAAATCAAAACGTGTAAAAAGGTGGACTAAATAAAAAGATATTCGTTTTTATTTTTTATCAGCACCAAGTAGACATAAATTAAAGTAAAATATTGAGTACAATAAAATTAATAATTTTCCTTTATTTAAACTATATTTTGTATTAAAATATTAGAATAAAAAACACTCTTAGTTAGGCACAATAATGATATGCCATAGTAAAACAAAAAATATTACAAAATTCTATTGATTACCATCAAGTAGATACATAATATTATGTTTTAAAATAATATATTTTAAATCTATCTTTTAAACTATAAAATAAGAAAACAGCAACATTCTCTGGGACAAGAATCAATTAATTAGACGATATAAACAATTCAACTAGACAAAAAAAAAATAAATAAATAAATAAAGAAATAATTTTTTTTTTCTTTAAAATTCACTACAATGTACATTTCTAAATTTTTTTCTGTTAAATTATACCTCCTGTCATCAAGGATATGTTTTAAAAGAGTAAAAGCTCTTTCTACATCAATACTGGTAATTGGACATTTTTTATAGGAACTTAAAATGTTTGGTACCACATCTACATCTGAACGTTTGCCATTTAAAACGTCGTTAAATGTTTGTAAAATTTTAAATCCAAGATTTTTTTCAAATACGGTTTGAAATTTTTCATAAATTAATTTTCCTTTGTCGTTATTTACTTTTTTGAGTGTCTCTTCAACACTTAGTCCGATATTGATTTGTTCACCTAACGATAGATTATTGGCCTCTAAACGTTTTATTGCAACGGGTATTGGGCCAAAATGGGACCTTATGAATGCCAATTCGGACTTAACTGAATTGTTTTTTACAATGTTTTTTAATTTGGTGATAACAAGAGCATCTTCTTCCAAATGTTCTATTAGCTCTGCATACCTATCCAAATTTTCGGAATAAAAAAGCGCAGCGTCCATCCAGGTTCCCCACCTGGTAAGAACTGCTTCCGGTGGCAAGGGGCAATTACATTCCTATATAAAGCCACTCGCTGAGGGGCTTTCAAGAAGATTTTTTTTACCACAAGTTATTAATTTATATACATTTTGGAAAACTTCACGTATTTTCTCGGCAACTCTATTAAGACCATACGCCACACATGTTGTGTGAACCATGTTTGGGTAAAGCACTTTAAAGGCGTTCCCAGTTTTGAGCATATAAGGAGCTGCATCGGTTACTAAAAGTAAAACCTTATCTTGATAACCGTTGAGGCCGAAAAAATTTAACAAACTATCGTTAACAAACCGCGACACCGTCTCAAAATTAGTTTTTTTTTTCCAATTCTTTACAAGAAATTAAGTGAGGGGTAGGCTCAATTTCTGGGTGCAAAATACCCAATGCACAAATATATTTCCCTCTCGAATCAGTCGTTTCATCGACTGAAATATAAATAAAATTATTGGAAATTTCATTTTTAATTTTCATTAAAGTCTGTTCATAGCAGACATTTAGATAATTTTTTCTTAGTGTGCTCTCGTCAGGTATTTTCTGTTCGGTATATTTTTCTAAAAAGTTTGTAAATTGCGGACATGACAGCTTGAATAGCGGAATATTGGAAGAGACTAATGCCATACACAAGTCCTAATTAAAAGAAGTCTTCATATTGGCGCCATTACAGCTTTCTGTTATCAAAAGTTGAGTTACGTTTTTTCTTTTCATAGCGGCCTCAACTGCCTGTTTATGACTGCCTGTACAATAAAATAATAAAATAAAAAAAATGTAGGTACACAGACCAAGATAAATGATTTAAAAGTCAGCATAAATTGGGCAATTTAACTGTTTAGGAAAAATTAAAATTAAACGTAGGTAGTACATTAAATTATATTTTCAAGATTAGGATTCAGGAAATGCCATTTCATAATTTAAGTCTAAAACTTACTTGTTTGGCAGTGGGCGTCTACTTGCGATTTTCTATCAACACCAACGTTTTTGCAGCAAGATTCACAAAAAATGATTTTTCCATCAGTTTTTAGTTCTGGGTACGGCTGTATGTATTCCTTTAATTTGGAGCAAACACTGAATTTCCCTTTAGGCATGTTTGATATTGAATTGCACAAGTTGATAGTGGCAGAAGAAATGAAAATAAAGAACTGAGAAATACAAACACGGCAACCGAATATAGGGAGGGGTGGGGGTGTTGAAAATTATAAAAATTCCCAGAAAATGGGGGGCTCGAGAATTGAAAACTTCTACGAAAAAATAATATAAACCGGTTTAAAAAAAAATGGTTTGTTTTATTCCTCTTGTTTCATAAAACGAATAGTGTTTGTTTATATTTTATCCGCTTTTTTGACTGATTTTTTTTTAAATAACAGACAAATTCAAAAATAAAACCTTAAAACGTGCAATTTCATGCAGGAAAACCTTAAAACGTGCAATTTCGTGCATTAACATCAAAACGTGCAATTTCATGCAATATAAAACTAGTATAGAAACAACGTGGTTTTCATGATTTGAATTTCTATCCAAGTTTTAATGAATTTGATTTTTGCAAAAAAAAAAAGATGCAATTGCACGGAAATCCGGTCTTTGCTTATTAGCATGGAGTTATAGACAAGTGGAGGGGGCTTACCTCTCAATAGCCAGGGCAGGCAGCCATTTTGGAGTGCACCGTATTATCAGTATATTAGCCGCTTATCAGTTCACATTATGGCTTAATAGGCTTTATATTGCTGTTATTTTAGTTTAGTGATTAATTTACTTTAGTGATTTACTTATTTTATTTATTACGAACCCTTTCAATTGCCCTAGGCTATATAGAATGCAAGTCGCCAGTTGGGAATAGTGGGCGTGGCCGGTTAGTGTTTTGGTCTCGCCCCTCACGGAACAATATTCGGGAAGCCCCTCTCCATAGTACTATAACTCCATGCTTATTAATTGCTTTATTTTTTGTTTATTTTCTTAGCGCTGTTTATTGTCAGAAATGTTCTTTTGGGCCCACCTCTTAAGTATTTCGTACGGGTTAAAAAAAATAATCATGAAAATCGATTCTTATTAGACGGAGTAATCGCGTGGCAAGCACACAAAAAAGTCGAATGAAAAAGGTTTTATATTTTATTTTTACATTATTTTTTAATTTTAAAACCATAACTTGCATTTTGGTTGAACCCAATAAAATATAAGTACCCTGAGGTGATTTTCCTCATCGATGGGAGAAGAGCCGTGATCCTCTGGTACCACCCCCCACATCGCCTCCCCCTATCCCCTTCCCCCTCGACTAATAGCGAGCTATTTGCAATTCTAATTCGTCGCTTACTGAAGTTGGTCGGACCCTCGGCAGTGTACAAGATACAAGATACAAGATGCAGCCGCTCCTCCTCGCCCCAGTCAACAATCGCCCTTATAGGAATATTCAATTTCCCTCTTCAAGATTCAAGAAGGTTTAGTTTGGATTCCTAGCCCCGTCTCTGTTATATTGTCGGACTTTAGGGTATATTTTATATAGCATTTTGAAGGTAAGATTGGATGAAGGTGTTTGTATATTTTTTTCATTCGCACAATATAGCGATTTCTCGATCCAATGAAGAACAGTATGTTAATCAACAATTAACTGTTGTTTTACCAATAATTGAGGCATTCAATTCTATAATCCAAGCAAGACCCTCCCTTTTTGGAAATTTTTCACAGCTGGTCGATAAACGTAAAGCTCTGACTGGATTAGGAAGGGATCTTATTTTTTGTAAGGCCTTTTTTATATGTGATTCAACTAGTTTTGAGATAAAACCTTTCACCTAAACCTAAACCAGTAGAAAAACGATTAATACAATTAAAAAAAAAATAAATAAAAAACTGGCCTTCAGCCTTTTGGTTAAAGAAAGAATAAGATGGAACATGTTTTAGCGGCTGTGATGTCTTGACCGTCAATGATAGTCATATCGTCAGTGAGATTGCCGATTATATTATGTGCGGTTTCGTTTTAAAATTAATACATTTTTAATACACAAATTCAGCTTGGATCAGGGTTTGAGGAAACACTTTTGCGATTTCAGCCCAAAGCATCAAAGCACATTTTGTATTTAATGTCATAGAAAGTAATAAAATGCAGATAGCGGAATTGGCATTCTCACCAAGGATATGCTTTTTATTTATTTTTTTGCTCACCTGTGATTCACTTATCAGTAGGAGATAGATTTTCAATTTAAATAGCTTAATCCTGCTCACCGTATATTTTTTTGCTTAGCTGTATAATTGTATTGTTTATTTCCAAAGGAGAGTAATGTTTTATACACAACAGCCGATTGGATCGAGGAAGATCGGCCAAATCCAGGTTAAAATTTTGTATTTCGTATTAGGAGAAACGGAGTCAAAAGGAGCTCACTCATTAATGCTAGTGTAATTTAACTTAACAAGAGTTGAGCTCTTAACTGTTACTACTCTCCTAATATCAAACTATCATAACGCCTCAACGTTCCCCAAAAACGTATCGCTTTTGACCAATTAGGTCAGCGGTAAAACATGTTCCGTGTTAAAAATTCTGGAAATTGAACTAGTCTGGTTTTGGAATTCTACGCCTGGATTCTTTGTTAAATAGTATTATAAAGCGGATCTAAAACCGTCGTTCGAGACCAAAACATTTAAAAAATAGTTTTTACATAGTACATTCATCTGTTTATATTTTCAATTTTTAACTTGAAGCTTGTTCTGAATTATTTTTCAACCCATTTGTAGTAATTGCATCTTCATGGCTCATGCATCAACGTAAAATAAAAAACTTACATCGTTTGTTCTACCTTGCTAGAAGCATTTCAATGGATCACAGATAAGGGAGTCAAAAGATAGTTATATTTTTGAGAGATGTGTAGGTATTCAATAAAGATTCATTAATTATTTTCTGCTGTTTGCTGTTATATGGCTTACGGAATTTTATAGTTTTTTTTTTTTTTTTTTTTTTTAAATTATTAATAAGCTTTTATTGAGTAACTATCATAATAACATAGTAATTAAAACATCTTGCGGGTTGTGGATTCCGAAGTGCTCCGGAGTCTACGAAATGTTAAGTTGAAAAGTGATGTGATTTCTAAGGGAAGAAGCTTCAGAAAATAATACATACAAGTAGAAGTAGTTTCCTGCCTCATATAACTCCGGGCTGGAATTTCTGTTTACGTTTTGAGCTTTGAACTTTGTTACCTGCCGGCAATTTGTAATTACTCGGCTGGAAAATATAGAAATTAAATTAAAGGGTTCTTCCCTAAATGGGGAACAATTGGATTCTAAACGGACTTCATTGCTTTGTCCAACCTTCAGCAAAGGGCTCTTCTTTAACAAGCTAATTGAATCTTAATGATATTATTATTTAAAGTAATGTTAAGTATAATATTTTATTTTGGTTAAATGTACATTTATATTTGTCAAAAAATATTTATAGTATTTAATATATAATATATTAATAAATATATATATTTTAGCATAATTATAGTATTATGTTATTTTATATTACTTACATTATACAGATATGTATATATTATTTAAATATACAAATATTAGTATTATTTTTAAACGTAACTGTCAGTTTACGTAACATTTATAAACTTTTTTATACTTTTTCACATATACTATACCTGTAAAACCTATTACATTTTTAAATATCATTAATCAAAAATGTTAATTACAGAAGGTAATTAAAGAACCCCCCCAACCAGTTAATTACGTAATTAATACTTTTGATATCCTTTAGTAAATTAATTTACTTTGTTACTTATTGTATCATTTTGGTCACATACAATTATTTATATTTTTTAGCACTGAAGAAGTCCCTATAAAAGGCACACCTTGAATAACTTCAAGGTTCTATAACTTATAACTCCCTGACTATATGGTATGCTTCAACGAATATATCTTACATCAACTGTAATA
Organism: Euschistus heros; assembly: GCA_003667255.2. Classification (NCBI taxonomy): domain Eukaryota; kingdom Metazoa; phylum Arthropoda; class Insecta; order Hemiptera; family Pentatomidae; genus Euschistus; species Euschistus heros. The sequence goes on from RCWM02000511.1 coordinate 512,118, forward strand.
CTTTCAAAATCTATTTTTGTTTAAGTTTATTTACTACTAGGATCCCCGCTCACTGGCTTCGCCCGCTGTTATAAGTAAAGAACTTAGGTTTAACCAATGATAGAAGTAACAATAAAAATCTTATCATGCAGTTGAGAATTATTTTCTCAAAATATTTCTATATATTTTTACTCGAAGCTGGAATTTTTAGCCCGGTATTATTGGATTTATTACGGTTATTACATTACAATGGTTGGAATTTACTTAAAATAATTATTGGATATTTAATCAACAACCTTCCCGGGGAATATTTATATATATATATATATATATATATATATATATATATATATATATATATATAGAGAGAGAGAGAGAGAGAGAGAGAGAGAGAGAGAGAGAGAGAGAGGGAGGGAGAGAGAAAGAAAGAGAGATTTGATTTGCATTTTAATTTATAATATATAATTGTAGTAATATACATGATAATTTGCTATTGTATTTTATTGTACGTTTGAAAAAGGCCCAGAACTTAGAAAAGAGTTTTATTTTCCATCCTTAGGTATTTTTTTTCTCCTATCTCTGCTTCTTACTTCTTTTCTTCTTAAATTGTAATTTTCATTTAAGTGGGATGCTTTAAAATTAAATGAACGTAGAAAGTTTTTTCTTTTCTTTCTTCTCCTGTTTTTTTTCTCTCCTTTATGAATATTGCATTGTACAAAAATCCTTTTATGTATGAAAAAAGTTTATCTTAGGTGGAAGCATAACTTTGAAATTTCCGAATTTAGTTATTATTAATACCTCATATTAAATAGCGTATAGGCTGATTTTTTTATGGCCTTAAACTATAAAATTTTAATTCATTTCATCTGTCAATGGATTTCTTGATCCCTCCAAGGCGCTGTTCTAACGCAGTGTTTTAATTAAATTAATTTTACTGTGAATTTTATAAATAATGCCACGAGCTTCAATGTTAATTGAGGATTAACGTCTTTATGTGCTCCAACTCAGGCAGGATTTACGGGTTATCCTTCAGGTAACCTGCCTAATATAGTATGGAGTTGGAAGGTGAAGATTCATTCCGTAATTCCGCCAGAAAACTTTATCCCGCCCAGGTAGACCTTTGTTTGCTCCTAATGGGCTGATTAAAAAGTTTGTATTAGGAATTAATCACATTGAAATGACATAAAGCCTTTTAAAAGTACACTGTTAAGTAATTTAATGTAATATTTACTTAGGGGTCTGTTTGGCGTAACGTTTCTTTCACCCTCGAAAAAGTTTAATTTACTGGAAATTACCTCATCCGATATTTAATGGAAAATATTTTTTGTTCTATAACATTTGTCACTAGGACCAACCGTCCAGGAGCTGTATTAGCTCAATGAGAAGAGTCACGCTTTGCTAACATTTTTCAAGCGTTGGGGCTTTTTTTGATACGCTCTGGCTCTCTTGATTTTCGGAATCGGACATTGCTGACAGTTTCCTTATCAGCAGTAGAGTATGGGTGGAAATATCCATAATCTATTGTTTTTCACAATGAGGGAGATATTGAGTTTATACACACGCACGTATATCTAATGAGCTGTGGTATTGTTTTTTTTAATATAAGCTTTCATTTCAGATAAATCTAGTTTAAAGTCGAAAGTAGTCGAAGGAGTGTTGAATGGAAGGATGAGCCCCAACTAACCACATTCCATCGAAGGCCACACAGCGCGTTGTGTTGAACAGTAAAAGACCACCTTATGGGAAATTATGGGGATCAAGGAGTAATCCTGGGGCTGGGAGGGGAGGGGTAGGATGAAGGGGATTAGAGGAGGGGGGGTAATCTTTTCTTTTTTATCTTTGGGCAGTAGGATAATGCTACCTTATTGCCACACCTTTCCTTCATCGCGGCTACTTCCCTTCTTCTTAGCAACATAGTTCGTTAGGTTTTCTTTTCATTGTACATTCTTAACATTACTTGATACTTCTTAGATAGCTGTTTGATATAGTTGAGGATTACACTACTTTCTAAATCGGTGATAGAAAGGAATTGTATGTTTCGGATGATTGAAATTGTGGATAACGAACTAACAAACACTTTTCACTGCAGCGTGCTCAGGGTGATTTTTTTTTTTTATTTGATTTTTTTTTAATTTGATTTATTTCTCAAAGCATTTTAAAGAGGAGCAGGTTTACGTTTTTGAAATAAAACTATAAAATAATAAATGGTTAGGAAACTATTTTAATAATGAAAATTAACTTAATTTCTCTTTATACATAATACATTCGCTAAAATAATCGATTATTCTGAGTATCGATACACGATACATCGGTGAAAAAAAATTATATCGATATTCAGGGTGTTCGTAGGATCGTTGGCCAAAGAGGTATCTCTGGTAGGGAGGTTCATTTAGAACCTATTTAAGGTTACAGCAAATCTTCAAAAAAAGAAATTAAGAACTTCAAGTTTAGGTTCAAAAAAAACAACAAAAAAAACTAAGCGCAACAGCCAAATCCGAACCTAAGCTTGAAGTTCTTAATTTTTTTTTTGCCTTTAAGAAGATTTAACGATCTCCCAGTTTTTTTTGGTATTTGTTTTATTTATTTTACATGGGCCATGTATTAGTAATTAGGGAAAAAAATGCGTTGCTATATCAGTAAACAACAAAGTTATAAGGCATAAATGTTTGGTTTTGGCCATTTTTACAAAAAAATTCATTAAAAAAAACCGTAAGACTTTGTATATAGGTAAGTGACCTTAAATAGGTTCAAAATGAACCTCCCTACCCGAGATAGCTCTTTGGCCAACCATTTTCCCAACACCCTGTATAGTGATTTTATATTTTTTTTCTTCTGATATCGAACCACAGCATCTCTCCTGCATCAAACCTGCTTCAACTTTTCTTTAAATATCTGCATTATTATGCTAAATTTTTATAATATGTAAAAAACGAGATATCACAAATTCTTACTGATTACCTAATGTTACATAAACGTACTTTTTCCTTTCTTTTTTTTTTAAATATAAAAAATAACAATTCAGGATTATTTGAAGAAATTAAATACGCCAACAGAAAAATGACATTTCATAATGTGCCTGCTACTCCCAGACAATGATATCACGTAGTGATTAGTTAAGCTTTTTTAACAGTTATAATCCCACTGTTTGCAAAGGTCATAAGAAGTTGTCCTCTCATTTCATGTACTTCAGTTACAAGTGATTACGCAGATATGATTTTCGTCAACGGGTTGTGCAATGGCAATGCGCTAGCAGCTCAGAGAGAGTATCAGAACCCAAATCGTCGGGTTCCAAGCTAGTAATCAGCAAGAATTTGGGTCCTCCCCCCCCCCTCCCTCCTTAACTCCCTATAAATAACATATTTTTTTGGGGGGGGGGGGAGGGAGCGCTTGCCACCTATATGACGAAAATCATACCTGCGTACTCACTTATAGTGAAGTCCATGGCTGAAAGTGAATGGCAATTGTACAGTCATGAAATGAGAGAACAACTTTTAATGACCTTTGCAAACAGTGGGATTAGTTATAAAAAAAGAAAGAAAAAAGTACGTTTATGTAACATTAGGTAATCAGCAAGAATTTGGGCCCCCCTCCCCCTATAAATAAGATTTTTTTTGGGGGGGGGGAGGGGGAGGGAGGGCTTGCCACCTTCACAACTCTTTACCCCTCATGCATATGGACAAGAGATAAAATAACTAATACACTTTTTCAATCTAGTAGATACGTGAAGCAATCGAGTATATGCTATTAGACTCAAAAGGTGAAGTGCAATTGTATCATGAGTTACACCATTAAAAAGCTAACTAAATTCCGCAGTTTTTGGGAAATTTGACGGCTTCTAGGGTGCTCGAGTGGGGAGTGAAAATTTTTCAAAAAATATTAAAAATTTAAGTTTTAATAAATCTTTTGTGTTTAGCGCGTTAAAAGGCCCTCTAAAAGTATATCTAAATATCTAAACCTATGTCATATTCTAGAAAATTTAATGTTGATTAAGAAAATATCATCTTTTCTGTTTCTACGCTAGTCCAAAGTAGAGAAAACTGCCATTTTTCAGACAAAATAAAGATTTTAAAAATAAAAACAAAAAAAACTTCTATCTCTTCAACAGATTGAGATATGAAACTAGTTTCTGCGCCATTCTACCCCATTTAGTATGCAGTATTACCCAATTTTTTCTTTTACACTATGTCTAGGACACCCTGTATATATATATATGTTTAGTAAAGTTCTTGTCAATAAATAAAAACAACTATTTTGGCGACGTTTCGAGACTATATTGTTCTGATTATTATGCCCTACAGTGAAAAAAACAGGTCACACTAAAATTATTAAGTTACACAGGTTATTTCAAAACATAAATTTAGCTTCAATATAAATATATACGTATGTATATAAAAGCATTCGTTAGAATATATATTTATTATATGTATACATATATATTTATATTGTACAACTAATTGTTTATATTGTACAGCTAATTGTAACAATCAAAAAATATATCTATATATATATTCTGTATGTTAGATTATTAGCTATTTATATAATTCCAACTGTTGACTGGCTATTAGAGTAGAGTAGAGGACAAGTGTTAGGAGGGGCTGTAATTAGCAATCTATAGCCCAACCACTTTGGATAGTAATTCCGTTAATTAATTGCTTCGTTAATTAATTACATCCCTCACAACTATTTCATGTTTATTCAAAGGATTGCTCTCCTAGTATTATTTTTTTAAATATTTATTATGGTTTTACTTTTCTTTTCTTTTTTCTGAAAATTATTTGCTTCAATTCTATCTTGTGTAATGTTTTAACCAAATATAACAGCATAATTATAGAATTATAATTTATTTTAAAATTGCTCGAATATAAAAATAAAATACGAAATACTAAAGTTATGATAAAGTATTAAAATTTTTATTTTATTTATTTGTTAATATTTACATCCCTATATATTATATGCATGGAGTAAATATTGTGTAAAATGATTCCAATAACATGTCCATAGCCTGTAAAAATAGATGAATCAATTGCCACTTCTATTATAATTATTTTTATTTGAAAACTAGTCAGGAATGTTGAGCATTTTGTTCAGTTCTATGACACAAAATAATTCAAAACATCAGAACATGGCTACCTAGATTATATATTTTAAATTTCTAAAAATGTAAGAACAAAAATCTAACATTTTTGTTGGTACTCAGCTATTTGTCTAGTCAATGAATGCTGCAATGAGGGGTGTAGAGTGCATGGAATATCCGATAATATTTTACTTCATAATTGGTTAGGAATAGTTAGAAGGTAAACATACTTAAAGTCCCCGCCCCTGGGGGGTCAGCTAACGGTGGGTTGGAGGGAGGAGAATGTCCCATTTTGGGGTTTTTCGATTATATCTCGAATACGGTGGACATATAGAAAAATATGTTTCAAATAAAAATAAGTTATCTAATATAATACAATAACAAAATTTTATTTCGTTCTGTTGTCGCTTTTTGGGTATACAAAATTACTGGCCTTTGGAAATAAAGAATACAATCATACAGGTAAGCGAAAAAAAAATAAATAAATAACATAAGGGCATACAGACAGACGGTCAACAACATTAAGCTATTTAATTATAAAATTCATCTCAATGACAGGCAAATGAATCAAAGGTAAACAAAAAAAGTAGAAAACATATTAGCACCTACTGTTACTATGGCAACCCCTAACCTAAGCCATGTTCCATCTTATCGACAGTTTTTAATATTTTAAATGTTAAAATATTCTGTTAACTATCTTAAGGTCAATACAATATAACTGTCAATACAAGACCGGTACCGCCGGGACTGGAACCCATCGGTAGGAAGGGATGGAGTGGTGGAGAGATGGCTGCTAGACATGAAGTGGGTTGCCACTTAACCGCCTCGAGTGGCATACCATCTCGAGTGGCATACCATTCCGACTTCCTTTGTAACGCCGCCCTTCTCCAGTTGCCGGCTCCTAAGTAGGTTTATCAATGCTCTCTGTATTATTGAGAGCTGTATTTTGTTTTATTATCGCCTTGCCACGTAGTAAATGTAACATGTAGATCTGTTCTCGTGGGAGGTTGTTGGTCTCTCGAGGAGTTCCATGCGTGCCAAAATTAAAAACCAACATCTACAACTATTGTGTGTACTTAACGCCGCCACTCCTTACCTCCTCCCTACTGCAATCGTTGGAAAAGGGAAATTTATTGAATGCGTTTGTGTGAAGTCTAATGTAAGTTATATGCATCTTATGTAGATATTAATAAATTCTGATTGTTTTATTTTCGTTATCATATAATACAGGCATAATATTAAATAATATAAAAAAAGATTATTTTAATTTAAAAATAATAGATATACTAAAAATATAGAAAAAAAAAAGATTATACTATTTAAAGATTATTCTTTAAAAATTATTTTTTTCCAGAATCTAGAGGGATCTGGGGGTTGTGCAAGAAAACATATTTCTAGTTATTATTACTTTTTAATCGATTCGAGTTACTTGAGATCATCAGTAAATCAAATTTATAAGAACTTTTATGATTATAAATATAAATAATAATAATAATAGTAATTAAATCAAACTTGCCTATCCTTATAAATTATAATAACCATAAATTCAGGAGTAAAACTAATCCACCTAGTAGGAAATCTATTGGACTGTCTATCAATTTACCTCACCTTCTCGCTATTGTATACATTCCAAATAATGTTTTTTATTTTGCTAAAAAGAATTACATATATATATATATATATATATATATATATATATATATATATATATATATATATATATATATATATATATAAAGCAACATATAATAAAGACTCGAATGAAGGAAGGAAGTATGGAGAAGGAGGAAAGGAGTCAGGGACAAATGATATTTGCGTGGTCCATAGCTGGCCTGTTCGCGAGGAAAAAAAAAAAAAAAAAAAAAAGACTCATTTGTAGAGTTTTATTAAAATCGGTTCAGTGGTTTCAAATAACAAACGATTCCTAGAAAATTAGTTGCACAAAGGTAGAACGATGGATTTCACAACATTCAGTCTAATGAGTTCCTGGCGAACATCCTTGGGTCGCCCACATCGCCTTTGGTAATTATTAGTATATAATAGGGATTGACTTGTATTAGTATAATATTATCGCTAATGTTTATATTCTTGTTCATGCCTACGTTTTGGCGACAGGGCTATAAAGCAGGTATTTAAGAAAAATAAATAAGACAGCACACGTTCATTGAAACCAATATAACTTTTAAATGGCAGGTCATAGCGATAATTGTTAAGTAACAAAAAAAGTATTCACCATTAAGTTACTGATCCGAAGGCTGTTGTTCAATTTAAAAAAAAAAAGAAAACATTGTTACCATTTTGAGGATGAAAAAAACGGTACACTAGAAAAAATATAGACACCCATCTAGTAGTCATATTCATGTAAAAAAAAAAAGAGTAATATAATGAATCAAAAAATAGGATAACTTTTTTTTGTTTTTAACTTAAATTTATTTTGATATTTTTTTCTTTTTATTTCATTTGATGGAACTAAACAAAAACCTTTTTGAAAATAATTGCCTGCTTTTAAATAACGACCTAGATTTATTTGTAATAGTGTTCTATAACTGTCTATAACTCAATGAATCCTTCGTTTTTTTTAGATGCGCATTTGTTCAGGTCTTCAAATATTTTAGATAAGAATTTGTACCATATTTTGTTCATGTTGTTTTGTATTTCATATTTAATAAATGTTTTTTAAAGTTTTTCCGGGATAAAGTTTGAACACGTTGAGCAATTCAAATATCTAGGTTCTATTATATCGAGGAAAAATTAAATTCAAGAGGAAATAAGGTCAAGATAAAACGTCGACAATGCTTGTTATTTCTCGGTCGCAAAACTACTCAGTTCGCGCTTACTCTCTAGAAAGAAACGACCGAGTCGAAGATGGGAGGATTGCGTCAGGGCCGACCGGAGGGATTTGGGCTTTGGAGGAGTGATTGGAGGGAGGTGTGTGGTTAACTGTTCCTGGTGTCGGCATCGAACCTTCGGGTTCGCAAAGGTCTTTATCTATTTATTTTTAAAGAGTCAAATCGTTCTATAGTTATAGAGTACAGGAATTAAGATTTCCATATTATTTATACTTGTAATATATATTATCATTAGATAGTCGTAAAGTTATATCCACTGTATAATTACAATAGCTGACAAATGAATGTCTTTTATGATTATGGTATTGTAAAATATATTTTTGTGAAAGATATTTCTGATAGAGGAAAGCTATTGGAGGATGAGGAGCATTCAGCAGCGGTGCTCGCGGTCGTGTAGTTGCGATCCTCTGACCGAAAGACATTCCTCGCATTGTCCTGCCCCCCCCCCCCCCCCCCCCCCCCCCGGTGAGGTATTTATCTCTGTCCTCTACCTGTACCTGTACCTGTCACCATTGGCTTTCCTCCACATTCCCAGCATTCATGGAATTCATCAAAACAAATCTGCGGGAAAATAGTAAAACTGAATACAAACATTTGCTAAAAACGAATATTTCAATAAATATCATATGTGTATATAAATATTAGGACTTGTTTTATCGAACGTAAAAATTAAGGGAGTGCTTTCTGTATTAACCTGTATTAATCACTTCATATAGTCAAGCATCGTATAAATTTAAATTTTAGAAAATGAAATTAAGAATAAGTTGTATAGTATTATAAATAGTATTTAAGAAAATGTTACATTCTCTGTTTTTTAATTATAGTTACTTGAGTCGGATCTCTAGTAAAATGCATACAATAATAATAATCAAAATTTAAAAAAGGCATAGAATAAAAAAAATAAAATTAGAAGGTATTATTGGGATTCAATTAAAACAATACGATGTAGTAGTTATGTCGAAATGGCACGGGATTTAGCTTGGAACCATTTAAATTCTTCTTCTTAGATCCAACAAAATGCACATTACACTTATTTACCCAGAGCTACTTATTAGAATCCTCCAAAACATCCATAATATGGTTGAGAGAACCACACTTTAATGAGTGATGTTTCTCATTTGAAAAGGCTCACTAAATTTTAGGCAGGGCACCTATTAACGTTTATGGTAATATATATATGTATACATTCCAACAAGAACCTATAACATCAATTAATAACTATTATGATATAAACTATTATTTTGTCAATTTATTTTTTCCATTTTTTTTTTTAAATTTAATTTCTTTTTCTTTATTTCCTCTCTCTCTCAGCTTTTTTTTTTTTTTTTTTTTTTTTTTTTTTTTATCACTAATAGTTTAATTGTATTATATATTTAAAACACCGTAGAGAAAAATAAAGAAAATCCCGTTCTAGTCATTAAATGCAAACGCACGATTCTAAGACAGAGGTGTGCTACATCAATACAAAAAACAAAAAACATCTCGCTGCCCAATGTTTTCGGGTCGCTCCATACCAATCTGTCGAATTGAAGATAGTAATACCTCACCAACAATATAACAACAATTGTTGATATTCACTATTTGGGCACAATTACAGGATATAAATTTCTTTTTCTTTAAAAAAAAAACTGATCACATGTTGATTAGAATTTAAATAAATTATAGTTTAAAAAACTAAAAAAAAACACGTTTTAATAGCAAACCGAAATAATAAGAATAAAATAATTTTTATTTCATGAAAGTTTGGATTATGGAGATTGAAACCCAGATAATCAATTTGGAATAAAATTTAAGTTATTAACATTATAATTTAATTTATAGTAAAAAAGCATGGAGAGGAACAAACTGTTGTTACGGAGGGGCGGGACATCATTGCGATTTTATTATTATTACCATTATTATTTTTATTTTTATAGTAACTCTACTTTTATAACTACTAGTTATCAATCAACTTTTTGTAACATTTAATATCACGCATTTCTGACGTCTCATAAATTTTATACGTTAACCTGCAAACTTATCTGAATACTTAATTTTATTTTTATCATTCTAGCGAGGACATGTAACATTTTTTGATTGGATTAGCTTTTTTTGTTATATAGACTCTTAAACATGACTAAAACTATTTTTTTTTTTGAAAGTTGGCAAAATTCGTCGAATTTTGATAATCGATTGTGACTAAACGCCTGAATTAAATTCAGCTTAACAGATGTCTTTAGACGAACAATTTAGTAAACTTTAATTTTTTAAATAATACATTTTGTGATTTGAAGCATTTGTCTATATGATTTTTGGAAATATCTGAAAAAAAATGTTGGGTTTTTCGCCCCTAAAAAATTTTCCTCTTTTTTTAATTTATTATTTTATCCTCAGTATTCTCATCTGGACCATACTGTATCATAAAACCTAGCACTGTACCTTTTGGAAGACAGACCCCTTCTTTGGGGCTAATTCGACTGTACTAAGTAAGAATATTAAAACAAACTTGTGCAATTATTGTATTGCCATTGGTGTATAGAATAGTGTGCAAATTTTAAAGATTATCAGGTTGCTGGAAATTGGTGAAAATTACGATGCAAGATTCCGTTACATACAGGTGAAGTTAATAAAAGCGTATTAAAAAAAAAATAAATATTTTATAACACATTGATATTTCAGAGTGAAAGACAATGACATATTGATAAAAATATATTTTTAAGATATTTTAAAATTTCAGTGAAAAATATTAAAAGGCTACAAAATAAGACTCATAAGTAGCAGTACGAAACATAATTTTAATAATAAAAGTTATGTTTTTTTGTATTTTCGATGTAAGAGTATCTGGAAGATGGGAACGTTGTCTTGTTAGATTTTGGCGACTATAACTATTAGTTTGTTAATTTATCGATTGAAAGTTTAATCTTATCATAATAGCGAAAAGTATAGCAATATGTAGAACAAATAAAATAAATTAGAGGTTCCGTTCAATATATTTATATATACAAACATCTATATACGGATTATTATTTGGGATGTAGGAGACTGATTATATATATATATATATGTGACATAGAGATCTACTTCGGTGTTAGGTTCGCCGAGTCAGCTGAGTTGATATGATAGTGGGCAGCTCTGTCATCTTGCCGCCTTCCTCAGTCTGCTATCTAGCGCTTCTCAGGGCAGTCTTTGTTTTTCGACTATCAATGAATGAATGAATAATGTATAGATGGAATAATTAAAGATGAGCGGTGGGGCTCTGCAAATGTGAGTAAATCGTTAGATAGATTCATAATATATGACTTTATCGAAAGCACAACTTAAATTAATGCTTTATAATATTAAAAAAAAAATGACAAATTAGGAGAATATAAATCCTTATGATAAAAACTAAGGGTTTATCAGCTCAAAAAATAGATAGGAAAAATATATGTATATTATGAATAGCAAAAAATGAATTGTGTATACTATTATCATGATATTATTATTATGTGTATTATTAATTATCTTTATTTTATATTGTATGATAAGTAGGGTATAGGCATGGTCAGGGGTTTGTCTGCGATGTTTCTGTACATTGTATATATATATATATATATGTGTGTGTGTGTGTGTGTGTGTGTGTGTGTGTGTGTGTGTGTGTGTGTGTCTGATTGTGCTATTTAATTTTTTTTTTTTTTTTTTAAACTCTCTTTATAATTAAATTTTTTTTATTCGCATTCTTTATAGTTTTATTTTATTCTGTATCTTGTATAGTTAGAGATTTATTTAATGTAATCGTACACATTGTATGAGGGGATCCTTTGTCATCCATATTGTCAATTTGCACTTTTAGAGAGGCAGCTTGTTATATTTATTCAATAAGACAATAGTTATTCAATTCGATTCTTCTTCTTCTTTCGAGTTCGGTCATCTGTGGACAACGTTTAAAATTCATTCCTTCCTCTTTCGTTCCTTCCAATATTTCTTAATTTCCTCTACCTGATGTTTTATCCTTTCATCGAACCACTGTCAATTGTTAATTCAATTCAATTGCTGTATATGGACAAGGGGCGAAAAATCAAATAATATTATCTTTGTAATTGAATTGGATATCACTAATAGCCTTGTGATGATATATAGACAAATGTTGATTGAATACCATTACTGAAATGGCATTCCATCATGTTTGGGACAGAGCAGATGAGATGAACCGGCTTCCGAGTGGCAGGGTAATCGCTTTGTAGGAATGACAAATGAATTAAATGGATCACCTACCTTAGCCTAGATATATATGAATATATAATATATACATAGAATTTTCTAACTTTTCGTTTTGAATTGGGCCTAATATGATGGTACTGATTACATACCTATTAATACTTAGCTACTCATAAAGTAATGATGGTAGTTTGCCGATAACTGACTGGATGGATTGGGTAAGCCTGTCAGATCTAGCTAGAGTGGTAGCATTCCATCAGGGAAGTAAACAGTTAGCCATCGCCCTCAGCACAACTGTCAATTAGTTATCTTCTTCTTCCTTTGATATCCTCAGCTAATGTCCCAAATATTATTGTTAAGTCATCGTTGATTGGCTGATGGTGATAAAAAAAAAAGTTACAAGAGAAGAGGGATTTTTTTCTTCTGCGATCTTTCTGAACCATCGTTTACCTAAATCTATTGTAAATATGTATGAATATGTCATTTATCTATTTATTTATTTCTGTATTATTATTATTTTTTGTATCGTTATTTTATTTTGCTTTTTGGGTGTAAGTTTTTATGTTATTCGATTAAGCACACTTGTAGAATAATAGCAGATATATATTTCGTCGAGTTATTACTTATTACCTGAAACTGTCACAGATTTATAACATTTAAAAAACACCTGTTCCAATACCGCCTATGAAGGTTCTTGGGTTCAGCACTTAGCTAAGGGTGTACTGTTACTTGGCCAACGGTTGTGAAAGGAGGAGATTTCAAAAAAAAATGTCTGCCTACAGGAGGACTCGAACTCGGGCCCGGGAGTATGGCAGCCGATTGTCTGACCCCACTAAGTTATATAAAATAGATAAAAATGTCATACTATCATACATTTTTGAATATATTTGTAGGCATCATGTAGAGAAAAAAATGGAAGAAGATAAGGTGGACTCGGTATATTAAATCAATAAGAAGGAGTTCGGTAATCAATTACCATCATCAATCATACATTTTCGGACCATCGAATGAATTTATTACTTCTTTTCAATTCAGCACATTTCATCAAGATAAATAATATGATATTGCTTGAGATATAGGTTCTAGACATTTTACTAAAATATATTTGACATTTTGGTAGGTCGCCTAATAGAAATATACGACAAACCGCAGAGCTGATCGATACCTGCTCCATAAAGATAAACTCAAGGCCGATCACGGACGAGCTGTGAATGGAAACTCATCCATCAGTCGGTATCGTATCGCATCGTGTCGTGTTGTGTTGTGTTGCGCCGCTGGGCCCACGCATCGCCCCGTCAGCTCCTTACTATCAATCAACGCCTAAATTATACAATTCTACCCAGTCATCGCCTATTCTTATTCAATCATTGCTACAAGAAAAATATAATGAACTCTTATATCTGGTAATTCATTCCATTCATCTCGCTATAAATTATTTAAATTTATATTATTTTTCTGTCGCTAATTAGGGATTTTATTTTTGCATTATCGAGTAATTAATGGACACGATTAAATGGAGTTATATTGTATGTTTAAATCCATTTCAGAGGAAGCTTTATACTTTACATTTTATAAAGGTTTTTTTTTAGACACTTGGAAATGTACGTAATTGCTCCTGACTGGATCCCAAACTACTTTTTTTTAAAAAAATATATTCTACAGTCAACTATTCCGAATTTAATATTTATCTGTCAAATATTGAAGTAATGTTAATAATATAAGAAATAATTCGTCGTGGTAAAATTTATTTATTTTGCTCAAAAACTATCTTTATCGATGTTTTTGCCTACAAGTCATATCTCTCTAAACTTTTTACGAAATCCGGAATGTAGAAACAGCCACGACGCACAGACATAAGGGAACACCTCTTCTACTTCCCTACCTTCCTGGACCCCCCCCCCCCCCCCCCCGGAACAACAGAACAAGGTAGAACACCTCTCCTACTCTTCTAGAACAAGACAGAACACGGTCTCTTTCGATATGAATAATTTATATTCTCCCAGGAGAAGAAGAAGCAAAACGAAGAAGGTAGGTTTTTGTTTTGTCACCGCTTCAATCCCATGAAACATTCATACCTCCATCAACTTGATATATATCCCTTTTATATATGTTATCACGCTACCACACTTTTCAAATTTTCGTCTATTTTTATTTATATATTTATTTATTCTTTTTAGGCTTATTGTTGTCACCTACTATTAATTATTTCTTAAACATAGATGTGTAAATGTTTTATTCTCAAATCATAAATTTTGAAGTATACTATTTTTTTTTAATTGTCTATAACCTTTGAAAAGCCATTTCTTCCAATAATGCAATATTGCCGCCATATTGGATATGCCGCCAGGAAGTCAACGTTTTAAGATATTCGTTTTTCTTTTAATCATTACTTAATGAAGTCTTATTAGTTACCTGGATCAAACTCATAATCTGTACAAACACAAACACACTAAGGCATAGCTTATCATCAAGATTATACAGGCATTATTATAAAAAAAATATTATATACAATTTGTATAGGATCATAGCTTTCGCTAAAACATCATAGAACACAATAGAAAACATCAAGAAGGCAGAACGAAAATGTTTGATCCATTAAAGACTGGAGATGGCTACAGGCTCTAACATAATAAAACCATAGGGAAACTTTCAAACATCGAGGCAGACATAAAGAAACGCAGACTGAAATTCTATGTACACATACGTAGACTAACAGACTGACCCATCAGATCCTGAAGGCAACAATAAACCTTAAAACAATGGCATGGAGCACACAAGTGAAGAAAGACCTAAAAAGTGCAAAAACAAACCCAGAGGAAGCTCTAGACAGAAATGTTTACGGAAGAAAGGTGAATGCGTGGGAAGTACGGCCGGAAAACGGAGTCAAGAGGACTGGGAGAACCTGGTTAGAGGATAGGAGGAGAGAACATGGGGAGAAAATGAAGATCATTTGGGCGCGTCGTAAGGAGAGAGGAACCACAAGAGCTTCACGCGATCTTTCTTAGCTCCAGATCCTGCCTTATAATAATATATAGGATCATACACTGTATAAATTCCTAGCGAAGGACTCCGAACCAAGCTTGTTCCACTTATTGAGAGGAAGAAGACAGATCCTTTGAGATCCCAGAACTACACTCTCATTTGTGTCACTGTTTAATTCAGTGTCTGGATATGGTTTAGAGTGCAGAATCTGTCCAACGCACATAGTAGGGGTATTCGGCTAATCTAGGCGGCCAAAAGTCAATTTTATAAAATTCACAGATGGTTAATAAAACCAAGCTATTTATAAAGTTAGATAAACAGAGGACATTATGTGGCCATTGTCCCTTCCTTGTCTGCAATTCCTAAGTCGTACGATTAGTCATAACTTCCCCAACGCGCCAGACCAACGGATCTCTCTATGCTTTCTAAGTGTAATCGCTTCAATTAAAATGGGTTTTCTTATGTTTAGTGATATTCTTCATAAATAGAGTTATTGATCTTGAAACTGCAGGTGAGGACACATACTTTTGAAGTGTTTATTATTTTATCAATTAATGTATCGGTGCCATTTCGGCTGTTTGAAAAATACTGTATTTTTCGGTTATTTTCAAACACATTTTAGTATATTTTTGTATTTTTGTTGTACTTCAGGGTGCGTCCCGGCTGTCATTTTTAAAGTTTGAACCTTTAGTTAAATAATACTGTCCGAATCAGCCGCACCTAGCCGCACCATTTCGATTTAAGCGGCACCAAACATGACGATGAGAAAATATTAAATTAAATATTAAAATTCTTTTAACGGGATCTTCAATTTTTTTTGTATGTGTCCATTGGTTCAGCATAAGAGGACTGTCCCAGAAATCACTGAACGATAAAATACAGGAGCAAAACCTCCCAATTCTGAAATAATATTAGATAAAATTTATTCAAAGATATATTTTACCTACTGGGAACTATTTTAGTGAACAGGTAAAAGAAACGAAGTATCAATTTCCTGTTTAAAATCTAAACTTAATCGTAGATGGAAAAAATAAATAATCCTTTAAAAAAGACAATTAGTTGCAAAAAGCATTTGAAATACTTACTTTAATTAATTAAATTCATTAAAAAGCACCTTATTCACACTGAAAAGCAATTGCTATACTGTGAAACATATCGTGTCACTTACTCTGATTGACGCAAATGTGTGTAATGCCGTCACATTAACATCAACCATGAGGTCCTACATTTGTGGCGTAGCCTTTCAGGAATTCAATTATTTCATAGGAAAACGTAACGTCAAATACAAAATTATCCACTTAGATAGAAAAAGCAATGTTGCCAAAACGGTTGCTCTCCGAAGAAGCCGTTGAGGCATAAACAAACATTTCAAGCTATACAGCCAGAATTTTACACGTAAATTTTCCAGGAAGGAATTTTTAAGTATATTGAATGAACTTTTTTTTTTTTTTTTTTTTTTTTTTTTTCATAAAAAGCCTGAAAATAACTTTTTCTTAGATTAGTATGATTAGTAAATATATTTTCGACAGTAAATTGGGATTAAATAATTTTGGCCGTCTAGATTTGTACAATACCCCTATGTGCAACGGCAGGACTAAGAAATAAATAAATGAATGTTCAGATGAGCAGATTAATATTTCCAATCAGTCACAGGGAAAACCAGAATAACCCACTCTACCAGAACCCCCCCCCCCCTCCCCCCACCAATTATAGGTCTAATATCTTTCAGAAGTCCGTTTGCTTCGTCAATAGCCAAATCGATTTATACAAAAAGAAAAAAAGGCAAAGTTCGTAAAAACTTGCAAGTTTGAAATCGACCGATATGAGGTTAGCACTATTCCGCTAAATATTTTACAATGCTAAAACTTATGTTGCTATAAAATGCCATTTTATTATCTTCATAGTTCTGGGATGGTATAGCATTTATTATTATTAATACAATTAATAATAATAAAAAATTAAATGTACAATGTTGAGTGCCAGAAACAAGACTTGCCACACTGTCATATCCATTAATGGGTACAAATTAAAATCCATAAAAATATCGCCAAATGTCCTTTGATTTTCGGTATTATATTTAACAATATGATCCATGGGTCTTTAGTTGTGAGCACTGATAATGATTTTCGACAGTTTTTTAATAGTCTCTGCCCCTCTGAATTATCAACTCATAAATTGAAATAAATGTTAGATGTCCAATAACCTTTTCACGTAATGTTTAAACACCTTATCAGTGCAATTTTAACTAGGTTAAAAATTACTTCCATGCGTGAAAATTTCATTGAAAAAATAATTCTCAATTCCCTGCTCCAATACAAGATTTTTATCGATAAACAAAAAAAAGTTCAATTATTATTTAAACTTATCGAAGTCCTTTACTTATGAGAGTTGGCGCAGTTTATAAATTGAATAACACCCTCAAAATTTGGACTATTGGATTGAATTTGAATAGAATAAAATTTTATCCGGTGACTGTTTGCATTCACTACGTATTTTCTGTCATGTAGAAAAAGTTATTTCTAAAGGTGGGACAGCGGCCTACAAGAAGCTGTAGGGCGGTGATAGAAGTGACCGAGGATGGCCCTATAAGCCATTTATCTTTCTCACGTGCCGCTGCTTCCAATAGCCTCAGTTCACCACTACAGGGGCTAATCTCTTATTTCTAACGTCATCGCTTCTAACTTATATCGCCAACATTATCCGTTGAAGGAGAATTTCGTTGAGAATATAAATGAATCGAAGCTACATTAATATTAAATGATTTTATTAGATCGTATTGGGACCAGGATGATGATTCCTAGATCTGACTATGGTGAAGTACAAGAAGTACAACAATGGAATTCTGCGACCGTTAAAAATCGTTAGATCCTGGAACATCTCAAAATAGTATCCTTAAGTGTCCTGTGAAAAGGATGTAACGGCCATAGCGAGTGTTTCTTTAGAATCCAAATAGTTAATTCAATTTTTAAAAGGACGTAAACTAATTTATCTAGAAGGAGTATCCAAGGATGTTCTTCGGCCGCCAAAAATCTTAAGATCCTGGCAGATCTGAAACCATTTTTCTATATATCTGTACCGTAAGAGGTACAGAGCACTGTGTCACATTTCCATAACTTTACAGGGGACCAGTTTAAATAGGTTTTATTTTTAAAAGATTTCATTTCCTGAACTGTTTATTATACCTATGTGTAGGAAATGAATCACTGAGGCTATAATAGGTTGGTAGCCCGTCCTTTCTGTCATAATTGGAGTACATTAGGATGTTATGCCCTCCCACCACAAAAAAAAAAATAGAAATAAATAAAAAATATTTTTATGTAACTTACCTTACCTTGGTTTAGGAAATATAATTCAATACCTCTTTATAATGTGAAAAAAAAAAGTGGATACGAATACGTAATAATGTATTTTTGGTAAAAAATGAAGATATATTTTTTAAAGTCAAGCTGACCTTGTATCACTTGATAATCTTGTTGAATAGATACTCGAGGTACGCATTATGCCATCATGCGTACCAAGGATCAACACATTTAGTATTTATGGAATTAATTGCCACTTTTATTTAAAAGCTAATTTCAAATGTTAAACTTCATCATAAATACTAAGACAACAAATAATATTTCAAAACATGAGCACTTTGTTACATAAATATACTATTTATATTACATATTTATTCTGTTTTTTTTTTTTTTTAAATGTTCGACAAGAAGTCAGATATATCGGTACTCACCTGAGGAGGCAAATGGACTTCTAGAAGATTTCACGACCTATGGTTGGTTTAAATCCGTAGAGGGGGAAATGTTAAGGTAGAGTGGGTGCTTCCGGTTTTCCCTATGCCTGGTTAGTTTTTTCCATTTTTATTGGGAACGAATTAAAAATTACTGTTAGACATATTTATTTGGTGCTTTTAACAAAACTTTGGATTGGTTTTGAAAGATTTTATTATTTATATTGATAGCTAAATAATCAATTTTAGCCTATTTTCTGCTCGATTTCTTAGTTTCACTTCGAGTCTTTGTTGATTTTATGATTTTTTTTTCATTTAATTGCATTGCGAAGTTGGCATTAAAAGTCTTATTATAGTATCTCTGTTCACTGACCTTTACTATATGAGTCGGCTTTCCCTCAAATTGTGTTAAGTTGATCATTGTTTAACTCTTGGGCTCTCACACTATTGGTAAAAGTTCGTAACTCTATGTTAACAATAATCTCCCAAAAGAAACCTATTGGAATCTAGAGCTACCAACTTTTGCCAATAGTGTGAGAGTTTAACAATGATGAACAAATGCAATTTGAGAAGTTGACTTATCTAGTTATGGCTAGTGATCAGAGATGATATGTTATTTCAGTCTTAGGATGTTTGTACATTCGAATAATTTTAACTAAAATAATTATAAGAAAAGTTGCAAATAATTCGTCCATCATAAATAAATATTCTCAAATAGGTTTAGGTAAATATTCATGCGTTTCCTATTTTAACATAAATATTTCCTAATTGTATAATGTTCCTCCGAACTATAGTGAATGCTCCTTACTATATATCCAATAAGACCCTAAACAAGGATCTCAATATACCATACGTCCTCGACCTCATACCACAATTTTTGAAGTTCCGTCGCAACCTTTCCTTTTATCCTAATCCTCTGGCTCAATCACTATCCAGTTCCGAACACCCTGATAACCCCCCCCCCCCCTTGCATGCTAAAACGGCAGTGGCTTCGAAATCTTTTGTAAAATTTATTTATATGGGAGTTCTGGCGATAGCCAACTTCTCAACTCAAGCCCTTAGTGAATGTACTATAGCGCTCCTACTATTTTTTTTTTCTTTTAAATTATTTTCTTTTCTTTCTTTTATTTTACATAATGTGTGAATGTAATCATGAAGTCATCTATATTACTCATTGCCCACATTTGTGGCAGATTGTTATAATTACTCAATAAATGTTTTTAAAAAAATGTATAATGTAGATTAATAGGGAACACATTGAATTTTATTGTAAAACGTGTAGCGGCATTTCAGTTTGTACGCCTAGGAATCAGACTGTGCAATTTCCGCCGACCTTTCTTATTCTCCAGCAGTCTTGAGGATCAATTGGCTTCGTTAGAGATGGTAGCTAATATAAAACTGGATCCAGGACAAAAGATATGACTCCTGAACTGGTTCGAACCCTCACCCCCCCTAGTCCTGATGCCCTATTACCATCCTCTTCGGGCCTTCATCGCGGTTCTTTTTTAAAATTTATCCGAGATGGTTGCTCTAAGCTCTTAGCTTTTAGCGGAACCAGCTGCGCTTTATTCATAATTCATAACCGTTCTGCCGGGGGGAGTATGATATAGTCACCATTAGTCGGGGAATGGGGCGATCTCCAGCGACATGCTTTATGGATTCTCCGGGTACTTTCCATAAGATCAGAAGAAAATAAGAAGAGGAAAACGAGAGCAGCAAAGGCGGCTTGAGGAAAATATAAGGGAAAAAAATATAACGACTGAAGGGAAGACAGAAGATGGTTCGACTTGAGTGGAAAGAAAGAAGATATCTGGAAAAAATTTAAATATTCATTTTGTTATTTTAAAGAGCTGTGTTGAGGGTCCACTTGAATCGAATTATTTCTCTTTTGTTTGAATTTTTAGCTTCGCCGGATGTTTAACATTCAAAAGGAAAGACCATTAAAAATTTTAAATATGAAAAGTTATTGAAAATAAAAGTCTCTCTGTATTGGTATTGGTATTTTTATTGAATTTCTATATTTTCTAGTAGACTATACATACATACATACATACATACATACTTTCAACCATTTAGTGTTTGGTTTGCGTTTGATATTTGTAAAGAATTTTTTTTTGATATTGATATGTCTGTTCGCTTGGGATATGTATTTTTCTTGTGTAATATAAAGCGTAGTCATGGCAATCTATAGTCCATTGTTTTTTCACACTCAAAAATGAAACATTTTGACACGCTCTAGGACCGTTGGTGTTGCTCAGATCGGAAATTTAAAAACAGTTTCCTTATGAGAAGCATTGGATATAAAAACATGAGATTTTTTTATATTCACGTTAGAAACCGATGTTTTCTCTCAACTTTGTTTATTTCAAATAATTATTTATAGTTAATTTTTTTTTTCTCTTTATTTGTTTAATCCACACCTGTCACTTATCATGTGACAACAAGCAGATGTGATAAATTGTTGTATACAAGATAATTGGCATGTCAAGTATGAGGGAGGACAGCACCCAGCACCTACTTACTCCTAACATGAACATGATATATAATCAGTTTTAACGGAGTAGATCCCTCAACCAACTCCTTTTTAGTCTCCTTTGGGTATTATCTGGCAACCTAATGGAGGCCATACTTTGTATTAAATTATTGATATGTCCGTGAAGTTTGTCGTGAAGTCTTTTATATAAAGTCTGGATGTAATCTTGTACCATAGGTATTTGTAAGTCTGTGTGTAAAGTTTTGTTATTGACATACCAGGGTGATTGTGTAATAGTTAATGTAAGTTAATTATTAATTTAAGAAATTTGATATTTTTTATTCTGAAATTTAAATTGGGAATAACAGTAGAATATAGATGTATACAATTATGTTCAATTGTTTTTTCCAGTCTGGGAGAAATTGATATTTTATTTTATATTAAAAAGTATTAAAGAAAGTAAAAAATATTTTGTCATGGATATGTCTTTTAAATGGGGGGTCTATGGTTAATTCTGTAACGTTTTTTTACATCCTCAAAATGTGTATTTTTTACACTCAAAAATGTAACATTTTGATAAGCTCTGTTAGTATTGCTTAAATCGGCAATTTTCTCATCATTAATTTAAAGGAGAATAATTTTTGTTCTATAACATTTGTAGCTAGTACCAACCGTTTAAGAGCTATATTAGTTTGTATGAAAAAAATCATGTTTGAAACCGCTATTTAAAGGGGCTTTTTTGGCTCACTCTGTCGGTCAAAAATGTGGTGTCGCTTAGATTGAAAGTTTTTCGACAGTTCCCTTATCTGAAACAGTAGGTATAAAAACAGTAGATTATAAATATAAATATCCACGATCTATTGCTATCCCCAGTCAGAGAGATTTGTTTTTTTATTTTAATGATTAAAGAGAAGAATTAATGTAAATAATTACATAATTGAAGGATTTAGTTGATGAAAGTGTTGTCACATTATTTTAAAAATACAATCTAATGCATAGGATGAAGAATTTATGTGGAGAAGTGTTAGGTAGCAAATTCTGAATATTTCAAAACAACAAGAAAAAGCAATATGAAGAAGATGAAGGTAACATTTTACTCAAACATAAATTACTCAAAATTGTGTTTTGTTACATAACCCCTTCATCCAACAAACCCTTCAATTAGGTATCACAAAACTATAGACGTCAGCAGTATCGCCTATTTGATTCCTACGGATCGGTTCTTTTATCTAGAATCCGGAATCGAAATTTGAAATCCACACATCCTTAGATTGGAATGATTACCGATCCTGACTGTAGCACACAAGATCAATCCAGCAGTCACCCTTAGTGCCAATCCTGTAAGAGCAGCCCCTGCCCAGGAAGTTAATCCAGAACAAACCATCCGCCAAGGAACTGGAAGCATTAACTGCTGCCAACTGGATGGCGGAGCGTATTGCCGCTAACGAGATGGTTCAGGAGGACAAACATCGTTAAGTCTTCTTTGTTGTATTTCTTGTTCCTTCTTTAGTCGCGTTTCCTCACTCGAGGTCCGAACACGGCTCTTGTGTAAATTTGCTTCGGCTCGGCTCGCTTATTGTTTGTTCTGGGAGTCCATTTAGGAAGCTGAGGGAAGGGTGAGGGATGGTGTGGGGGTGTATACCATTAAAATCCATTACCTCTACTTGTTGTCTGTGCTGGCAGTTGTAGGTTCATTATTCGCTTGTCTGTTACTAATTTATTATTATCAAGTGTTTCCATCAAATTATTTTCTATTTTGCAATGTCCATATTGTCTTGTATTTATTTTTTCGGAGCTTAACGTCCGGGTGTACTCCAACTAAACTCGACAAGGACGGGCTATCGCTCATGTTACCTTTTCTATTGTATTGTAGGCTGGGGTGGTCGAGATTTATTCCGTTGGCCTCCCGCGTACTTAATGTTTAACAAGCTCTGTTGGAAATTAAACTCTGCTGAGAACATCGCTCTAACTCTTTCTCGCCCAGCCAATGAGTGATAAAATGTGTGGTGAGAGTGCATGAAATATCCGATTATTTTTTACCTCAGGGCTTTGTTAATAATAGTTCGAAACTAAAGATACTAAAAGTCCCCGCCACTGGGGATGAGGGGAAGAACTGAAAACAGTTGACTCTAGAAAAATATATACTAAGCTTATTAAATATCCTATAAAATTGTTTATATACATATTTGTCGAAATCTCAACCGTTTTAAAAATAAATAATTTTGACCTCACTTTTTGTCGAATATTTGCTTCTAGTGTTCGTCCACGATCGTTTCTCATAAATAATATCAGAATTAAAGTTGTAAAGCATTTAATTTCATTTATACGTTTCTGGCACTTGGATATGTTTGACAAGAAGTGAGGTAAAAATTATTTTTTCGCAAAAATTATACATTTTCAATAAATGGTACAAATATTTTGTCCGTTCAAATAATGAAAGAAAAGTAAGATATTGGTCCAGTATTGAATGTTTCTTGCAAATACTGAGAAACGTTTATATTGTCTGACGAGGGATTATTTCTTGGAAAATGTATATTCTATAGCAGGGGAACACAATTGGAAACATTCTAAGAATTTTTTATTGGTTCTCCAACAGACACAAATTCCTAAAAAAAGAGTTTGTTTTGTCCTTGCAACTGTATAATTGAGTCGCATTTATTACACCAGTGATATAAATTGGTGGCAGTGAGACAAAGGTAAAGGGAACTAACCTCCATCACACTAGCAGTTGGTTCCAATGCTTCATTTCAAGTTTCACATTTATCGATATCTCTATCCTATAACTTCACCTATAAACTTCCAATTATATAGTTTTAAGTTGGATACCATTGTTTATCGCGCTATATTGGTATTTTCTTATTTTCTCTTCTCAAATGTTAGATGTAGGTGTAATAGAAGTTAACATTAGTTTTAAGATGGACTTAGTGTTTTATACTATATTGTTGATATTTTCTTATTTCCAGTTCCCTGATGTGAAAAAGTTTATCAGGAGTTCGCATCACTTTGAACTTAAAAAAAAAAATCGATTTTACCGATTAAAAATTAATTTGTAGCGATATCTATGTTCAAAAATTAATTACTATTACAAAGTTTTTGCTAAGTAATCCAATAGTGAGAGAAAACCGATGTATTGATAAAACAATTATTATTTAAGAAATAAAGTTTCCAGCAAATAGCATTTAAAGTTTCCTATGGCTAATCGGACGATGCTACGGTGGGATCCTAAATTTTGCCTATCCAGGTATAATTAGGATAGGGATCTTTAATTCACACAGGCTCGGGACCCCCATTGTACGTCCCTTCCGAAGGACGGCATAGCTAAGGATTTTTACTCCCTTTAAAAAATCCTGAGGTCATCTGCTGGGCTGCGAACTGGCGATCTTGGATTTAGTAGGCTGCTATGCTAACCACTACACCACAGGTGACCCCTACTTTAAGTTAGCGTACTACAAAAAATAATAGTTTTTAAAAATTCTTGTTTAAGTGTTTAATAAAATTTGGGTCTATAATCTTAATTATGGTGTAGCAAAAATCTCTTTAAAATAACAAAAAAGTACAAATAAAAATCGATGTGTTATTAAATAAAAAGACCAGCCTTTGTAACAGTTTCTGTTTTAATGACCTTATGAATTTTATGATTTTATGATACTTTTAATATGGAATCACAAAAAAAAGTCATCGGCATCTATGATTCCTAGGAATCGAGTTTCAACTATCGACTATCGTTACGGAATTTTTTCTCTTGAATCTGTAGAATCAAAAATTAACATCAAGAACCCACGCATCACTATTTACAATAATTGTGTTTAAACTTATAAAGAGTTTATTGCTCCTGATTATTGAATTTAATAAGAAAAAACCCCTCTATATTTGAAAGAGTTTATGGAAACTGTACCTATATAAATTGTAAACATAAAAAATCTAAATAATATTTAAATTTTTTAGAATAAAAATATTTTGTTCTTTTTGCGTATTTAGGGTCGTTATTTTACTAGTATTAAATTTGTAAATTATATGTGATGCGTATTATCGATTTTTCTATGAAATATTATAATAATAAATATGTAATATTATAAATATTACTAATTATTTTAGTTCAAGGCATGTTATATTATATTTCAGTGTTTTCTGTTGCTTTTAAATCCGGGCCTTAAAAATATATCTTATACGTCTACTTCAATGAAGTTGATAATTGTTTTGAAAAAAAAAAAAAAAAAAACTGTGCAAGTTTGATTTAGCATAATATATGCATTAAGTAGAATACCTTTTTAACATTTGAGGAAAAAACAAAACAAATCTAAACAAAATAAAAATTTTTAAAATAATTTTTTTTTTATATCTATTTATTGAAATTTACAACTGTACATAAAAACATACAACCAGTAAATGTGATAATGACAAAAATAATAAAATGACAATTTCTTGTGAAGCAACTAGCCATTGGTAGCACTTCAATAAAAGTTCTATTTGAGAAGGTCCTGGGGCCATCTTCTTTTCAGACGCCTCGGAGGGTTGTCAGTAATAGAATGGGAAGCAAGTTGAGAGACTAATGGATTTGAATGGTTATGGAGTTTACTATGAAAGGATAGGTATCTGGAAAATAAAAATAAAATAATTTAATTGAAATAATTACATTCTTGAGTTATACTGTACGAACGAGGTGGCAACAGTATGGCAACCGCTCTCAGCTTTAAACTTATTTGTTGGCGCTTCGTAAAAAAAATTCATTAATTTTCTCACACAGCTCGTACATTTATGGTTTGTTGTAATATATAATGTAATATATAATATAGTAGTTTATAATCATTATTTTAATCTTTGTACTATAAATTTATTTCTTTAATTCTGTTATTGTTATGACCCCAAACTCCATATTTTATTTTTTTAAATATTCATTGATTGAAATCAACCAGTCGATTTGTTTAAACAAATGTATGAGCTTAGTTTTGCTAGAAGGTTTGAAATCTTTGATAAATATTGTACATCTTTTGAATTTTTATTGATTTTATTTCTAGTTCTTTTGAAGTCCAGAAACTTTCAACTCTGACAGAAAGCATATTGCCTTTTTGTTGAATAAATTGTAATTCCCTTTGACTGTAGTTTTTTTTTTTTTCCCTTGGAAATGGTTTAATTCCAATTTTCTAACATAATTGTGTTGAAATTTTAATCTGTATAGCCAATTTTAAGATTATCGATTTACGAACATTATTTATTATAAATTGAGTTTAATAAGTATAAAGGAGATCAATAAATATAAGCTCCTAATATAAAGGAAAATACAGATTTATGGAATTGATAATTATGTTTTAAATTAGGCATATTTATAATCAGGGAACGTTGTTTATTTTTTCTTTTCCTTTATTCTTTGTTTTTGGTTTGTTTTTTTTAACTGCAAATCCGGATTTACATGTATAATTATGCATTCATTAAATGTTCGTGGGTTCGAAACTCGCATTTATTACACACATCCTTTTCTTTTTTAATGTCTTCTTAATAAATAAATGGTTTGCATTTTAATTTTAACTTTTTTTCTTTTTGTGTTCTTGTGGGAGCCAGTGTAATTTAAGACATTAACTGTCCGGTAAATTCCAAGTTAATTAAAATCACTTTTATTTTTACTTTAAAACTCTTTAAATATTCGTTAAAAACATTTTCGAATAAAAAACAAAACAAAACATTAACGAAGAATGATAAAAAATACTGGGTTCCGCAGTTAAGAAGGATTCGAATTCATTCATAATATTATTATTTTTTTTTTTATTTAAATAAAAATTTAATGGCGATTAATAAACATTTCGGTTCTATTAAGTCGTATTGTTTTCTCTATCTGTAAAATCATTTTCGGACTAAAAGTAGTAGAAATTGTTGCGGAAACTGATATCGTTCTTTATTGTTATTTTAAAGCAAGTTTGCTATTTTGAATAAAAATTTTATTTACTTTGAGAAACAAAGTAATCAAATATAAAATATGTTTTTATAAAGTTATCTTCTCGTAATGGCTAAAAATCGATTATGTGGCTACGATGTTCGGATCGATCTTAACATCCCATCACTCTTAGTGAGGATAATTTTTTTTTTTTTTTATTACTTTACTTCATTTATTGAATTATTTATTTTATGTTTTATTTTACTATTGCCGATTACAAGGATCCCTCCCTACAATCGCGGCTTCGTCTGCTCTTATAAGAAAAAAACAGAGATAATTTTAACTAATAAGATAAGTTTTATTAGTTTAGCAATAAAAATTCTTGTATTGAGATATAGAGTTCATTATTAATTCTTCATGATATTTTCAAGCATAGTTATAATTTTTAACCTCGTTATAATTGTTCTGATTAGGTGCAGATTACGTAAAAGCATAATTGGACATCCAATTTTTAATATTAATATATGAGTTGATAATCCAGATGGATAGAGACTATTAAGACTGCATTATCAGTTCTTACAACTAATAAACACCTATGGATTGATATTTTTATTTTCTAATGATTTTTATTCGGCAGCGATAAGTGTATTGATTTCATCAGATTAGATTTTTAATTCTAACCATAAAATCATATGACGGTGTTGCAAACCTCGTTTCTGCGACTCAACACTACACTTAAATTGTTATAGTAAACTTTATTATCTTAAACCTTCCTAGAACTATAAAGATGATGTAGTTAAAATTTTATAACAGATGGGTTATATAGTTATATAGTTATAGCACTGCAATGCAGAATGACCCTAGCCACATATGAGTGGATTTTCAAACTGCACTGGATCCACTTGTCGCCCCACATTTTTATAGCTTTTAATAACAATATAATTGAAATTGAGAAAATTATCAATCAAATTCTAGCTCCTTATAACACCGTACTTTTGTAACCTCTCTTGAATGGTACCCGCCACATGTCTGGGAATTTCGAACTTCACTGCGCACCACATTATTATTTAATAATAATGTTATTTATTATTACCAGATTATTTATTTAATAATCAGTATTCATTAGACTAGCGTTCAAAGCTACAAATTAATTACAAAATACTTACTTACGTGACAGTAATTAATAATTAAACCCATCACTACAGCTGGTGGAGCCCCTAAAAATTCTTCTCGTATCCAACCATTACGATCCAAAATAAATTTCTTAATCATCTTTATTATGTCACCAGTAAACTTATCCATAACAATTTAAATGCCCCATATGTAGCATATTTGTTCTAAACGAATAATTTTTGATTTTTGAACCATCCGAGGCATTTGGAAAGAAAATGGCCAACGGACTATCTACTGTTGAACATTCATTAACATGCTACTAATCGTTAGTTCTTCACAACTTATTGACATGTCGTTGTGATAATTTCAGCGCATATTTACTTATTGCAAATATTGTATACATTTTTAAATATCAATCAAGTGTGAAAGAAAAAGTTTCTTTTTTATTATTACGATGATTTTCTTGTATATTAGGTATGGATTTAAGGTTAAAGCGGGTTCACTTATTGCTTTTAACTGTGGCAGATTTGTTGAAAAATAAATTAATAAAAAAAAAAAATTAAAATAACTTTTTAACAACTAATTAATTAATCAATTTTGAATTTATATTATATTTCTTATTGTAATTATCTTATTTAAATAAATATATCAATGACAAAACGATAATTGACTGTTAAGTATCATAAAAGAAGAAGATAAGCAGAGATGCCGTCAAACAGAAACAGCACGTGGAAGTAGAAATACTTCAATACTTTATATTTATCATCGTTCGTCTTCTCTCTAGTGTGGTTCGGTGGCCCTGAAGAAGGTCTACAAGGCAGGTCGAAACGTTGGCACAAACTTTATGTATCTCTACTTGGACGTGGTTTTTCTGCATTCCTGATTATCTTTTTCTCCAAATATCTCAATGTATTTGCTATTAAATGTAATGTAAATGCTATGTTGTTTGGTTCCGTGTTATCATCGAACATTCCTGGCCCGGATTTGATTCGATCTATTGAAGATAAATAATTGACTAGCTCAATATCAGATGATCAAATTGCCAAAATCATCTGGAACAGATCTAGTCTCTTATAAAACAGGTTTTTAATCTTTGATACCGACCCCTTCACCTGACCGCACTTACAATTAGTTTGATCACTTAAACCAGTCTTAAAATCCACACTAAAAACACACTATCGAGTCCCTAAATCTATAATAAATTAGTTAATAATTTACTTTCCTACAAATGTTAGATTAGATTTTTCAGTTTGCTGGGACATTTTTTAAACTAGTTAAAAAGAACCTACCTATCCTACCTACCTAGTTTTTAGTTCTTTATGAAAAAAGTTTGAAATAGGAACAATCTTAACAACCTCTTTTTTTAACATTAATTATTTCGAATAAGATAAAAGTTAGACGAGGTCCTTTTAAATGGAGTGAATAATGTGATTTATTGTTACGCTTCTCTCTCTTTTTTTTTTGCCCATTCTTCTCTGTTATATATTTGTAGCAAACATGACATTATTGTTGATACTTTCATATTATTTTGTGAATGCGAGAGGTTTATACTAATTATAAAATATGTTAAAAGGTTTTGTATAACAAGTTATTTTGTTAGGATTTTGAATTTTATAGATTGGAATCGAGGGAGGGTATTACTTGCTCCTTTTAACAGTTATTTTTCGGTAACCAGTTACTGTCTTACCGGCGCGCATTCTAGCCGTAGCCATTGGAAATTAGAACTCAATTTTCCCTTTATCACGACATACTAACTTAGCCCCGATGTTTTCCTGCCTTTAAAATTCCCTCACCGCTCTTCACTACGGTCTACGTTTTTAGCAAAAGCAACCGCAGAATGTTACTTTTATTATTCTATATCATTTTTAAACATTAACTAAATACCTTATACTCAAATATTTATTTATCCAGCCACCTTTATTGACTAATCCTTGTAGTTTTTACTACTATTAGTGCCATAATTTTATTCTACTGTTAATTACATAATATTATCGGTTTTCAGTTAAACCATTATTACACCTTGCCATTTGTTTATTTCGTATGGCTACCGCTAGAATGCGCGGCGGTAAAACAGTTACTGGTTACCGAAGAGTACCTGTTAAAAGGAGCAAGTCACATCTTTGCAAGTAATACCCAGAAGAATATATTAATTTAAAAAATGTAGGACAATATCAAATATGTTGATATTCCTCTCAAGGGGCATAGCGAAAGGGCTTCTTAAAGCTATTAGTCCGTAGAGTGAACTGTCGGGAAATAGCAAAAAAAAAAAAAGAAAAAAAAAAAAGTGAGATATTGAGGTAAATAAAGAAGGTTGACACGACCATTATTAGTTTTACTCATAACTACTTTGTTTTTATGTTCCTACTATACACAT
Organism: Euschistus heros; assembly: GCA_003667255.2. Lineage (NCBI taxonomy): Eukaryota > Metazoa > Arthropoda > Insecta > Hemiptera > Pentatomidae > Euschistus > Euschistus heros. The sequence continues at coordinate 542,731 of RCWM02000511.1, forward strand.
AAATATATATTGCTGTTCGAAATATTTATTTGGTTATTTGAATAATAATGTTGATTGTTTTTAAATGAGTTTTTGATAATTAGAAAATATTTAATTCTAGACTTTTTTCTTCGCGGTGGATTGGTTTCACTACCGAGCCCGTTGAATTTGAGTTTATTTTTATGTAATCAAAATCAAATGCAGTTCCCTATTTCGCCCAAAAATATAAATAAAAAAAAATAAATAAATAAGGATTTTTGTTGATGAGACATGCTGCTCACCCCCCCCCTCCCTTACACGCGCCCACAATACTTTTATATCTATTTCTACCTTGTGCTGATTTATTTCGATATTTTCTTTGCTACTTTTCCAGGGGGGACAAACAAACTCTAAATCTATGTTCTAACAAATGTTAACTTTTGCTAGACCTTCTCATATTAAAATGAAATATAAGAAAATAATTATGTTAATATAAGAAACCATCGGAATAGAAAACATTAAATCAATGTTGAAAGTAATTTTAACATCTCATGAATGTTCTCACATTAGAGAAGTGGAAATAACAAAATATAAATCTATAAAACACAGAATACTTGTTGATTCCACTCAAGGGAAGTGGAAATAAGAAAACATCAAACGTCTTATAAACTTTCTCACATTTTTATTATTTCTTAAATGTGCTGTTTTGAATTGCTATTACAATCTGCCTCTCTTTCTTGCAATAAGTATTACGGATGACAAAGAATCCATTCGCTAAATATGTTCACTGAAAATTTCTCAAATAAGGGAAGTGAAAATAACTAAATGAAATTATATATTTAAGCTATGTAAATGTTGTTAACTTGTGTTACACTTTTAAATACAATACAATTGTAAACAATACAATCCACGTTGGAAATCTAGAAATGGAAGTTTACAAGTGAGGTTATCGGAAAGAGCTATCTATAAATGTGAAACTCGAAATAAAGCTTCGGAATGGATCAGGAAGAGAAATTTGGCCGAGCAGTGTTCAAATTGATGTTCTTATATTTATTCATTAAAATAAAAATAATAATAATAATAATATTTGGTTCGGTGAACAGTAGAAAAACTAAATATATTTATCCCTGAATAGGATTGATAACATGCCTTGCGGTACGCATGCTAATGCCACCACCACCACCACCACTTCCACCACACTGGGGTAAACATATTATCGAGAAGAAACATATTGAGAAGTGTGGACAAATTGGAGGACATTTCCACTCGGACATATAGGGACGGGACGTGGGGACAGTGCCCCCCAAGGAAGACAAACTGCCCCCAACGTGAATATTTTAGCAAGGGGTTCAATAGCGCCTTATTTGGGAGCGATAAATTGTTTAGTGCGGCCTTTATTGCGGTAAACAAGGCCTCCTATATCCTCAATCGGAAATCGAAATTGGATACAGGGAAATATTTATCGATTTAATCCCTCCTTCCTCCTCCCTCCTCCCTCCTCCCTCCTCCCACCTCCCTCCTCACTACCCTACTTCCGTTTGTCCCTTCACATATTTCCATTGCCATAAATCATAATTGAATCGTTTATTTCAGAAACCATTTAAGGGGCAAAATATCAAAACATGTTTTTTTCTGTGGTACTGTACAATTTAAAGATAAATACATCTTTTAGTGCAGAAATATCTTATGTTCCATATCAGCAATGCTTTTTCAACCATGATAATTTTGAAATCGTTATTTTGTATTTCCATTGAATCCTAGTTTGATATTCGTATAAATGACAATACTATCTACAGAATTGTGCATTCAGAATTCTGCGCTCCATAAGCTTTCGTTAAACACCACATCATAAAATTCACCGTCTAACTGTCGAGCATGCAAGATATAAGTTTAGAAAAAGAACTTTCGAGTTAATAATCAAAAATTTTTGAACGCCTCTTGATCTAATTCTAATTCTAAACCTATTGGCTGGGCTCACTCATCCTATAATCATTTCTCTTTTGTTTTTGTTTTTGTATAATATTACCCCAGGTGTATGATGTTACAGTATATCTTTATCCGAATGATTTCAGAAGCCTTACATCCCTAACCTCTTCAGATCCGTCTTTCTTTGCTCCGAGAGGAACTTTCTGTAAAACACAAGAAGTGTCCTACGCCCGAATGACTTATGCTGACAGACACCCCCTTCGGGCTTCAGTACCGCGCAACTGTTCGATATGAAACTTGACAACAGTATTCCTCAGAGTGGGCATTCACACTTCCAGTTCAACTCGAAGATATTAATCATGCGTGACGTGCCTCAGTTCGTCTTCCTCGCGGAGAACCAACTTTGTGGCTGGAATTGGAATTGTTCTTCGCGGTTCGATAAATCTGAACCGGTTTTCCCTCCGACTTGATGTTGCTGCCAACTTGTAAGGTTTCGTGTTAGTTCGTCTTCACTGGAGTCGGGATTAGTTGAAGCATTGAATTCCAGGTGTTGAGGGTCCATAATTAAATTACAAGTCTATCTACATCAGACCGTATTGTGTAATAAGTCGCCTTTGATTTGTTTCGTAAGTTTCACTTGTACATATTGTCTTTGTACATACATATATTATAAGGTAGGCATATAAGGCATCTGAATTATGCAGCGATAATTTGTTTTCTGATAAAATATTTAAAAAAAAAAATTGAAATACAATTTACGGTATAAGATTCATAGAATCATGTCAATGGAAAAATAAAAAGTAATGTACTAAAGAAAATGTATAAAATACTCAAATGGTTAAATTTTCGTGTCTCGAAGAAAAGAAAAGAGTTATTATAGGAAGAGTGAGTAGTGGCCTTTCTTTCCTTACACGTGGCTATCTAATAAGAGAGGAAGCCTTAGGGAAGTTGCCTGTTTAGTAAGCATTATCTAGGAATGCTCGCTATACGAAACCTATTTGAGCGGGAACGGGTAGAAAAAAAAACTTCCATCAAAGGTTAGAGATAGTTGAGCCACTTCTGGTGAAATTATTAAATTTCCAAAATGATGCAATTCCTTCGATAAAAAACTCAATTTCTTCCTCTGATTGGGAGAGCAATATATCAAAGTTATGTCTATCTATATAGTCTGCAGCTTTTGTATCTACTGCTTCTGATTAAGAAACTGTCGGAAAATTTTCGATCTAAGAGCAATAGATTTAGAACATGCCAAAAAAGCCACAACACTTGAAAAATGGAGATAAAAGGTGACTTAGATTCGAACCAATATGGTAATGGTATATAACCTCCTAGGTGCTAAGTCCCAGCTACAATTGTTGTATAACTGAAAATATTCTTCATTTAATTTCTGATAAGGAAGCTGCTGGTAAAGTTTCAATCTAAGCAACACTAACAGAGCTAGAGCCTGTCAAAATGTTTTATTAAGGTGTAATTACAAAAGCAATAATTCTCCCATATTTATTTATTAAAAATCATATGATGTTACATTATTGTCCAATAATAATATTTTATTTCATTATTTGCGACGTTTCATGGTCATTGCCACATTATCAAGCTCTGAAACATGCAAAAACACACATGCATGGCAAATTGCGAATAAGGTATATTATGTGCATCTATATTCGACCATGTACTTTATATAACTAATTAATTACCTTACAAATACCCAAAAATAGAAGATCCATTTCCACAATAATCTTTAATCGACTAAAAGTCTTGTCACTGGTATAATCTCAAATGAAACTTAATGAATAACTACAATATAAATATACATTAAAACTTAATGAATCAACAACAAATGCAAAATTTACAATATAAATATAAAAAAATAACGTAATAAAAATAAAAAAATTTCCACCTTCATTATCACTGTCTATTACTGCAATAGGTCCAAAGGTTAACATTTAAATATTCAGTTTGTTTATTAGTAGTGCATAGTGGGCTCCTATTTTTTGTGTATCTGTTTTGAAATTTACAACTGTGTCCAAATTTTTTGTTATGAAGATGGATTCCAAAATTTTTCTTTTGTAACTGTTTCTTTCATAAAATAAAATGTTGGTTTTTTTGGACCTATTGCAGTAATGGACAGTGATAATGAAGGTGGAAATATGAGCAAAAATTTTAGTTCAAATAGAGTTTTTATTTTTTCGTTATTTTGAGGTAATTATATAAATTAACAATAGCTATACGATAACAGTAAATTTTGCAAAATCATTGATGTGCTGTTGAACATTGTACTTTTTTCATATTTTTATTTATTACGATTTTTTATATTTATATTGTTTTTATTTGTTATTCATTAAGTTTTAATCTATGTAGATTTGACATTATACCAGAGACAAGACTTTTAGTCGATTAAAGATTATTGTGGAAATGGATCTTCTATTTTTGGATATTTGTAAGGTAATTCATTAGTTATATAAAGTACATGGTCGAATATAGATGCGCATAATAAACCTTATTCGCAATTTGCCATGCATGTGTGTTTTTGCATGTTTCAGAGCTTGATAATGTGGCAATGACCATGAAACTTCGCAAATAATGAAATAAAATATTATTATTGGACAATCATGTAACATCATATGATTTTTAATAAATAAATATGGGAGAATTATTGCTTTTGTTTGTTTGTTTGTTTATTTGTTTATTTCGTTTAACGTCACTTTATGCGGCTATGGCTAATCGGACGATGTTTTATTAACTGATATATTGTATAGTATGTTTTATTATTTTTTATTTTTTTATTAGGTCGTTAACAGGCTTTAGCTATATAGGTGTCGCTCAGATCTTTGGTGATAGTCCCCTCACAAAAAATTAACGGAGAATATTTTTTGTTATATAACATTCCCCGCTGGGAGCTACTGGGATATTGGGATATTGCTTTTTTTTTTTTTTTTTTTTTTTTTTTTTAATATACATTTATTGAAATTTACAACTGTACAGAATATATACATCAAGTAAATGTATTGACAACGATTATAATAACATGTTAAAACTAGGAAAGAACTACTCATCAGTAGCACTTTATTAAAAATTCTACACTAGAAGGTCTCTAGGCCACCTTCGTTTCAGACGCCTCGGAGGATTATCAGGAATGGAGGGGGAAGCAACTTGAGAAACTAATGGATTTGAGTGATTATGGAGCTTACTATGAAAGGATAGGTATCTGGTTTGGGCTAACTCAGCAACATATGGAACATTAAGATCTTTATGGATAAGTTTATAAGTAACAAAGTAAGATTTAAGATTTTCCGAAGGATTTTGGATTGTAAGGATTGAATACGAGATAAATTAGATGGTTTAGTGGAGCCCCAAAGCTCAACTCCGTACGTCCAAATAGGTCTAATCTCAGTCATATAAAAGAGTCTTTTGTGATTAATCGGGAGCTTTGTCTAGTAAATGTTGAAGAATATTGAAAACGACGGGCAGTTTCTTGTCGTTTTAGTGTTGTATGTGGATTCCAAGTTAGTCGTCTGTCCAAGCGGAGTTCTAGGTAGCGGATCTGTTCAACAGGGATTAGTGGAATATCATTGAAGGATACTGTAGGACAGGAAGTCGTAGGTTTACGACGAAGGGTAAAGGTTATTTGGTGGGATTTTTTTGGATTTATTTTGATTCTCCATTTTTGACACCATTCTTGAAGGTTTAGGATATGGGATTGGAGTGTTTCAGAGGCAATGAAGGGATCATTGTTTACTGATAACACACAAGTGTCATCAGCGTAAGTGGTGAGGACAGTGGTAGGATGAGTTGGGATGTCAGCTGTATACACTGTGTAGAAGATGGGACCTTATATCAGAAATTAAATAGAAATTATGTTTCGTTATATTTGTCGCTAGGATCCACCGTTGAGGAGATATATTGGTTGAATGGTTGAAGCAGGATTAAAACTAACTTATTATTTACTTTTCCTTAATAATAATAAATTATTATTTATATTACAACAATATAGTAACATAGTATAATACAATAAAAATTTAAAATTATATTAACAATAAATTTAATTTCTAATAAATATAATTCGATATAAAAGTTGATATTGTTCATCATTTTCCTTTTATTGATGTAGGAATGATTCAGATCGAGTAAACAAGAGCGGAAGGTCTACGCACTTGCACACTGCCCCCGTAGCGTTGATATAATTAATTACAGAATTTATTGTCATTACATTAGCCCCGAGTGTATTCATAATTAGCTATTTAATTAGCCTCCCGCCCAATTAAAACAATTGCTGACTTCATTGAATCAACAGAACGCCGGGCCGTTATTGTAAACCATCCTTCAATGGATCAACTCTTTGTTTTTTTAGCTGTTGTTTATAATTATAAGGCTCCTCTCAACTTAAACTTTCATAAAATAATTTATTGAATTATTAAATTTGTGTTGTTTCTTTTCTGGTCGTAATTCAATTGTACACTACCTTTATTTTTCTGAACACAAATATAAGTTAATTCTGGCATAATATTATTCAATTATAATGAAAACTTCGTTCGCAAAAATGTGTTTGTACCTTTTTTTGGGACGTTATAAACCTGAAATCGTAGCGTTACAACTAGTAAACTTTCATTCAAAAATTTCCGATTGAGACTTGGGCCCAGGTAAAAAAGTGTTATATCCGGGAAATCATTGTAAACAGGAGCGTTATATCCAAGCTTTACTGTATTCCCTTTTTCTCACCTGCAGTTAGCATTTTATTAGTTCACAAATATGTTAATAGATTTGGCGTACCAGCTTAAATTGCACATAAAAAGGTGGGTCAAATAAAAATCAACTGAATGATTTTTTTCTTTAGCTAACGGTTATCGAGAGATTTATTGAAAAATATCAGAGTGAGGTTAGCCATATGATTAAAATAAACAATGGCTGATAAAAAGAAACATTGTTAAAAGGAAAACCTCGAAACACTAACGCTAATATGCTTCTCCCTAACATTTTATTAGAAGTGAGAATGTGTTAATTCTTCCACCAATTGCTTCAGTTCTCGGTATTTTAGTACCTTACTATTATTATGACAACATATTTAAACATACCGAGTTGAGATTTGAAGTGAAGACTAACTCCTCAAATTCTTCTCGTACCCAATCCTTGCGTTCCAAAAATCCTTCGAAAAGTCCTCAATACTCCTTACTTTGTCACAAATAAAACGATCCATAACGATCTAAAACTGTACCTCGGAGGTACACAACACTATTTCCTTTTTTGACCAAAAATACATTATTACGTATTCTTATTCACTTTTTTCCCCTTCATACAGAGCTATAGCATTCTATGTCCTCGACCAATTAATTGTAAGGTAAGTTACATTAAAATGTTTTTATTTATTTGTTTTTTGGGGAGGGCATAACGTCCTTATGTATTCCAATTAGGGGAGAAAAGACGGGTTCCCATCCTATTCTAGCCTGGATAGAAAGTCAAGATTTATTTCATACACATAAGTATAATAAACAGTTTAGGAAACGAAATCTTTTTTCTTTAAACTGCTCTCCTGTAAAGTTACGGAAATGTGACATAGTGTTATGTATCTCTGAGGTACAGAAATGTACTACATGTTGCAGAATTGTCCCTTACCAGATCTTTATCAACTTAATATCCTCTCGAATCCATTAGTTTTTCATCTTGTTTTTCACTTGATTCCCCGTAACGCATTGAGTCATCTGAAAAGATGGCCTAAGGACCTCTAATGTAGATTTTATCGAAGTATAACGAGCAATTTACTAACAAGTTGACAAAATTTTGTATTTATTTTTCCAGACATTTACTTCATCTATATACTGTATAAATAAATAGATTTAAAAATATGCATATATTAAATCTGTTTCCTCAATATATGCGGCGTATCTCCACCTCCTTTCCTTATAACCCTAACCACCTCCCTCTTACATGTTAGCAGACTAAGTATTGAAAGAGCTTTGGGACCGCTGTAAGATGAGATCCCATTATAAGTTGTTTCCTGGTTGAGGGGCTTAGAACTATCTCAAGAATGCTGTGCTTAATCTCCAACAAGTTGGCCAAGTGTGCTGGCAACATCCGACCCATATATTACATTACTCACCGCCTAAAATCGTTTTAAATGGCTGAAATAAGTAGTTACTTAGCAGTTACAAGATTATCATGACCGCCGTGTTCGAGGTTGTCACATCCTGATGATAAACGACTTGAATAAAAGAAGCTGTTAAGTGTCATTTTTAATTATTTACTATAATTAAATCATACGTCATGAATAATTTAAGCATATTTATCAAGTTACCCACAGCAAACTGCAAGACAGCTTTAAACAAAAAAAAAAAAAAAAAAAAAACGGATCTCTAGTTAGTAAACGTTCAGATGTTTGTGCGATTTTCTGTATTTCCAGTTGTAATAGAAAAAAATATTAAATGAAGGGTCAATTAGAAAAACAATGGTTTTACACTTTTTGGTGAATTTAAAAGCGGTAGGACCATGTGATAGTATCGAAGTGTTCTTAATTTTCGCAGAGTAAACAAAACTTCTTCGAAATTAGAAAAAAATTTATTTTTTGCAAAGTTTTTTATTTATTATTTTTTGCAAAGTACGCTTTAATTTTGTTGAACACGAAATAATTGATTGGGTGAAGATTTAGGTCGTGTTTCATAGTTTAAAAGGGTAATCATTGATGATTCTATTCATAAATTTTGAATCCTTTCTAGTTTATTATAGTTGAACTAACTGAGGTGAAGCATACGTAATTTGAGCTAGTATTTTAACTTTTTATATTTTTTTTTTTTTTTTTTTTTGGGGGGGGGGGGGGGGATTTCTTATTGAAATAAGAGAACGGCTTCAATAAAAAAGGAGACAGAATTATTTCTACTAACAAGGTTTTGGGTAACCGGCAGGTCTTCAGTCACAGTTTTACGCCTGACTGGGGAGATTCCTGATTCGGTTTGAGCTCCGCAGAAAACATAACTCCGCCTGGAGGATAGACCCCGCAGGACGTGCCCTGGCTGCAGGATCCTGAGGGATGGGGGGAGGGGAAGGACAGTCTATCCCCCCTCCTTCCCCTCTAATAAAGGCCAGCCAATCAGCTCGCCTCGCTCTTTGTTTCATTCATAATTCGATTTGAGAGGCGCTTCCTAAATCTGCTTCTTCTCGTTCAGAAAATAATGAACCCTGACAGCTCTTGATTTGATTGCGGCAGTATTTTCTGCTTCATCCCAATCATTGCAAGGCGTTTTATTCTATATTTAAGGGAAAGATTCAACTTTTACTTATATTTTGATTTGATTTGATTACTATTTTTGATTGTGTTGTCAGCTAGTTATTTTAATTTAAAAGTAAGTAAATTAAATTTATTTTATGGTTATGATAAACATTGTTCTCTATTATTCTCTAGGAACTTAAGATTCTTTCCAAGTGTTCGCCATGGTTGGATTCAAACCCCCGAGCGACGACCTTTAACCCGTTTTGGGTTACTATGAAGTACACATCTCTTATTTACGATGAATATTTAAAATTATAGCAATACAATTAAACAAAAGAAACGTTTAAAGTGGCGGAAGACAAATAAATATGTATATCTAATTGACAAATAAAATGCATCAATACTTCCAACTTATTTTTTACAATATTTAGATTCAGTTTAGGATTTCCAAACCATCCTCTCCGCACCCTGTAAAGGTTCATGCAGTACTCCAGGAGATCTTAGTGCATCTCTCGTTGCGGAGGCATAGTGAGAGCGATAATGCCGCTAGCATTCTAAAAAAAAAAAAAAAAAAAAAAAAAATGGCCATTGCCGGGAATCTAATGTTTTATTTTATTTTTTAAACTCGAGATGTGTTATTTTTACTACGTTCTCCTTCAAAAATGTTAAATGTTTATTCATCTATACAATTTTAAAATATTGTAACAACACAACAGGGGTTTTCAATTCACGTTTATTAACAAATAGCAATTAACAATATAATTAATTATCGTTTAACTTCTATTTATTACAGCAATAAACACAATACAGAACAACATAACCTACTAATTACCTTCCATCTTGTTATTACTCTACCACATGGCAACCAGTAAACACTCCTTAGCAACGGGGGTTGTTCTCCTTATTACGTTACAATATGTTTTTGTTTTGTTTTTTCAAATTAGTGATTTTTGTTTCGAATTCGATCAACTGTGGACCAGACAACAACAATTCATTCCTTACTCTTCCGTTCTTTCCAATACTTCTTCATCAACCCTGCCTGATGTTTCCTCCTTTCAGACCACAGTCTATTAATTTTTATTTAACTACTTCTTGAAATTAGATCTTGTTGACTGCTATCCGAAATTTGTCTTTACCATCCGTATCCATGTATTCGTTTTCTGTTTTTGGGGGCTATGTTATAAAATTTTCTTTGTTAATCTTCTCTCACCCATTCTCATTAAATGTCCATAGAATGTTAATCTACGTTTCCCCATTGCATCAATTAATTTTTCAATATTCTGATATATTTCTGTAGTACTTTTTAGTTTAAAAACTTTCTTGGTCCTAATATTTTCCTCAATATTTTTCTTTCGTTCTTTTCTATATTTTCAATTTCTCCTTTTTTAATTACCTCTTCTTATGGGGAGAACTAGTTTCGAGAGTTAAACATTCTTCATCAGTTCTGAGGAAGCAGAACGGAAATCTTCCAGGAGTCCATTTTGCTTCCTCAGTAATAATGATTATTGTTTAGCATTCGATACTAGTTTTCAAATAAAATAACTTCAATGGAAGTTGCAATTAATATATTAATCATAATTGAAATAAATTTTTTTAACTTTTTAAATGTTCCTTACTTTCTCACCAACAAAACTTTCTTCAGTCTTTCTTGGTCCTAATATTTTCCTCATTATTTTTTTTTCCTTCTTTTGTATATTTTCAAGTTCTTCATTTTTAATCGCCTCTTCTATTGGGATTATTTTTTTGGAAAACTAGTTTGGAATGTTAGACATTCATCATCAGTACGGAGGAGGCAAAATCGACTCCTGAGGGATAATTGTTTTGCTTTCTCAGAACTGATGATAATTGTTTAGCATTCCAAACTAGTTTTCAAGTAAAATAATCCCAATAGCAGTGGCAAAAAAGGAGAAATTGAAAATATGGAAAAGAAGGAATAAAAAATATTGAGGAAAATATTAGGACTAAGAAAGACTGAAGAAGGTTCTTTATATTTTCAATTTCTCCTTTTTTATTGAGAAACAAACATTCTGAGGATTATAAGCTTTGAGGCTGAACAATTGTTTTATAATGATGCTAATGATGCTAGCTTCAATAGAAAGATTTTTTTTTTAATCATATATATCTTTAGTTTTTTGGAATTTAGTTAGCTCTTGTGAGATTTGCTGTTTAATTACATTACTGAATTATTTCACCTAAATATTTAAGCTTATCTACCCTTTTAATGTTACCATATTTGGTTTGTAGTTTCTTGTTTAGTATTACAATTATAATAATAATGTTATTGAAGAAAATATATAAAAAATTGATTGAGAATAAATCTTTTGTATTTACCCCCACTAAACTACCTGGTTCCTGGCCTACTTGTAAAAATTTTATTATTTTCTTGATATCTCTTAGTTGGCCATTGTTTTCAAGTCACATTTATAAAAAAAAAAAAAAAAAAAAAAAATTAAAGTCTGTTTTGAGAAGAGTTAATGTAAATATGGTTTTCGTTTGTTCATTAACGGTTTTAACTAAATCTGTGACTAAGTGAATTAGCACTGAACGTATTCCTTTTATTCTCCAATGGTGGAACAATATCTTCCGCCAGTATTGTGGAGGATAATTGAAGAGGTAATAAAGGAAGGAGGAGGAGATGGCCGCGATAGCGCTCTGGTAATGGCCCCGGGAGAATTAATGTTTTGAGAGGATTAGCTACGGTAAGTTGGCCAGCCTGTCGAGCAGAAAAGAAGCATGACCCGCGAGCTATCTGGGCCAGAGGGGGGGATATATATCAGTGACTGCTCCAGCTAGGGTCTAGGCCAGAATAGTGTCCTTCCAGGGAGGACACTCGCTACCTCTCTTCTACAATTCTCTCTGTTTGTTTTAAAGCTGTTTTAGTACCTCTTCCAGGCTCTTTTTCTTTTTTAGTTCTTATTCAGGAAAATTTTGTTAAATTAATGAAATGCCTTTACTTCTATTATTTTTAAAATTAAGGATTCGTCGTAAACCTACGACCTCCTGTCCTACAGTATCCTTTAATGATGTTCCACTAAAAATACACACACATATATATACAATTTTCCAATCCCAGTTGAACAGATCCGCTACCTAAGACTCCACTGGGAAAAACGTCTTACTTAGAATCCACATACAAGACTAATACGACAAGAAACTGCCCGTCGTTACAGACTACTTCAACATTTACTAGACAAACGTTCAAAGCTCCCAATTGATTACAAAAGACTCATTTACATGACTGTGATTAGACCAATATGGTCTTACGGAGTTGAGCTTTGGGGCTCCACTAAACCATCCAATTCATCCCGTATCCAATCCTTACTATCCAAAATCCTTCGAAAAATCCTCAATGCTCCTTACTTTGTCACCATTAAACTTATCCATAAAGATCTTAATGTTCCATATGTTTCTGATTTAGCCCAAACCAGATACCAATCCTTTCATAGTTAGCTCCATAACCACTCAAATCCACTAGTTCTGCAACTTGCTTCCCTCTGAATTCCTGATAATCCTCCGAGGTGTCTGAAAAGAAGATGGCCTAGAGATCTTCTTGTGTAGATTTTTATTGAAGTGCTACTGATGAGTAGTTCTTTTTGCCATATTATTGTGAGCGTTTTGAACACATTTACTTAAATTATATTTGTACAGTTGTAAATTTCAATAGATTGTAAATATAAAAAAAAAAAAATAAGGACCGGAGTAGTTGAATGGGTATGGCACCGCACTCCTAACTCCTGATCCCGAGTTGTTGTCTGGCTGTAGGCAGAAAATATATTTTGATATATCAGCCCCGGATTAATTTCGGGATGAAGAATCACTTCTTCTGCACAACCAGTCTTTGCAAAGTGGGTATCCATGATGAGGGAAAAACCTGTAGGTTAGGCGTGGATGCTGACCGAATCACGTGGTCAAATGGTTGGCCTTTACGAAGTACTGAATTAAAAACCTATCATTAGTTATCAGAGGTTACATTGCGCTCTCATTCAGCCTCCACTGGGTTTTCTTTAACACCAGTGACGCGGCTGAGAGAGAAGAGCTGGTACCTCTCTGTGCCGGGCCTGTCCTTCCATGAGTGGAGGGGCTGGGTTGGTTGGAAGATTCCTAGGATTAGTGTGTATTGTAAATAGAGAATGAATGTAGTTTTAACTTTGAATTTAATTTATCTTTATTTTTATTTTTATTTATTTTTACTTACTCAATGTTTTATTTTATTATTTCATTATATTTATATGTATATCTTAATATATATAAATTACGTGTCGCCGCCTAGGGGCCGACTAACACCTAAACTACTGAACCGATTTTAATCAAATTTGCATACCGTGTGCAGTTTGATCCAACAAAAAAGATAGGATATACCTTATATCTTAATTTATAGTCGCAATATTATTTGTATATTATCTGTAAGTCACAATTATCTGTTAGCTCTATACGATTCTAACATATGGCGGTATAAGGTTATACTATTATATAAAAGGACAAGCAATGTTTCGTTTGTGTTCACTAACCGCCAAAAAACTACTGAACCGATCTCTACCAAATTTTGACTACATCATCTTTATAGGATGGTTTAGCAATAGTAAAATCTAATGACTTTCAACTAATTCTTTATTGAAAAATGAATAATAAGTGGATAACAGTGAAGTTCAAAAATGGCGGCAACCAATACATGAAAGGTTAAAATGTTAAAATATAACTACATCATCTTCATAGTTCAAGGAAAGTTCACCAATAATAAAATTTACATATTTCCTCTTAAATTACTGTTTATAAAACGATAAATATGGGGTGGGTAGTAAAGCGAGCGCCATTCAAGAGAGGTTACAATGATCCGGTGTTAATTATAGCTAGAAATTGATAATAAAATTATTAAATAAAATTAATTTGTTATCCAAAAAGCTATAAATATGTGGCAAGCGACAATAGCGTTTTAGTAAAACTAATGAACCTATCTGAACCAAATTTTAACTACATCATCTTCATAGTTCTTGAAAGATTTACAATTAGAAAATTTACTATAATAATAACTTATACCATTATATAAAAGGACAAGCCATTTTTCGTTTGTGAATGATCACTAACCGCGAATATTACTGAACAAATCTGTACTAAATATTAACTACATCATCTTCATAGTTCTAAGACGGTTTAGCAATATTAAAATCTACTGATTTTTAATTTATATTTTATTAAAAAAGGTTAATATGTGGACAACAGTGCAGTATGAAAATTGACCGATAGGTGGAGAGTGCCATTCTACACGAGAGGTTAGAAAAGAGCTTGAAATCGATGATAAAATTCACTTAATTAACTATCAAGAAAATTATTTAAAAAAATTTAAATATGGTTTGCGATATGTGGATCTCAGTGAAGCTTGAAAATCGACCGATTGTGTATAGAGCCATTCCAAAATAGAGTTAACAATGGTAAACTGAACCTATCAGTACCGACATCTAAATAAATAATTTTTATAATTCTAGGAAGGTTTTGCAATGGTAAAATTTAGAATAACTAAAATTTAAATGTACAATTTTGAGAGGCAGGAACGAGGTTTGCCACACTGTCATATACTTATATAGTTCGAAATCAACATATAACCAGATGAAATCAATAAAGTTATTTCTGCCGAATACAAATTATTACTAACTCAAAATGTAGATCCTTTTCTTTTTTATATCGTGTGTAAAAATATGATTCACGGGCCTTTTGTCGTAAGCACTGATAATGCAGTTTATTTTCCGCAAGAGTTTCTTAATAGTATTTATACATCTTGATTACCAATTCATACATTAAAGTTAAAAATTTTATGCCTAATGGTGCTTATATGTAATCTTCAACCACCTGATCAGTGCAATTATAACTAGAATAATAATTACTGCTAAAAAATCATTGAAGAAATAATGATCAACCACATGCTAAAATACAAGAATATTATCGATAAACAAATAAAACTTTAATTTTTAGTTGAAATTATCTTTAGTTATGAGGGCGGGCGAAGCCGCTACGGGAATGCTAGTTGTTTATATATAAGAAGCTCTTTCTGTTTTTTTTTTTTTTTTTTTTTATATTAATTTTTTTTTTCTCTTTGTACATAATGTGTAAATATAATCATATGTCATCTATATTACTTATTACCCACATTTGTGGCAGATTGTAATAATTACTCAATAAAAGTTCTATAAAAAAAAAAAAAAAGTTATCAGAGGTATTTTTTTTGGTACAATTCCACAAGCGCGTCTTCACGAAACCTACCTGACCCGCGCTACACCGACCAGTTCGATCCTTACGCTTCACTTCATGTTTACATTTTTAACATTAATTTCTACATGGATCTGGTGATTTATATATATGTTGTGTCAATCCAAGTGAGAAAATTTCAGTATACATATTTGGTGAATAGATTCTTTGTCATCCATATTACTTATTGCCCTAAAGTGGGACAGATTATATTAATTATTCAATAAACCACATCAATCTAAAAATAAATGTGAGAAATTATATAAACCGAATTGAAATAAATCGGAACAATGTCAGAATCGATAAAAGGTATTCTGGGCTCGCGTATGGGCTGGAGACTGTTTTAAAATTGAAATTCCAAGTAAAAACATTTGCTAAAAGAAATGATATGTCTTACCTATTTCATTAATGTGAGTTTCGAATCCTTTTTCTTTATTCTGATGCCTTGTTGATTTATGCAGAGTTGGATGTTTTTATGTTTCCCTAACTGTAAGTGCTTAAAACCTCTTCAATCTTTAACTTTTTCTCTAGGAAAATATATTTCTGTTAATACAAGTATAATATAAATCCAATATAAACCACTTGAGGTAGACCATGATAGTGTAGAAGGATCAATAGCTTTAGGATTGATCAATTAATTGCCTCTTCTTTCGAATTGGAACACCTGTGGACCAGACAACAACAATTCATTCCTTACTCTTCCACTCCTCCCAATACTTCTTCATCACCCCTGCCTGATGTTTCTTCCTTTCATCTGACCACTGTCTGTTAATTAATTAATTAATTAACTACTTCTGGAAATTTATCTTGTTGACTGCTGTTCGAAATTTGTCTCTGTCCCACATTGAATCTTGTTGTATATTTACCACCATCATATCTTCCTTTACCACTATTATCCATGTTATAGTATTCCTTTTCTATTTTTGGAGCCTGTGTTAAAATTTTCTCTGTTAGTCTTCTCTCATCCGTTCTCATTAAATTTCCATAGAATGTCAATCTACGTTTCCTCATTGCATAACTTAATTTTTCAATATTTCGATATATTTCTGTTTTATTTTTTAATTTAAAATCTTCTTCAGTCTTTCTTGGTCCTCATATTTTCCTCAATATTTTTCATTCCATATTTTTAATATCTCCTTTTTTAATTGCCACTCCTATTAGGATTATTTTTATTTCAAAAGTAGTTTCGAATGCTTAACATTAACTTCAGTTCTGAGAAAACAAAACTGGTATCATTGAGGATTCAGTTTTTCAGCCTTATAGCTGATGATGAATGTTTAACATAGTCCATTGTTGTAATTGCAATTAATACATTATTAAGTTGCAATTAATATATAAATCCTAATTGAAATAAACAATTTTTTAATTTTTGTAAAAAATCCTCAATGCTCCTTACTTTGTCAATAATAAACTTATCAATAAAGATATTATTGTTCTATTTGTTGCTGATTTAGCCCAAATCCACTAGTTTCTCAACTTGGTTCCCACTCCATTCCTGATAATCCTCCGAGGCCTCTGAAACGAAGATGGCCTAGGGGACCTTTTAGTGTAGAATTTTTATTTAAGTGCTACTTATGAGTAGAGTTCTTTTCAAGTGTTGACATGTTACTGTAACCGTTATCAACACATTTACTTGATGTATATATTTTGTACAGTTCTAAATTTAAATAAATGGATAAAAAAAAAAAAATAATATTTTTCTGTGAATATACCATAGTATATAATCAATGTTAGATATACCCAAACACTTAAACAAAAAAATAATATTACTATTGGGGAATGATCATTTGTCCGCTTAATTGAGATTTCCTTATTTTAAAGCACTGTAGGGCACCTTATTATAAATTTTAAAGTCACGTGGATATTATACACGATTACGCCCGACATTAAAACGAAGTAGGGAGCTCGAAGAAAAGTCGGTTAGAAAGCTGTTTAATTTTGTTGATAACTGAATAAGTTCTACTACGAAAACCAAAGAGAAAATGCTCTCAAAGAGTTCAAGATAGATACAACCAAATTTTGAATTAAATTTTATTTATCATTTTTTTTTCATTTTGGAAAGTTTTTTTCCAGCGTAATTGAGGAAGATATAGTAGACCTATAGTGATTAGATTATAGCCGCGAGAGATAAGAGAGAGCTCTAGACAGATCGCTGGTGTCAGGGGAGATTGAGCGGAATAGTGCGATCCCAGCGGCGAGGGCCCCATCAAGATGAAGATAAAACTGCCTTTCTTCTTTGATGTATTCAGATCACAGATTAGGAATTTGTTTTGGCCATCTTGTCATATCGGCTGTCTTCTCTGAATAAACAAATAACATTTACCGTACCCAACAAAAGATCCTGTCTTGTTATGTTGATTATTAATTGACCTGTTTGTATTTAGAAAGTTTGTATGCAAATATTGATTTATTTGTTGTGTCGTATTTATAATATAGTATATATTTTTAAAAAAATAATTAAATCGTGAATGTATTTACTGTTGTACATCTCAATGGATATACGTACTCAAAAGTTTCTTCTAAAAAATTAATCTGCTTAAAGCTAATGGCAGCAGACTGCATAAATATTATTTATCTTCTTCTTACGAGTTCGGCCATCTGTGGACCACGCTCATCAATTCATTTCTTGATCTTTGGTCCTTCCGATATCTCTTCATTGCCTCAGCCTGAAGCTTGATTTCCGGAAATTTGATCCTGATGACCACTCTATCCCACATTAAATTCCACTGTACTTTTGCCACCCTCATATCCTCCTTTACCATCCTTATCCATGTATTCTTTTTCTGTTTTTGGAGGCTGTGCTGGAAAATTTTCTTCGTCAGTCTTCTTTCTTCCATTCTCATCAAATGCCCACAAAAACGTCAATCTACGTTTCCTCATTACATCACTCAACCTTTCAATCTTTCGATATTGTTCTATATTACTTTTTAGTTTAAAACCTTCTTCAGTCTTTCTTGCTCCCAATATTTTCCTTAATATGTTTCTCTCCTCCTTTTCCATATTTTTAATTTCTCCCTTTTTGTTGAGAAACAAGCATTCAGAGGCATATAAGCTTTCAGAACGAACAACTACTTTATAATGACGCAATTTAGCCTCAATAGAGAGATTTGTTTTATTATATATATCCTTAGTTTTTAGGAAGGCAAATTCCATTTTTTTGGCTCCTGTGAGATTTACTGCTTTATCTAAACCATTATATTGAATTGCTTCACCTAATTATTTAAACTTTAAATTATTTTAAACCTCCTCTAATGTTACCATATTTAGTTTTTAGTTCTTTGCTTGTATTCACATGGGTCGACACATATACTGTCTTTTCGAAAGAAATCTGTAAACCTGTTTTAGATGCAATTTCTTGTAATTTTTCAATATAAAAATTTTGACAATCTTTTCATTTTCTGTGACTATTGCTAATTCATCCGCAAAGGCCAATGTTTCCACATCTCTCCAATTCTGATATCATTTTATTTTTACTGATTTTATTCTGATTATTATTTATTTTACTGTAATTATTTTTCTTCCATCGTAGATATATAAATTTATTCTCTGAAAATATTATTACTGAGAAAATGTTTTATGGCCCTGAATTTTATTCGTTATCAAAAGGTTGCTCAGTAAATGCTAGAAATGTAATAAAAAGTGAAGTTATCAAGAATAAAAGCCAAATTAATTGATTTATTAATTAAACAGGGGTAGATAGTAATATTTTTCAATAATAATAAAGTAAACATTGTTTTCATGTTTTAATAAAATAATCATGCATTAGCTGAGTGGGTGAGGCACTCGACCACCATGTCTTCCTGCCCGAGTACGAGTCCGACTGAAGGCAAGAAATTTATGTTCTGTTTTTTCGGCTGTGGATTGACTTTGAGGTCGGGAGATCCTCCTGGGATACACCCTGTTTCTTTAAAGTGGGTCCCCTACACATTGGGAGGAAATCCTTACCGTTGAGAGTTATTTCGGCCAAATCTTCTCCTTTCAGAACCGTTGTTCCAGTAATAGTGCTTCCTAAGATTGAAAGTGGTACTCTTTTTTTGTTGTTGTTGCTATGCTTTGGATTATTATTTATCAATTAAATGTTTGATAAAAAAACTGTCTTGCAGTTTTCGATTCAAGCAACAGTATCAGAGTTACAGCGTGTTAAAATGTTACATTTTTTAGTATAAAAAAACAACTTTTTTTGTGGTTGAAAAAAAAAACTAGGTACACAAGAGAATACAGACCCTAGCCAAAAGAAATGTCCTTTTCAAAAAACAAAACAAACAATATCAGTTGTTCAGTCCATTCGTCTTCTGTTCAACTTCTCTCGCTAATTCAATCACTTCAACCTTCGGCCATTCACTAATATCGTTTCATATCACCTAATTATATGTCTAAAGAGACCAATTCTATCTCTCAAGATGTGTAAGCACCATATTTCCTTTATTAAAACTTGACTGTTTTCCCTGTATGCAAATCGTCTATCCAATATTCAGCTATTATCCACTCTTATAGAAAAACAATTTAAAAAATGATACTAATTTATATAATTCACCAACAAAATAAATAATACATTGTTAGGATATATAGGCACTTGTTATTATTGTTAACAGTAATGGGGGCCGGACTATTCAAATACAAAAGGATACAATGTACATTTGAACAAAAGGATGATACTGTTAGGATCGTTAATTCAATGTCTGTTGCCCTTTTTCCTCTGCTCCCCCCCCCCCCCCAGTTCCCTTTGAAATATCATAGAGAGAGCTCTGCTCTAAAGGAACACGCTCATTAAAATTATCCGTTTCAACGAGCAATATTTGGAAGTGTAATTTAACCTATAAAAGTGTATATATATACATACACACGTGTATGTGTGTTTTATGAAATTTAGTAATAAATAACAATTCCACTTTGAAGTAGTTAATGAAGTTCATCTCATCTTTATCCATAGGTATGTATTTAATCTATATCTGTATATATATATAGATTACCTATGTACCTATTCATGAATTATGTGAAGACACAATTGCGTTTCACTCTGTAACAAAAGTTTTATTAGGATTGATGAATTAATCGCCACTTCTATTGAGATTATTTTATTTGAAAACTAGTTTCGAATGCTAAACATTCATCTTCAGTTCTAAAACATACAAAAAATTTTTCAACACATCAGTACTATGTTACATAGATTAAATATACTAAGGTTTTTTAAAAAGATAAGACAAGAAATCAAGCATAGGCACTCACCTTCGAGGTAACTAAAACACTGAATTTGTGAGAAGTAAAAGGGGGGGGGGCAGGTAGGTTAAGTTTTAGATTTACAACGGGGTTTCCCTTATGACTCATTGGGTTTTTTCGTTCCTATGGGAAATAAATTAAAAATGGGGCTATTGGATATGTTAATCTGATCATTTAAACAAAAATCTGGATCGGTTTTAAACGATTTTTATTTCTAGTGATTCAAAAGTATTTAATTTTAGGCTATTTTCTACTTGATGTAATATTTTTACTCCCGAGTCTTTATTAAATTTGTGGTTATTTTCATTTAGATGGATAGCGAAATTGGAATTTTGGGTCTTATTAGTGTATGCTCTTATATGTTCATTTACTCTTTGATTTACGGATCGTCCGGTTTTTCCCGTGTATTTTGCTTCACAGTCATTACATTTTAATTCGTATACGCCGCTTTTTTGGAAAGGGCCTATACGGGTGAAGGGGAGTATGATGAAAATGGTTTATCTATTTTAAATGCAGGGTTTAAACCTAATTTTTTTAATTCTTTCCCGACTTTAGCGGATATCGGGCCGTAGTATGGTTTTTAAAAGTTTTATTTACAATACATATTTATATTTACTATTAAACAATTTCGTTAGCTGTTAATACAAGACATTCACTCACCTGTAACAAAAGAAAGTGCATTTAAAGCCCCTATTTCCAACTTCTTGATATATTTTACAGTTTAATTAATACACTAGTAGAGAATAATTGTTTGCAATAATAATAGCCCACTCTTAACCACAACTACAGCTGTTTATTGTGGCTTCTAATAGGGTATTATGGGTAATGTATTGTCCTAGTGCATTATGGGTAAGGTAAGCACTAGTATATCAGCTGGTTTTCTTTACATATACATGGAAATTTTTAGTATAAAATATATTATTTCAATTTGTAAATGCACACCAAAATATTAAAACCTTTACAATTATAACTCCTGAATGATGCCCCCTAATAAAGGCTGGATGAGCCCATGGAAAGTCTATTTATAGGTTATGGTTATGGTTATGGTTATAATCATTTACGTTAAAGTTTTACATTACAACTTCTTTTCATGCTTTTCCATTAACGTTTGACATTAATAACTTCTTTTAGCCAGCTAATATAAGAAAATATGATAAAATTATGTGTTGAATTAAGTTTAGTTTTAACTGATAATTTAAATTGTAATAAAATGTGGATTTTACTGATTTGTGTTTTTCTTGTTGCAGGTATGTCTTCTACAAGCTATATTGTACTATCTGTAAGTATTTTTAGTAAAATAAATTTTTTTTAAAAATATCGCTTTTGTTTATGTTGGTTGGTTGATTGATTCAACCTCTATGTGGTTGAAAAGACTTATTTAAACGAACGTGCTATTCTGAAAGATATCTGTATTGAAATGAAATATATTAAGTCAAATAAAGGACTCAATCCAAGAGCATCCTAGCGCCTACGAACCGCCAGTAATTTTCCAGATGTTTCACAGAATATTGTTCAAAAGAATGTTCTCTTTTATTAATTTTTTTTATTCTAACGAGATTTTACCGGTAGATATTAAATCATAGATATTAAACTTAGGAAATCAAATTTCGAAATTTTTGTTTAAAAATTTTAATTTTATAAAATGAACGTTTCTTTACAAAAACTTCCAGAATTGTTGGCTGGTACTAGTAAATTAAAAATAATATTGGCCATATCATTGTTCGAAATAAATTTTAATAATAAAATTGATTTATCGTTTAGTTAAATAATAATAAAAAAATAAGGGGAGCCATGATTTTAAATATATTCGTCCAAAACAGAATTAAACGAATTTTTTTTTTTTTAATTAATCTCGATAATTTATAGTAGCATTAATGAAACAAACTGAAATATATTTAACCCTTTTCAGCTCAGGCATACTTAAAACATTTAAATTTACTCCTTTTTTTGGTCTAATATTGAATAAATTAAAAAAAAAAAATTAAAACAAAATTATAATAATAATTTACTTTTATTTATTACAATTTTTTTGTTTTTGAATGATGCGGGCCTCTAAAATGTCTATCGAATTATGGTCTACTGAAAACGGTTAATCGCTGTAATTGGCTGATTAGAGGTTTTTTCTTTAAAATGTTTTAAAATAATGTTTCAGTTATTTAACCTTTTATAAGTTTTTTATTGGTTTGTGACACTCATAAACTGGTGAATTTTATATATTGGACTGGTTGTAACATATCTCTACTATTGTAGCCTCCAACTCCGTCGATAATATTCTAACTTCACACGATTTCTGCTCGTAAACTGTTTAATTAATGCAACATAGCATGCCTCAATCGGCTCCAACACATTGATTAATAGAGCAGAAGTTACCTGCTGAAGGACATAACAGTTCCAAAGTTTTCTCCTACTGAAAGGTTTGTTCTTCAAGGGATTTCATTTGCATCCCTTGTCCAGCAAGATGGTGCACCGCTGGCATCTACTGTATACAATTACACGGAACTGGCCCTCTCTGAATCAATTACTGGATTTGCATATTCTATTAGCTCTCTCTCTCTCTCTCTCTCTCTCTCTCTCTCTCTCTCTCTCTCTCTCTCTCTCTCTCTCTCTCTCTCTCTCTCTCTCTCTCTCTCTCTCTCTCTCTCTCTCTCTCGTCCGTTTTAATCCCATGTCCAGGCTTCTTAATGCTTTCGGGTAGAGGGTGTTTGTCTTTGCTTGTTGTGTGCATTCTACAACAGATCTGACTTCTGCTCCTGAGGCTAGTACTGAAAACAAAGAAACGCTGAAACCGGTTGAAGTTTCATTATTACAATAATTTTTTTTTTCTTGGGGGGAGGGGGACATTCTGTGCTTGAAATATTTCAATCGCCTTAATGTTTTCATCTTCTTTCGATTTGCAGTTATAAGTTATGAAAGATTCCAGCTTTTGTTTCCTCCGAGGCTTGCAGAATAATGTCATTCTGGGAACAATTTCTTAGAAACTTCCTTCCAATTACCTTATAATTTATACCTCGTATTTTATTGATATTTGGCCATGTTTCGACGTTATTTGAACTCGTAAAACAAAATTATAATAATTTAAAGTTGAAACTTAAGAGTAAACGCTGAATTATTTTAAAGTACTAAAATGCTGAAGAAGTGAAAAAAAAAAAAAACTATTTAGATCAGGAATAGTAAATATTGGGGGAGCGGGGTAGCTCAGTGGGTAGGGTACTGAATTGCTATGCTCCGGGGCTCGAGTTCGATTCCGGTTGAAAAGAGAAAAATTAATTTAGGTTTCTTTTTCTGTCGATAGACTTCGCGGGTTAGAGACCTTAATGGGGCACATGCCACAAGGCAGCCTCTCTAAAGTGGGTACTCTTATTACGGGGAATAACCTGAAGGTTGCGCCTGATAGCTGACCACATCACCTCCTTTTATAACCTTCGGTCACGAAACAATACTTCTTTACCAAGTACCTTAACCCAAGACCCTTCGTGGCTTGTAGCGGTACAAGTTTTTTTTTTTTTCCACTTTTTTATTATTATTGACACCTCCACAAAAAATAATCTATTAAATTCAAACAGTTTATTATACAGTGGGCTAATTTAAATACAACAATAAAACCTGCATTATTTTCTGGACAATCCAGTGCAATCTCATAAATTAATGTTAATAATAACACTCGTCTACAAAATCAAACTTTTTGTGTGCCTTTTAAATAAATGCCCTATTTTTATACTTAATTACGGGTAACTGAATACGAAAATATAAATATTTTTTCAAAGTTATTTCTTATTTAAAAAATATGCCTAGTATAAAAAAAAGCTTGACGTTTGGAAAAATGTCGAAGAATATTTAAAAAAAAAAAAAAAAAAATTACGTTATTCGATTTTTTATTTTACTTTTTACATGAAATATTTAACCTTTTTTTATCCAGAATTTCTCTTCTTTCTCGCTTGTATTTTATAATAAGTTTCAGAGGTTACTCTAATCAAATTCCAGCAGTAGTCCTCTATCATTAAGCATTTCATCGGCCGTGGTATCTATTTTCTATTGATGATACGTCTTGGTGGAATCGTTATCCGTAAGTTCTTCATTACATCATCGCTGTTAGTAGAGAAAAAATTAATATGGGAGTAAAGAACATGAATTTTGAGGGACATATTGCATTCCAGCTGCTTATAGTTTTGTATGAGATTGTTCACATGTTCAACATTATTTACATTTCCCCTATTGCCTAAAAACCTACGAACGACCCCCACTTTTTTTTTCAAAGCCCTGTGAAACCGAATCAATCTTTTGGTCCTTTAGTATCTCTCTAATTTAAGGGCCAATAAAGGTTCCTTCTTTTATTTTGTTGTCCCTTGGACGAACTCGCTGTTATTTGAATGGCGGTCCATCGTTTTGGAGATTCTTGACGAAGTTCTTTATTAGTTCCAATTTATAATGTAAATCTGGTAGAAGAATATTTTGGGCTGTTACAAGAGGATGGTGTTTGACATTATTTTTTTCAGTTTTTTAATTCTTATTCCAAAATAATAAAAGTAAACAGTTTTTAAACACTGTGTTATTGGATATCTTTGGCTACTCATAAGGGGACGTTTTGAGTTGTAACTCACAGATTTGAATGCCGATTTTTATGTGGGCAGTAGGGGCCTATAAGAGTGCATAACTAGAGTTATGGCCGCCAATGGGCATTAGGAGCCGAGAAAAAAAAAATATAAAAATCAGGTTTTATTTTTTTCTCAGCTTTCAGTCAAGATAATGAAATGATTCTTTCATGCTAAATCGTAGTTTTGTATGTTATTTAAAATAAAAATAGTTTTCGTAATGCTCAAGGCCCGACCCTCGGCTTTAGAGTGCTCAAAAACTGCAACAAGAAATGTGACATCAAAAATGAAATGAAATTCGCTGTAAATCAGTGGAAATTTTTTTCATGAAACACTGACCTCAAATCTCTATTTGACGCACCAAGAAACCCTTAATTGTGAAATTTTATCAAAATTAAAAAATATTTATTTCTTACCCCTTTCGAGGACGTTAAAATTTTGAAGGTGAGATTTCGTCAATAACTTCTACCGCCCATAACAACTGCTGTCTTCAACCGATTACAGTAGTAATAGCATCACAAGAATCAGCGTACATTCTGCTTTTTATCTATGCATATAACATTGGGTTTACTCCAGATTTTAGTAGACAAAAACTGATGTGAATAAAAAATTCCGAAGTCAAATATAACTTGAGATATCTCAATAAGGAGAAATCCTGCGGCCTCCGAATTTGCAATAAACTATGCAGTTTTAGGCCTTCTAGATGACCTTAAATTTAGGTTTCAATCGGTGGTGAAATATGTCAGATAGCGCAAATTAGTTACGTTTTTTTTTTCAGAAATTGTCAGTCTCTTGCCTTCTAAAATCATACAAACTTTTAGGGGTCAACAATCATCATAAATATGATAAATCTATGAAGTTACCCGCTATTTTATTAAATTTGACATAAATGGACAATAAAAGCTAACTATTAATTTTAAGTTCCAAATTTGGATTCAGTGAATCAAATATTATAGAAATGGTACATTTTCATGTAAAAAGCATTTTGATGTAAACCAGTGTAATTTGACAATATTATTAAATTAATTAGCTCAATCAAGATTAGTTAAGCTTTTTATAAATATAATTTAATAGCACATGACATGTTCAACTCTGCTGAGATATTCGCTAATGAACTAATAGCAGAAGAAGCCAACTACTCGTAATATCCTACCCCTTCAACAAAGGATCTAATATTCAGCGACCCCAAGTGCATATCCTTCTTCCATTAGAGCAGGATCGGAAGATCGGAAGATGAGGAGGGAGAGAATTATAGAGGAAATGCCGTTGGGAAGTGGAAAGCATTCTTTGAAAGCCAAGTCCCCCGGGGGCTTGATTAATTATGAAGGGGCTTCTCTCGGCTTTGTTCAAAGTTTAAAGTTTCAAAGTGGCTTTTCTTAATTGCACTCTAACTAGGAATCAGGGATTCCTCAGTATTTTATCTTCAACACTACTCCTCTACTCCTTTCATCTTAAATCTGAGCCAGCAAACAGATTTCTTTAACTTGTGATTTCAGAGCCAGCCCAATGTTTATTTAATATTTCTAATTTAGTTTATTAACTTAATTAATTAATTATATTTGTCTAAGAGCTCTTTAGAGAGGAATCTTGAGTCAATTTGCATTCATTATAACGATTACAAAAATTAATAAGAAAACTACTAATAATATTAAACTAGAATAATTGTCCAAAGTTGCACATGTCAACTATTTTTTTTTTTAACATAATTTTATTGACAACTGTACACATTTGTTTACAACCTCTGAATGTGAGGTCACATTAAAACAACAGACTTGATCAAACATGATATAGTCTGCAGCCAGTGGTACGTAGTGATGGGTCGATCTGAGTGGAACGGAACGTGGAACTGGTTCCAGCTTTGAACCGGTTTGGAACGAAACCAATCGCCCAAGTTTTTCTTTCCACCTGGAACGAAAACCTACGCCAAAAGATCCCTCGATTCGTTCCCTCTGTGTGGTAGGGTTTAGATTGCACCTCTGGTTTCGTTCCCACTGCTTTTTTGATCTTTCTGCTGTTGATTTCCTCCCCCGTCTCGATCGCTCTACCACCCCGCGCATGGGCATCTTCAAAATAAACTGCTTTCTATGAAATTATCTATTCTACCAACAGAGCTCGGCTTCTTCTTTCGGATTCAGAGAAATGAACCACACAAGGTTTTACTGCTTACGTAATTAAATGATTTTTTCGCTATTTGTTTAAAAGCTAATGAAAAGCAGTCACAGAAATTGATTACTCCTTTTTTTTCGGAACCAATGTAGCGAGAAAATTTTCGCTCAATTGTGCACTATACTTGAGCTAAAAGTTATGTTCCTCCTTCCCCAAAAGTTAAATTCTTGATTGAATAAAACTATTTTAAAAGTATACATTTTTTTAATAAGAATACTTAGCTATTTAAACCTACCTAATATTATAGTACCTATAAAATAGAAGGAGGAGGTTATCAGCTCGAAGTCACAAAAAGGTATGTAACGAAAATGCATGGCACATAGGCAGTAGGTTTGTAAAACTGACGTGGAACGAAAAGCGGAACAGACCGTAAATTCTCATTCCGCTTTTAACTCGGAACGGCCCTTCACTAATATGTAGTTGGTTAGTCAAACTGACGTGGAACGAAAAATGGAACGGAACGAAAATTGGAACTGGTTCCAATCGTGGAACGGAACTTAAAAATCTCATTCCACTTCTAAGTCGGAACGGCCCTTCACTAGTAGTACGATCTCTAGAGGTGATACTAAATTATTAGGCTCTTTTCAGCCTTCGGTGAGTTATTTTAGGAATTGGGAATGTTGCCATATTCATTACCGGTTCACTTAATTTTTCATGAAAATTTTATGAATATGTCTGTAGCGGTCTGATGGAGACGTTAAGAGAGGAGTCTGTTATCAGTCCGTAGAGATTTATATCGAAATGTATTTAATTTTTTTAATTCTTTTGGCTAGTCCGTTAATTTGGGATTCTTTGGTCCAAATGGGTTATAACCTGTGTAAGTAAATGTTTAGTTTCTGTTTTAGAGGTACTTTTGAGCGATTTTGAAGTATTTTTGATCAACTTAATCGTTTAAAAATATAAAAATAAGTAACTTCAAAAGTTAAAAAAAAAATTAATAAAATAAAAAAAATCACAAATAGTTCTTATTAAAAAAATATAGAGGTCATATTGTTTTTAGATGCCTTGTAGGAATACAGTCAATTGTATAAGAAGCAAGTTAAGAGACTAGTGGGTTCGTAGATCATCGAAGAGGCAAATAAATAGTATTGGCACTCTTATAATTGTACTCTCATTGGAATCAGCTGTTCTCGTTTTATCACGTCACTTGTTTAAGTTCAATTGTAACATAATTAAGAAACATTAGAGAATACGCTACAAAGTTTGTGGAGCAACAAATCACAATTCCGTTAGTCCAAATAATTTGTCTATTTATTGTCATGTGTATAAATCTCATGTAAATAAATGTAATTAATTGGAGGCTTAGAACGTTTGTCTAGTAAATGTTGAAGATTTTTTTTTATATAAATTCTAAAGAAGATGTTTGTTCAGGTGGATTCCAAGTTATTAAAGTTCTATATTAAGAGATTTTGAGGCCATCTTCTTTTCAGACACCTCGGAATTTGGGCGAGGAAGGAGACTTTGTCCAATTCAGAAACATGTCGATTATTAAGATCTTTATGGATAAGGTTATCAGTGACATTTGTAATTAAGTTGTAAATTTGTAAATTAAGTTGTTTTTTTGCATTGGGTCTATTGCGTTATTCTTTCTTGTTTGTTTGTTTGTTTCGTTTAACGTCACTTTATGCTGCTATGGCTAATCGGACGATGCTACGGTGGGAGTCCTAAATTTTGCCTATCCAGGTATAATTAGGATAGGGATCTTTAACGAGTACCTGACATCGCACAGGCTCGGGACCCCCATTTTACGTCCCTTCCGAAGGACGGCATAGCTAAGGATTTTTTACTCCCTTTAAAAAATCCTAAGGTCATCTGCCGGGCTGCGAACCCGCGATCTTGGGTTTAGTAGGCTGCTATGCTAACCACTACACCACAGGTGACCCCGCGTTATTCTTTCTGTTTATGATGTGAATTATTTTGTTGTTATTTATTGGGGCTCTTATTAAAGACAACTTGTTTGAGTTTATCGATTATTTTATTTGTTAGTCCTGGTATATAAGTTATTTTATGAAAAATGTTTTGATTAGATCTATTGTTTTTTGATGTTAGTGCATTATTTATGTTGTCTGTCATTTCTTTATTGTTCCTTAAATATTCTGTTTTATTTTTGATATTTTTATTAATGTAGAAATCGGTTATTTTCTTTTGAGTGATTCTATTTTTATTTATTTATTATCTTTTAAACTATTTCAGGTTGATGTGGCTAAATTATTTATATTTATTTTATCATCTTTTTTTATTTTTCGTATTTAAGTTCTTATAACATTATTTTTTATTAATGTACTCGTATTTTGGTATGATATTATCTTCCAATATTTTGTATATATTCTTTTTAATTTCTTTAATGTGCTGTATATTATATTGTTTATGGTATTTAATATTTGATGTTTGGGGTGTTTGCTATGGTAATTCATAATTCTATTAGTTTTTTGTCTCTTTTTGAGCCATTTTTTTAAAATTTGGTTATTATATTTAATTAAAGTCAAGTCTAAAAAATTTATTATGTTGTTTTTTGATTTTTCTATGGTAAATTCCATTTTATTATTAAATTCATTAAATATATGTAATAGGTTTTCAATGTGATCCTTTTTTATTATGAAGAATAAATCATCAACGTATCTATGCAGTATTAAGGGGTTTTTATTTAGTTTATTTTAACATCCCTCCATTAAATAGTTCAACCATATTCAGTTGAAAGTTAGACTAAGGTTAGCCCATTGGTCCTGCATCTAATTGCCTCTAAAATTGTTTATTGTACATGAAATAATTATTATGTAAACATAATTTTATTTCTTCCAGGTAGAGTTTTTTTGGTTTTTATTGTAGTATATGGTTCAAAATCATTCCAGTTTTCATTGATGATTTTCAGACATGTATCTATTGGTATGTTAGTAAATAAACTTTTTTCATCTAGGCTAATGAGTATCTGATTAAATAAATCATTTAAAAATTTATTTAATTTTAAGTTTAAATTTTGATGAACGGTTTTTTAAATCTATTGGAATTTTTTATATCTATATTGCTATTATATCAAATATATGATAATGCTTTATTGAAATAAATTGTTAAGTTATTATTAATCTTAAATTATGTTCTGCTTTGTTTAATTTGTTTGTCCATGAGCTTCAGGTGTGGTGAAAGATGTTTTTTATGTTTTTATTTTATGTTTTTAGGGCTTGAAAATATGGCCTATGAGCATTATTTTGGAAATATAAAATTAATGTTAGGAGATAAATTTGCTTTAATGCTTTAATAAAGAGTAAACAATGTTTCATGTGAACAAGGTAATAAACATGGATCGGATTCGTATGTATTTACATATTTTTTTCTAGGCAATTTTCAGACGATTTCAACTAGAAGAGTCCATACTGACACTTTTCAAGCCGTTTGAGGCTACTTTTATTTCACATATTTCCACATATTTGGATGTTATTGCATATTTATTCATATTTGATCGAAATAAATACATATTTCCACATATTTAATCAAAATAAGTACATATTTTTCATTTTGGGCTTATTTTCATAATTTGGAGGTGGTTGACAGGGACTATGAACCACAGACTGTAGGGCTGTGAATCACAGTGGGTACATTAATTCAGTAAAATAAGGCTCCAAAAGGACGTTTTCAAGAAAAAAACTGCCGATCTTTTATTCTTAACGAATCTTCATATTTTTTGAGATGCTGAATCCGAATCTGAACTTAGCTACCACTATTAGATCCTATATATTTATATTCAATCTCGTGAAACACCCACGCTAGCAAGTTAAATTTGTGTGTTTTGACAATTATGACAAGTTCAGTGGGCTGGCTTGGGTATTTCATGGGATTTAATATAAATTACATATATATGACCAAATTGTAAATTTTATCAACTTAAATGAAAAAAAGAAATTTGATAGTTTTGCAGTTATAGTGACAAATATCCTTAGAAAACGTGATTCACAAAAGAACAAGAATTGTAGCGTTCTGGTATGTGTATTTTATAAGACCTAACTTAAACTTGATATATGACACCTAATAGCATATTTAACTAGCTTTTAGAAGAAAAAAGTAATTTTAGATCTGACTAATAGTTTTGGAGATATAGCCTAAAGAGTACGACAGATCATCGCCGCTTTACGTTCCAACATTTGAAATTCCATGTGGTTGCAAACGATTTCGAAGAGAGAAGTTTTCAAAATTGAAAATTTAACACATCTTTTATTATTATGTACTGTAAAAATGTTCTTTTGTTGTATAAATCATTATAACTTGTAAAAAAATTTCTTTTGTTCCTAATAATTATTATAAGTTGTAAAAGTGTTCATTTGTTGTATATATCATTATAGCTTAAAAAAAAAAAATCCATTTTCATAAAAAAAAATGTCCATTTTACTTAAATATTTCATAAAATATTTTAAGAAAATCACATATTTAACGAAAATAAATGCATATTTTAATTAAATATTTGGCATTTTTAAATACATAAAAATCCGATCCATAGTAATAAAATAGGAATTGGCAAACAAAATATCGGATTAGGACAAATTTTTTATATTACTACAAACATTTGATCAATTTCGTGAGTCACTGTATTTAGCAATATTGTTATAAATATAATATTGTTAAACAGATAATCATTTTTATAAAATAAAGGGATTGCTGAGGCTAAGGACCAGATACTAGGAACAAACTACAATGAAGTGGTTATTCCGAGAACATCTTGATAAATTTACCGAGTAATATTTGAGCTCTTTAATAAGAACTTTAAAAATTAAAGGTTGGGTTGTTAGTCCTGGGAAAATGGAGCGATGGAGTATTTAAACGCAGCGGGTTCTGGTTTGGACTTTAAATCATAAATTAAATTTAATAGCGCTTCAAGTTCAGCAATGATAATATCCTTAAATCAAGAACTTCTACTGAGGCCATTACCGTGCGGTATTCTAATGTCTGCCGGTTCCTCTATATGTTTATTTTAACATATTGTTTAGTTTTATTTATATTTATGTCTTGGATCAGTGCTATTATATTTAATTTATTAGTATCTGTATTTTCACCCAACTAGATCATTTCACACCCAACAAAGTAAATACCGATTTACAGCCTCGAGTTGAACCTCATTTGGTACAAATAAATTTTATAGATAATGTGTTTCAATGCTCTATTAATACTAACAAAGCCTTCGAAAAAACCAAGTCTTTTTTTTTTAATGGATATAACTTTTGGCTGAGGGTGTACGTATATTTTTTTTGGTGTAACTTGGATTGAACATTTGACAATAGTTTTCTTATCAAAAATTTAATGAAAAATATTTTTTTAAACAATATTTATCTCTAGAACTTACCGTTTAGGAGTTGTATTGCTTTGAATGAAAAAACTGTTTTCGAATAACCATTCATTATTAATTTAATCTGATAATTGTGGCCATCTATTATTTTTCCTATTCAGGGAGAAATTTAGTTTCAGTCTTATTTATTTTTACATAAAATTGTTTTCTAGTTATCTGTTATTAATATATTAGTAATGAGTATAGTGTAATTTTTATTGGTTTTTCATAGTTTATAGTCACTGTATATTTTTCCAACACCGGTCGCTGGTTTAAAAAAAAAATATTAAAACCTCAATATAGCTTAACACGAGAAACTCGTATCAGAAACCAGCATACTATTATTAACTGGTTAGAGGCCATGTCGTATGGTGTAACATGTGTACACTGTTACATTCGAGAAACAAAGGAATGCTTAAAACATATGATGTATGAAGGTGGCAAGACTTGGAAGTAGGCAAATGTTATTAAATCGACCAACTGTTGTAAAGGTTTTTGGGTATGTGTTGGGATTGATTCTATTGAACTAATTACTTGAAAAAATATTAAGGATAAATCATTTTATTTTTGGCGCATGAAAAGGCTGTCTATTTTAAATTTGGATCAATGCTAATAAACTAAACGTGTTCTTTAAATATTTGTTTGTTGGAAAGAAACAGAGGGTCGATTTGTTTAGGGAAAATGCAGATTGTAGAAAGTATTACTGGTTCGAATTTAGCCTCAGAGTTAGTTGATTATATGTTAGTCTTGTTTAACCTATAGTCCAGTCAATAAAGGTTTTGTGTCCCAACAAATTAGGGGAAAGCTGAATTTTTGCTGGGCTTTAGTACATAAAGTATACACTTAAAAAACACAGTAACCCCCCCTCCCCACCCCTTCAGCAACATTACAAGAACAGAACTCTGGTTATATGATTACATCTCGAAAACTAATGATGTTATGGGGGTGTCCCTTTTTTTTTTTTTTTTTTTTTTTTTTTAATTTTACTCCTTACGATATTGTAAACGAATCCTTATATACACTTTTTATGTAGATAGCTTAGTTTCGCGGTAATACCTAATCATATATAGAAAACTATAACTACAAAAAACAAAGTTTATAGTTACGAGTGTATGCTATAAATGTTTATAGTTCACTTGTATCGTATATATCGCTCATAGGCAAGAAAAGTGACACAACTCAAAATATGACACTGTTCTTAACACCCCGTACAAGTTACCTTTGTGAAGGTCAAGACACAACTGAAATGTGTCACTGTTCCTGCTTCACCGTTCGCCGTCTGAGCTATGGAAAAATGACACATGACAAAATGACAATTTTGCCGCCCGCTGATACCTTTATGTACCTTTTCCTGTCATCATCATATTTTTTGAAGATACATGGAAATTAGCATCGAACCTTGAACTACAAAATAAAAAGGTCTGACTGCTGTATATTGTTCACCGCCTTTAGCTCTAAATGTAGTAA
The DNA here is from genome assembly GCA_003667255.2 of Euschistus heros. Taxonomy (NCBI): domain Eukaryota; kingdom Metazoa; phylum Arthropoda; class Insecta; order Hemiptera; family Pentatomidae; genus Euschistus; species Euschistus heros. Next base: position 576,794 of record RCWM02000511.1, read on the forward strand.
AAATTCTTCCTCGAAATAGCTTCAGGTTTGACTGTCTTCTTAACTGTGTTTGAACAAATAACTCTGAGCCGTTACTTTTAGCTCTTTTTATATTCTATACATTAAAAAGCACGTCAAATTTCGTTTTATTCCTTCTTCTCTCAGATCATTATTTTAGAGCTGTGGGGAAGGGAAAATATAAGGGGTTGGTTAACATGCGGTAAGTTGCACTTCTCCGCAAAAACACGTTTGTCTGTACTCTTTTGGCTGTAACGAAACTATTTGTTCAATCCACAATTTTTTTTCATCTGAAAGCTTAGTTAAATATACTATCAAACCGTATATATGAAATTTTGATAAAATCTCCCCCCCCCCCCCCCCCCCAGGCCAGAACAATTGTTTTGTTTTGTATTAGTTTTTATGTAATATCTTAGATTGTGATAAAATTTAAATCTAAGGAAACAAAAATATAAAAGAAACTTACGGCAGTTTGATCATTATTGTTACCCAGTCTCTACAGTGACACAATTTTAGTGACTCCAATGGTTTGGCATCGTTATTGACTTTTTCTATAGTTTGGCCACTTATGGGATATATTTTTATGATGCATATGTATAAGTCATCAATTTAAAAAAACTAAGCTTATTAATGAAGATAGCATTTTGCGATGTTTTTTTACGTTTTTACGTTACGATGTTTGTTATTCTTTCGTTAAGAATCTCCTATTCCTATTTAACGTTGTAACCTATACCAAACAGTCTTCAGTAACACAAAGGCTTTTAGACCGGCCGAGGGGGAAAGACAACTTCCAGCATTAGTCCCTCCCCCTCCCTTGAGAGAGGACTATTTTTGTTCCAGCTGGAGTGAGATATGCCTTGTTGATCAGACAGAAGTAGGTTCCTCTAAAAGCAGGGAACCGCAGCTCTGTAAACAGTAGATAGGACCAGATTGGAATCCAGATCTCCAGACATAGGATTGCCCGACCTGGAGGATAAACAGAGCCTAGCAGTCAGTAGTCAATGCTCCTGGAATAGCCACTCCCTGGAGCAGCTTTCGCTGGAGCGGTCACTGGAAGGTGTATATCGGTTACGTAACCAGATTCGTGGAGCCCATGATCAGTTAGTCTTGTAACGTTCAGGATCTTGCTTAAGTAATGAGGAAAGGTTACTTGTTCGTGCTTGTGAGTTGTAACTACATCGACTAGTTGTAATTACAACTCACTTCCTTCTGTCTCCTTCAAGTTTCTGTATAATCTTTCCTCTCTACATCATTTTATAGATCTCTGGTTGTCGTGATGAAGTTGATTGGTCCAGTTACCTTGAAAGCGAATTAATTTTGCCTTCAAAGCTATATTGCTCAATGGGAAGGCATTTTCTTAAAACTTTGAATTATAATCAGAAAATCACAGTAAATTACATATTTACTACTCGCTTGGGTAGGGATCCGAAATATGAAAAATTAGACAGCTGAGAAATACTATAAATTATTAAATACTTAAATTATATTTAAAGAGGATTTTTACTCCTCCTTTGCAAGAGCTCAATCATAAAAGCAAATCCTAAATAAATAAGCCTATACTTAGGACTGTAAGCACGTATAAAATGTAGGGGCCTGTCGAATTTATTTTGTAAATATATATATATATATATATATATATATATATATATATATATATATATATATATATATATATATAAATTTTATTTTTTCTCTTTCAAATTTTTATCCACACCTATTGTTGGAGTAACAATAAGTAAATTTGCTCATAGTGGGCTTATAGGCTTGTGGGGGAGTAGAACTATACCACCTAGTACGGATTTTAAAAAAAACAAAAAACAAATATAGGCGTGTGGCTATGTCATGGACACGGCCGTGTGTTGTACGTGAATACGTTTATGAAACGGGTTATATATTTTAAATAAAATAATATTTTTTATTTATTTAGGATGAAAGCAAGGGAACTAATAATTATTGTGTTACGATATATCTTTATTAATTATAGTTCTGTGATACGAAAAGTACGACACAAATGGCTAACAAGCTTCGAGATTTCTGGTAAACGTTAAATCAATACAGGTATTACCTAACGTTGTTGGAGAAGTTTCAATATAAGACAAATTGAACTGGCTGAGCATGAAGTCGGGCAATGAGCAGTTTTGTGAGACATCAACATTAAAGTCTCCAACTATTAAATATTCTACATTAAATTTCTGATCAAGAAACTCACTTCAAATCTTCAATCCGAAACAACACCATCACAGACAGCTAGAGCTGTATATTATCCATGTTAAATGTATATTTTATTACATTCTATTAAGTGTTTTTTTTTTTTTCTTACTGTTTTACAAAACAATGTTTTTTGTTTTTTTAATATAAATTTATTGAAATTTACAACTGTACAAATATATACATTAAATAAATGAGATAATTACGATTACAATAACATGTCAAAACTTGTAAAGAACTACTCATCAGTAGCACTTCAATAAAAATTCAACACTAGAAGATCTCTAGGCTAGGCTATCTTCTTTGCAAGTTGAGAAACAAATGGATTTGAGTGGTTATGGAGCTTACTGTGAAAGGATAGGTATCTGGTTTGAACTAACTCAGCAACATATGGAACATTATAGTCCTTATGGATAAGTTTATTGGTGACAAGGGGCATTTAGGATTTTTCGAAGGATTTTGGATTGTAAGGATTGGATAAGAGATGAATTAGATGGTTTAGTAGAGCCCCAAAGCTCAACTCCGTACGTCCGTATAGGTCTAATCATGGTCATGTAAATGAGTCTTTTGTAATGAATTGGGAGCTTTGATCGTTTGTCTAGTAAATGTGGAAGTACTCTGTAACGACGAGCATAACAATGTTAAAATTTAAAAACTATCTATTATTAAAAAAAAAAAAAATTATGAATCTTGTTGAGTCTACAATGTAGACACTGTAAATAGCAGAATATGTATGATTAAGAGATTTTGTATTGTGTAAATGTCTTAAATACAACTTCATTGTTATTATTATTCCAAGTTGTCAGAAACTTGTTTTGATATATAAGACAGGAAACTTCTCATTATGCCATAGGTCTAGATAAGGAAATGTTAAAATCCCTTTCGGAAAGTGAGAAGACAAGACAGAAGACGGGCCCAGCGAAGCATAGTGTCAGTTGTGAAACACGCCAAGTTTTCTCGGAGATATTGTAGACAAGTGGCGATATTGTTGGGCACATATTGGACATATTGGATCCCAACAAACTTTATATCGTTATGGCCCTACTTCCTACTTAGGACAACATCTGTTAGCAGCTGCCTCCGCCATCAAGTCCAATCATTTCGTCCTCTTCGGGGGGTTTTCTTATCCTCGACCCTCTTCTTACATCATTGGCGGAAGATATCCTCTCGGGTTCCAACTAACTTCAACAGTGTAACTGGAAAATTCTTCTATATATTCATAGAATATACTCAACGGAACAGGATGTAAACATCGTCAGGAACTTTTATTGGAATCATTAATATGCATATACTCCTTTTTCTAACATCAAAGAAAGTTTAATTTAGCGCGTATTTTTCATTAAACACAAAATTGAGCATCGTGTTGTGAAAGTAGCTCACTATATTTTCTCCAGTTTATTATGTATATTATGTATCACATCTTGAATTTATGATGTCATTACTAATTTAAATTGAATTCACAATTATATCCAAATCTAATTATTAATTGAAGGTTCAAGTAGATAAAGGTGATAAGTAACATAGGGTTTTGAGTCTGAAGTCAATGTTTGAGTTTGGTTTTTTTTTGAGAATCTAGTTTTGTGTAAGTAATTCACAATTTTCAGTTTTAGTAATCGTGGAATATTTTAAAATAGAATCCTTAAGGACAACAATGGCGAAATATTCTTCGGATACCATAAAAACCGTTAAATCTTGGAATATTTCATCATATTATCCTTAAGGACGAAAACTGATATATATATATATATATATATATATATATATATATATATATATATATATATATATATATATATATATATATGGCTCAAAGATGTCCCTACGCCATCTTAAAATAGTATCCTTGAGGACGAAAACTAATACAATCGGTAATTATTGAAAAAAAAAAATAGTATCCTTAAGGACAAAGATTTGCTAGGATCTGACGATTTTTTGCGGCCCAAGGAAATCCTTGGCCACTTAGAATTAGTTTTCGTCCTCAAGGATAATATTGGGTTGTTTCACATGAAATGTCCGTTTTCAAGGTATAGGGATTTTAGTAAAAATACAATATGAAAACAATATAATTTTATTCGAAGTATTTACCTTCTTTTTCTACACATTTTTCCCAACGTGACAACAACTTTTTTATCCCGGATTTGAAAAACTCTGAGCTTTGAAGTGAAACAAAATCTGAAAACGCACTTTTGATTTCAGCATCATTTGCAACAATTTTTCCTCTGCAGAAGTTGTCTAAATTCCTGAAAAGGTGATAATCTGTTGGAGACAAGTCGGGAGAATATGGTGGGTGCGGAAGAACTTCGTACCCCAGCTCTTTCAATTTATGCATGGTAAGTTTTGAAACGTGGGGTCTAGCGTTGTCGTGTAGGAGTATAGGGCCCTTCCGATTTACCAATCCAGGGTGTTTTTTTCAATAATTTTCCGTGCATTTGGCCAATTTCATTGCAGTAGGTTGTAGAGGTAATGGTCTCACCTCTAGGCAAAAAGGAATAATGTATGATTCCAGCCATGGACCACCATACTGTAACCATCAATTTTTTCGGGTGCAAATTTGGTTTTGGCATTTGTCCTGGGCTTTCGTCGATGTCTAACCACTGCCCTGACCGACGCTGATTGTCATAAGCAATCCATTTTTCGTCGCAAGTTATTATTCTTTCAAGGAAAGGGTCGGTTTTTTTGCCTAGCAAGCAACGAAACGCAGGTCTCAAGACGTTTCAATTGCTGTCGCTCAGTGAGATCGTGAGGTACCCATGTATCGAGCTTTTTCAACAACAGAGACTCGCAAAATCCTCTATGTATTTCAAATATTATAAAATCGGACATTTCATGTGAAACAACCCAATATGTTGTAATATTTCAGGATTTAACAGTTTTTCAGTTGTCTGATGGATATTCCGCTATTGGTGTCCTCTTAGTTTTCATCCTTAAGGATACTATTATGAAATTTTTCAGATTTCAACGAAACGAAACGATGGAGTTCTGGTACCGTTGGAATTCCAACCATTCCAGGTTGCTCTGAAGAATCCTCTCGGGTTTTCACACTGACGGTTGTTTCACAGTCCATTTGGCTTGGAGTGGTGGAGTTGAGTTATCTTCAGTGGTCAGCTTCAGTTGTAGAATGTCGAAAAAACATTTCATTTGTGGTATGTGGGCAAAACTGGATTTTTCGCGGACTGTTACATACAAGATATTTCTGACTAATTTGCCTGCGGTTCGTTAAGTGTCGTTATTGCCTGTTTCCCTCTACCCTTTCTCCCCACATCAATATATTTACTCGTAACCTTATCCTGTGCCCTTCAGTCCTGGCGATGCTTTAATTAGGGCGACCTCGACCAATTAACTGTTAAGGCACTGTAGGCCTTGTATTGGAATCATTCCCTAAATAATCTATTTAATTATTTTATAAATAGTATACAATCAACACTATGATATAAAAGGACAAGCCATTTTAGGTTTGTGATCACTAAGAGCGGAAACTACTCAACTAATCCAAATGGTACCAAATGTTACCTTCAGTATCTTCATAGTTCATAGTTTATTAATAATAAAATTTACTGATTTTCAATTAATTTAATACTAAAAAAGGCGATAATATGAGGATAACATAGAGGTTAGATAACTGACCGATAGCTGGCGAGCGATATTTACATGAAATGTTACAAGGGTTATAGAGCTTAAAATTCATAATAAACTTTGCTTAGTTACATATTAAAGATTTATATAGGTTGTGCGACATGTGATTCCCATTGAGGTTTGAAAATTGACAGATATGTGGTTAGCACTACTCCGCTATAGATTTTACCGTTGTAGAACTACTGAATCCGTCTGTATCAGATTTCAAAAAAATCATCTTTCTAGTTCAAGGAAGGTTTAGCGATTATAAAAATTTAAATAAACAATGTTGAGTAACAGAATCAAGGTTTGCCATGCTGTCATTTACTTTTATGGTTAGTAATTAAAATTCAACCAGATGAAATCAACAAATCGAAATGTCGATCCTTTGTTTTTTTAAAAATAATTTATGTAAAAATATTATTTATAGGTCTCTAATTTTAAGCACTGATATATATTTTTTTTAAATGTATCTCAAGTTATCAAACATTTTTAAATTTAATGAAGGATGCAAAGCGGAAAATGATAATAATAATAAAGTTCTTTATTTATTCTGGGGCCTTAGCCCCGTAAGAATAAAGAATAATGTACAAATAAGAGCCTTCAGAGCCTTAAAATGAAATAATATTTTTATACCAAAATAAAAGATTATAATAATAAAATTAATAGGAAATTTAAAATGAATTTTTTACAAATTTCATGAATGTATTTTTTTTATCTACTATATATTTATCAAATACCACTCACTCATTTAACACGAAATCTCAGAAACCACCGAACGGATTGGAATGAAATTAGATGAGGAGCTTCCTCTAGGGCCGTAGGTGCTCGCTAAGAAAGGAATTTAAAAAAATCGCCCTGGATCGCGGCTAATTCGCGAAATATGCGATTACAATTTTTGAATAATAATAGATTAATTGTCATATGGTATTTGGAGATAAGCTAAGTTAAAAAATAGGTTAGATGTTTAAGCTGCACACTTTGACCACAAATTAAGTTCCTTATAATTGTAAACAAACAAAAATACGATCGATGTCGAAACCTTATATAATGGTACTTTCTGTGAACTCATGGTGGCTGCAGAGGTGGACCCTTCTTACAAGTTTGAGTTGTTTCGTGACGAGAAGCTATTAAAAGAACTTATGTTAAAGAGGAGGTTAAAAGACTTATGTTCTCTGGTGATGACATGTAAGGCCAGTTCGACGTACATATTCCTTACGAGCAACCCACCAACATTGCTTCTCCAGTAGCTTCGTCCCCAACTACTCTTCCTTCACTTTTCCGGTCACAATATAATCGGCTTTTCTCAACCAGGCCCAAGTTGTACCTAGCATTTCTGAATTTCATGCGTTGAACCTAGAATATACCTTTTTCTCAGTTCAGATGAGTCTATGGTTTCTATTAAATAGAACACAACTATTTATAAATATATTTAATATAAATATGACAGAAGAAAAGCTGATGGTCTGGTATCAGAGCTGGGTAAGATGGTAGTGCTGCCTCGAAGCTTCACTGGAGGATTGTTAAAATAACATAAAATTAACTTTTGCAAAATGTACAATTTATAAATTTAAATTATTCTAAGAATAGAATTCTTTAGGTTTATTTAAGTAATAATAATTATCAACGTTAAGCTTGACTTTAACTAATTTAAGTTGTCCTCAATCCCAATGATATTAAACCGTAGCGGAGCAGGGCACTTTCAGCTAGTATTTTATAAAACTGAAAAGTAGCTATTGACATTTTCTTTAATTTTAGGCTCAGTTATTTTTTTTTATCACTTATATTTTTAGCATTGATAATGCAGTCCATTATCCGCAAGGGTTTCTTAATAGTCCCTGTCCATTTGGATTACCAACTCATATATTAAAATTATTAATTGGATGTTTAGTTAATTAAGTTAAAAATTACTGTTATACTTGAAAATATCATTCAAGAAATACTGCTCCATTGCATCCTTCAATACTAGATTTTTTTAGATAAACAAAAAAACTTGAATTATTAATTAAAATTATCTAACAATAAGTTGTTTACTTTTGATAGCTTGTGAAGCTACGACTGGGAATATTGCTATATAACATAACATTAGTTTGGTCAAATTTTATAATGTAAATTTAATGTGTAGTTTATAACTATCTTGGATACAGAATTAGATGACTTCCTTTTTAACTGTTCCCTTTATATATGTCCCTCAGGTCATTAATAATATGTAAATCCTCAAAGGACAGCGGTGAAGATAGGAGATAGTGGCGGAGTGCCATTAGAACTAGAGACTATTAACTAAGAGTGGGTTTTAGAAAATTCTCTGAGAGACTTGGAAGACCAGTTTTTGTTTAGAAATATGTAATCTCCTCTTTTAGCTTATCTATGGGATAAATCCTTGTTGAGGCGCCTTTAGAGGAATCCTTTTGTCCTTGTACCGCCGAGGTTGGTCATTATTACCATATCTAATCTTATAGCCATAATGTAGTAATAATTATCCCTTGTAGTTTTTCGAGTTGAATTTATACCAGGTCCTTTAGTGTGAAAAAATAAAACTAGATAAATAATGAAGAATAATGGCGCTGCCCGCACCTTTCTATTCTAATCCGTTGCAGATTTATGACAATTACAATTTTTTTTTTTTATAAAACCACATTTTTACCTTAAAAACTGTAATATCTCAGTATTAAATTTATTTATTATTAAAGAGCAGCTCAATATTTTGCCTATTCAGAAAAGTTTATAATTATTTCTAATTATACTTCAAAGCTCACAATATTTCCAAAAAAAACATCCATAAAATTTCAAATACCATAATGAGTTGCTAATGTAACTATCTTTCGAATGGTGTGGTCAAATTAATGATTCTGTGTCAATTTCATGGATAAATTAACTTTTAATTCGGGATTTTATTTGAATCATAGCAAAGTTTACTTAACTTAAGGGCTAAAATCCTACTAATCACCAAATAATCGAGAATTAAAATATTGAGAATTTGTGTTTTTTTTAGGTGATAGTTGAGGAATCCGTAGAAAAGAAACACACAAAGTTTTACTTATTTGTAAAAATTATAAAATTAATTTTAGGACACCTATTTTTCAATAAAAAAATCAAAATTATTTTAAAATCTTTTATTGAAGATTATTAAAGACTAGTAGGTTGTCAGCACACCCCGATTTGAAGCTGCTCTGTCAGGAGCGCTGCAGGAGTTGAAGGAAACTGCATGAAGGTTGGGGCTTGAGATAAACGAGGATTAAACCAAGTACATGATAACCTCAAGGCTAAAAAGAAGGGAAGAGCAGTCCATCCACCATTCGACTTATGAATTCAAGCCGGTGGAGTCTTTTAAATACTTAGACACGATGGCTACTGGAAAAAATGAAATACCTTCTGAAATAAAAACAGGAATAGCAGCAGGAAGCAGATGTACGTTTTCCTTACAAAAACTGTTAAAATTTCGGAACCTGTCCCGATTGTGATGTACGCATGTGAGACATGGACCCTTACCAAGAAAACGGATAGAGTCCTTTTGGTGTGAGAAAGGTGTTGCGAAAGATATGGAGGATCCGCTCAAATAGAGAGCTGAGAAAATATACGAAGACATCGACATAGTCTCATACGCCAAAAAAAGCAATATTGATGTGGCTCGGTCACGTTGAAAGGAATCCAGAGCAAACATTTCCCAATAGAATGTTATACGGCAGGCATGACGGACAACGGCTTAGAGGGAGGCCGAGGGTGACGTGGCTACAAAATGTCGAAAAGGATCTCCAAAAAATGGGAATCAGAAGATGGAAAACAAAAGCCAAGGATCGCCAGGAGTGGAGGAGGCCAAGGTTCTTATAGAGCTGTAGAATCCTTCAGTGAGTGAGTGAGTGAGTGAATGAGTAGGTTGTTAGACCTCGAGCTAGGTTTAATTTGAACAAGTGTTTTATGATTTAAGTTGTATGACTTGGAATGGTAATAAAAAATAATTATAATTTGGGGCCTTAACTGACGCTTCATCCAATTGTATAGACTACTAAACAGGACATCCCAGCTCTTCATTGAAAACAAACTTCTCATATACAAAACCATCATTAAACCTATTTGGACCTATGGACTTGAACTGTGGGGGACAGCAAAACTATCCAATATCAAACGCATTCAGTCCTTCGTACTATTGTAAATGCTCCATATTATGTCTCCTATAAAACCCAACATAATGATCTCAATATACCTTTTGTCCTTGACCTGATACCTCTTAAATTCTCCAAATTCCATCGCAACCTTTCCTTCCATCCCAACCCTCTGGCCCAATCATTATCCAGTTCCACACATCCTGATAACCCACCCCGCAGACTAAAACGGTAGTGGCCCCGAGATTTTTTGTAAAATTTATTTATTTTGGAGTTCTGGCAATGGCCAGTTCCTCTACTCATGCCTTGAGTGAATGCTCTATAGCGCTTTCACTCAGCCTCCACTGGGTTTTTTACACCAGTGACGCAGCAGAGAGAGAAGAGCTGGGACCTCTCTATGCCTGGCTTCTCCCTCCATAATTGGAGGGAGGGGTTTGGCTGGGGGTCTCTAGGATGAATGTGTTTTGTAAATACAGTACGATTGTGTTTTTAACTTATAAGTTAATTTTGTTTTAGTTTTTATTATTACTATTTAATTTTTTGTATTTATTCAATATTTTATTTGTTTATTGTAGTATTTCATTTTATTTATATGTATATATAGAAAGTTCTTTTCTGTTATCTTTTTATCTATTTTATTTTATATGTATATATATATATATATATATATATATATATATATATATATATATATATATATTTTTGTTTCTCTTTGTACATAATGTGTGAATGTAACAGGGTGTCTACTAGTCGGGAAATTCGGGAATTTCGGGAATATGTCGAGAATTTCGTGTGGTCGGGAAAAATTCGGGAATAAGTCGGGAAAAAGTCGTCGTTAATACTAAATTGTTCAGATCTTTTCCAGTTTTTGCTCGAGATGTCAGTTAACGAAGCGTCTGATTGGTATAGTCACTCCACATACTTTTAAAGTAAACTAAATTTGCTACAATTTGAGATCAGGGTGAGCTCTATATTGCCATTGGTTCCTAAGATACAGGGATATTATCTTCGAAAAGAGGCCATTTTTTTTCCCCAAAAAGTGTTGTTTTTTCGATATGGTCGATATGCGATAATTTTTGACTTTAGGGCATCGTTATGATTAGTTAGAAGATAAACATACTAAATGTCCCCACCCCTCGGGGTTGAGCATACGGTGGGGTGGAGGGGAAAAGATCCCATTTTTGGGTTTTTCAATATCTCAGAAACGGTGGACTCAAGAAAAATATAATTTGAATAAAAACTAAAGCTAATTAAATTTCCTACAAAATTGTTTCTATGCGTATTTGTCATACTTTTAACTGTATTTGAGATACACGTTATTGCAAATAATTTTCGAAAAATAATCATTTTCACCTCACTTTTTGAACATTGTGATGGCGGGAGTATATCATCGGGCTTCATCAAAATTTCATATAAGAGGTCTTATAGTAAATTCAACCAGCTTTCTGAAGCTCGGAAAAAAAAGCTTTCGTAAAGAAAAAAAATATTCTAAACGGACAAATATTTTTGTAGTCATTATATCCGACAACCTCGTGTAACCTCGTAACTATTCTCAAACCGAATGGCAATACTCGACATTGATGTGTTTCTTGAAATTTATCTAGAGTAACCTGAAATATAAAAAAATTGCTTCTTTTTTTTTTATATTGTTAAACTTTATGTTAAGTAGCAAAGAATGCATAGATTGATTTGTTTAGATTATTATTGAAACACCATTGAAATATCAATTGGCTAGGATTTCTAAAAAATTTTTGAAAAAGTCGGGAATATGTCGGGAATTTTGATAGGTGAAATTGGTAGACACCATGTGTAATCATATGCCATCTATATTACTTATTGCCCGCATTTGTGGCAGATTGTAATAATTACTCAATAAAAGTTATCATAACAAAAAGATAAATTTGGGGCCAGCTTTTTCAGTTAATAGTTGCTGATTAATAATTTATGGAAAAGGGATATATATAAAGAAAAAATACGTATATAAAAACTAAATGTTTAGTTAAAAAACTGTGGGTGAAGAATGTGGCTTTCGTTTTGTATAATTTGGAAGCACTGTTATATATTTTTGTATAGTATATATACATATATACTCTATCATATTAAACCAGTAATTGTGGCATTTTGTAATCTAAATCTAAAATAATTATGTGTTTTAAATGTGTAATAGATAGAACATTGACATTCCTTGGTGCTGGCTGGCCGTTGAGAATTGTCATTCAGTTTAATTTCTTCCGCTGTCCTCTTGAATCATTTATTAGCCTTTGGCTTATCTCCTTAGACCGGCTAGCTGCGACTAGCTACTAGTGTGTTTGAGCCTGACAAGCATTTCAAATGGAATCCGATTACTAAGGCGAAACCAAGAGCGAGAAAATCCACTAAATATCGACAACTTTATGTTTTAAGTCTCTAAGCTTCTATTTTATTAACTAACTCTTGTTTATATTCTAGGTTTATGTCGGTGTGCATTATGTTTGTACTCCATTCTCACATCTAAGTCGACAACTAAAACAAGGATTCCTTTTAAAAACTATCACAAAACTATTTCGTAGAAGTAAAGGATTTTCTATATAGACGACATGATAAGAAACTTACAATACAATAATTACAATACAATACAATAATCTACCATTGATATGTTTGTCGACGTTTCGAAATAATTACAAATCTTCTACACCATGATGGTATAGAAGGATCAATACAATTAGGATTGATGAATTAATTGCCACTTCTATTGGAATTATTTTATTAGAAAACTAGTTTCGAATGATAAACATTCATCTTAAGTTTTAAAACATACAACATTTTCAACTCATCAGCATTATGTTCCATGGATCATATATACTGATGTTTTTAAAAAATTAAGACAAGAAATCAAATATTGGTACTCATCTGAGGAGATCTAACAGATATCTGAAATATATCCATTGCGGAAAAGGGGAAGGGTAGGTAGGTTAAATTTTTAGGATTTGTACCTGGAAATTTCCCCTATGACTCATTGGATTTTTCCGTTCCTATTGGAAAAAATACTAAGTACGGCCATTCGAAATGTTTACCTGGTCATTGAAACAAAACTCTGGATTGGTTTTAAACGATTTTATTATTTCTAATGATTCATAAATATTTAATTTTAGATTATTTTCTACTTGATTTAGTATTTTTACTCCCGAATTTTTATTAAATTTATGGTTATTTTCATTTAGATAGACAGCGAAATTGGAATTTTTGGTCTTATTATTTTTTTTTTTTTTTAATTCCTTTCCGGCTTTGGAGGGTATTGGGCCGTAATATGGTATCAAAATATGTTTCTCCGGGGTAGCTTTATCCTCTAAGGGTTGTTATGTATATATTATTCATCGTTTTTTATGGATTTGCTTTTTTAGAACTGAAGTTTAGTTTTCTAATAAAATAATCCTAATAGAATTGGCAATTAATTCATCAATACTAATTCGAAATAATTTTTAAGCCTTCATGAGGACTAAAACAAAAATTATATTACTATAAATAAAAACAATATAAAGATTGAAATTTAGTTATTTATTTATTTATTTATATTTTTAGTTTTAGTCTTTTATGCTTGATGATAGCTTATAAGCCGTAAGGTCGGATTTATAAATTATTAACATATAATTCTGTTTTGTCTTTTACCTCACTCTGAACCATCTTCTCTACGATTTATATATATATATATATATATAGAGAGAGAGAGAGATAGATAGATAGATAGATAGATAGATAGATAGATAGAAAATACTTTTATTAATAATATTTACAGAATTTTGTATTTACAAAAGTGTTCAAAGTAATGTTACTGACATAGCTACGGCTGTCTGTCAGGAGCGCTTTTAATTTAAAAATGATTTTATATCATTATTGTTTATTTATTTTTAAATATGTAAATATTTATTGATTTATTAAATAATCTATTCACAAACAATACAATCCAAAAAAATACAATACAATCTAATTACCTATTATATAATCAATTATTTATCATTAATTGTATCTTACACAACAATATCATAATTATCATATATCCTATAACAATATCTCCATTATATCTCAAATAATAATATATATATCCACCCATTATTATACAATTCAATAATATCTAATTATTATCATTTTTATTTATAACATATACTATCAATCAATGACATCCAAAGAATTATCAGGTTATTAATAATTAAAATTTTGAACAAGAAAGGAACGGTAGAAATAGGCTTCTTTCAAGTAACTCACTAGAGCTGCCCAGTCTTCACCATTTAGGTATTTGACCATATCAATTTCAGTCATAGTAACTACACCGAAATATTTGAGTATATGATATACTTAGAAGCCAAAATTTCACCAATTCATGTTTTTACCTTTCAATTACAATATAAATACATATTAAAGACCCTAGATCTAGATGGAGGTCGTTTAACGAAATTGGTTGCAGAAGAAGTGATCAAAAGAAAACTATTATGGTTTAAGGAATGGATAAATTGGTCCGAGAAAGTCAAAAGCAACTTTAACACATCTTTTAATACTGCAGAACAATTGGGGAAAGATTTAAAAGTCTTGAAATCTAGCCTAATTATCTATTATGAAACGTGTTATAGGGAAAGAGCTTTAAACGGCCAATATCACCAAATCTATAAACAACTATCTTTTGACATTGATTATATTAATTCAAATTTACCAATATCTGATATAGGCGTCATAATTAAAATTAGAGCCGAACTTCTTAACTTGAACTACAGACCATTCATCCAGGGACAAAATTACATTTGTTCTATGTGTAATATTGGAGAAAATGAAGATATATTCCATTATTTAGGACGTTGTAAAGTCTTGGAGGGAATGAGGAAAAAAAAATATTTCGGTGTAGTATATATATATATATATTAAATATTAATCCTCATAAAAAATTGTAAAGACAAGATGATGCACGTCGTTTTCAACTGCTCCAACACTTATCTTACAAACGTTCTATCTAATCTCCCAATTCGCTACAAAAACGCACCTATATGACCACTATCAGACCTATATTGACTGACGATATAAAGTATAGGATTCCACCAAACCAACGAATTTTATTCGCATCCAATCACTCCAATCCAAAATCCTTCAAAAACTCCTTAATGCTCCTTATTTCGTTACATATGAACTGATCCACAATTATCTTAATATTCCATATGTTGATAGTTTGGCACGAAGCAGATACCTTTCCTTCCATAATACTCACCCACATCTAGTTGTTTCTCAACTTGCTTCCTAGTTTATTCCTCCTAATCCTTCGAGGCATCTGAAAAAAAATATGGTCTCGTAATCTTCTTCTATTGTAGATATTTCATTAAGGTTCTAGCTATGGGTAAAAATTAAAAATATATATAAATTGAAGAATTTAATATATATATAAAATTAACCCAATATCTTTATGGTTAAGATTTTTATTGATGAGACTTTTATAATATTCTGTATTTTTGTTTTATCACTTACACTCTCCTTTGCTCTACGTCCTCATAGAACCTGGGTTAATGATAATTTATTTAGAGATTGACCATAAACATTTCTCAAGTTCTTTACCATGCTTTTCATGACTTTACCATTAGGAATTTATTTTAACTTAAAAATAGGGTGGAATAAGATATAGTTGATGTATTTATTGCTATAATTTTATTATTTTATTTACTTATAATGGACTTAGCCCTATTAGGTATCAAGTAGCCGGGGTAGATAGACATAATGGTTTAGCCTATCTCCAGTAATTGTATAATTAAAGCCCTAACCTACTTAGGAAGCCCTAACCTCTTCAATTAGCCTACAAAGGGACGACCAGCCTTAGGCTTTGAGGATAGCCACTACCAAAGATGGCTACCTCTAGCTGCCCTCCTAATGTTATTATAATAATTGCTTTAATCTCAAGTTCATCTACAGTATTTGTATATATAAATTAAGTAAGCATATAATCAAAGTAAAATATACAATAACGACTTGTTACAGTCAATGAGTGCTGGATTTTGAGCCGTGTAGAGTGCATGAAATAAGCGAAAATTTTTGACTTTATACCTTCGTTAGGAATAGTTAGAAGGTAAACATACTAAATGTCTCCGGCCCCTGGGGGGTGAGCTTACCTTGGAGGGGAGGGGAGAAGGTTTATTTTGGGGTGGTTAGGGTATTAAATTAAACTAAAACTTATGTTTTTAATAAAGTAATTCACTTTATAGTAAAAGAGCCTGATATTAAATATTATTTATTAATAACATATGAAGGGTGCAGGGGAAAAACCATCGGAGTCCTGTTGAAGTAGTTTTGAGAAAAACTCTTTTGAAAGTTTAAAGTTACCTGGATGTCAAAGGAACAACTTATATAAAGTTTAAATGTTTATGGTAAAGTTTTAAAGATTACAGCTGTGGTTTTGATATTATGCTAGTGCTCCTAAGAACCTAATAAATGGCATCATCATCTCAAAACCGATAAAAAGTGGACTCTGATGGTTTTCCCACTGTAAGGGTATATTATAGGCTTCATATGAAAAAATATTTAATACCAAAAATTTTTATTTTCTACTTTCTACTTGGGTTATCTATAAAAGTGTGTTTTTTAAACTATTATTTTTGGTTTAATTTATTTATTTTTAAATAATAAATGTATCCAAAATGAGACCATTGTGTGCAAAATATTCAAAGAATTTTTCGAATATACTTTATAATAGACCTTTTCCAAGTTTACTTAAACCTTTTTCTGTATAGGTTTTTTTTTAAATTTATTTATTTATTTTTTTTAGCCCAAGTATAGTAAATTGTAAATACTGTTTCAGTCTGATGATGGGACCTTGTTTCCCGAAACATGTCACATGTTTTTACTATTAATATAGAGGAGTAAATGCTTTGTATAATACAATTATTTTCCAATTATGTTTAATATTTTTCCACTTTTCTTTAAACTATTCCATTTATATTTCACACTTTTCCATATATTTTTTTTTCCATTCCATTCAAACTATTTCTAAATTCCATTCTAAGGACCCTAAAATTTTACAGTAAATAGGAAAATAATAATAATATTCATCAAAACGCCATATTCTGACAATCCAGCATTTATTAGATCACAAACAGTACAAATATGTAAAAATAAAATAAATCATTCAATATTCTTATAAAATACAATAAAAATGAAATACAAATTATTTAACTACATACGTTGTACAAGAAAAGGAAATTAATAACATGCTTCTAGTTGAGGTATAAATCATTTTTTTAAATGTTTGTAATTAAAAAAAAAATGGGAGTAAAAAAGAGGTTTTGATGGGGACATATCCAAGTTCCTCACGAATAGGATTTTATTGCGGTTTTGCTTTATTGTACTGTTTGTTATATAATAAATGCTAGATTTTCAAAATATGGTGTTTTGATTATTATTGTCCTATTTTTCTTATTTCCCGTAAAAATTAAGGGGTCTAATTCAATTTAGGAAAAGTTTAAATAAATAAAATTGGAAAATAATTCAACCTAAATGTAAATATATTAAAAATATATGTGGAAAAGGGTTGAAAATAATTGGAATAGTTCAAAAGGAAATAGAAAAAGATTAAATATAAATGGAGAGGTCTATTATTATTTTTGTTTTCATTTAAATGTCTAAATAAAAATAGAAAAAGATTAAATAAATGTGGAAATGGATTAAACATAACTATAAAATGATTAAAATATTCTGTAAAAGGTGTAAAGTATACTTGGAAAAGGGAATATAATATTTAATATATAATTAACTACGTACCTTTCTTTTTATACATGATTGTAGAAATACGTTTTATATTTCCTTCCCAAATAGTTTAGAAACTATGAATAAATCATTTGAAGTCAATATATATATATATTGAACAAGCATCGTTTACATGGACTGACTACAAATTTATATTTTAAACTTAATCGATGCACTACAGAGAGAGACTGCTACAGAACTAGGCTGAGGCCAAAGTAGAGAAGAGACCGAACCTGCAGGGACCTGTGGAGGCCAATGTCCAAGTAGAGGTGGCCAATGTAGCAATGTAGGGGGTAGCCAGCCACTAGTTTCCATTCCGATCTTTAAATTAGGAAATCTTATTTATTTTCTATTGTTATTTCGAAAATAATAGTAAAATACGTATTTAGATGCCAAAAGTGATAGATTTTAAAAGAAATCCAGAAGGATTGAAGAGATAAATTCAGATTATTTCTGATACTACGTTTTGCACGTGGTTTAGAAATAACCCAAAGGTTTGTCATATTTTATTTTTAAAGTACTTACATACTTTTTATTAAAACAAATAATTAAAGATAGTTTATGACCCATTACCTAACGTATAATTAGTTTTGATAGTTTTGAATTGATTAAGGGGTGATTGGATTATATGCTATCTAGTACTAATGTACAGAAAATCAAATTTAACTTAATGATATTACAAATAAATATAATTCTAAAATTGTATATAATTAAATTTAATGATTATATTCGAATTCAATGGAAATAATTTATAAAAAACAATTATAGTTTAAAAAAGTAGAAAAACACGCTTTTATAGGAAACCTAACTAAGAAGCAAAGTGTGGTGAACAATTTGCAGCAGTCAGACTTTTTAATTTTCAGGGATCAAGGTTCGAAGTTAATTTCCCTGTGCTTTCCTTGATTTGTTTGAATTTTCAACACAGTTTATCCAAAATCAACCAACAATTTTTGTTTTTTTGACATATTTCAGAGTTGAAATGGGCACATTTTTACTTTAAAAATCCTATCTTGCACAAAATGTAATTATCTATAACTTTTAGTATATAACATTTTTTGATTGAATTAGCCATTTCAATAGACTATAAACATAACAAAAACTAACTTTTTGTTTGCTAAATTTTTCGATGTGGCTAAAGTCCTCAAATTTAGCTTGAGGATTTTCTTTAGACAATTTCTTCTTCTTCTTTTCCTTCCTCCTCAGTGCCTCTCAGCGTGGAGGTGCCTCGATCCAAGAAATCCAACTATTCCTGTCCTCCTATTTGAGCCATACTATCCAACCATGACATCCTTGACCTGCCTCTTGGTTTGGCTTCGAAGAACTTGCGTGGTCCGCGATCTTCATCCATTCGGCACACATGTTCGAACCACTTTAGCTGCCTCTTCACTCTAATTTCTATTAGTGCTTTCACCCCTAGCTCCTCTCTTATTCTGCTGTTCCTGACATGTTCCCTCCATATTTAACGCACAATTTAATAAACTTTAATTTTGTAAATAAAACATTTTTCTATTGAAAGCATTTTTCTTTATATTTTTTCCAAAATCTTAAAATAAGCTCGAAAAGTTTGGGTTTTTTCTCCCCACAAACATTTTCTCCTTATCAAATTTAGTTTCATTTCTGATATTTTATTCTCAGGACCTATTTGGACGATATAAAAACGTAAAACCTGCTAGTTCACCTTTTACAAGGCAGACCCCTCCGTTTTGAGGGTAATTTAACTAGACTAAGTGAGAAAATTAGAACAAAGTTGTGCAACTATTGTAGTGTATTGGTCCTGGAAACGGGTGCAAATTTGTAAGTTAATCAGATTGCTGGAATTGGTGAAAATTTAATTAAAATAATACACACTAACTAGTGAAGAACTCACTCAGTCTCTCACGGACCCTGTTGTTAATTTTTTTAGTGGTTATAGTTTTTATCGTACTAAAACACAATACATCGTTTTTCAAAACTAATATCTCTGTTATATAGTGATCGCTGCCATCATTATCTATTTTAAACCCTCGAGATCCAACCTTTGTGTTCTAACCCTCAAAGTAACTCGACTGAGAGCTTCTCTAAGTTGGGGGGGAGAATTAAGGATGGCGAAGGGAACGGAGTCAAATCAAACTCCTTGCCAACAGAATTAGCCTTCGTTTTCCGTGTTTTCACTCGAGTTCCCGCCTCTGTTCTGTGTACTTCTGTGTACTCCAGTTAATCTCGTAAACAGTTGTCGTATCCTGCAGCCCGCCTCGAAGATCTTCAGAAGCTGTTGACTCCTCCAGTACGGACTCATTAAGAACTCCTTCCCTCTCCCATCAGCCATTCACCGCGCAGCCAAAACATTTGCATATAAATTGAATGATAGCTGATAGGAATCTAGACGATTTTTGACTTCACAATAGGCTTCGTCGTTAAACCGTTGAGGCTCAAGCTTTTACTTAGAGCTTTCTAGTTTTTAAAAATTGTAGTTGAATATATTAAAATATATATATATATATATATATATATATATATATATATATATATATATATATATATATATATATATATATATGAGTGAAATCAAATTGAACATATGACGAGAGAAACTCTATTTATCATAACTTACATATCCTTCTCAGCCATCAATCAAAAGTATGATTTTAGTATATCTTATTTTATGAATTCGTATCAATCATTGCCCTTTAGAGAGGCAGCTTGTGATATTTATTCAATTAAACAATATTTGTTAATTAGAAAACTAACATGAAAGAAACTGGTATATGGAACCAGTTTTTAGGATAAGATCAGAATAAAGATTCAGACCCCAAGAAGATTTAGTCAAACTAGGTTTGAGTGAATTAACTTTTTAAAACCATTTCACAGAAATTAACCTATTGCACCTATTATTTACCTTTTTTTATTTTGAAACTATTTTGATTTTGATTTTTACTTTTTTCCCCTAATTTTTTAATTATTCTCGCCTCTGAACTTAAAATATACTATACTATCGTATTATTCCTAATTCTCAATAACATATAGAGTTTCACTTCAATGCTCCTTGTTCTTCTTCTGCAGTTCCTAATAATTATTATTTCATTCCAAAGAATTTTTCATCCAGTCTGTCACGCCCATTTTTATCATTTTTCCCATGGAAGATCGCCTGGGCATCCTCTCTAGGTGTCCCAACCAGCTCATTCTTCTAAATTTTATAAACCTAACAATATTTTCTTGTTGTATGAGATCATCTTATTCTTAGTCCTTATTACACCATGCTTCTTGAGCGTACACAAGGCCGGAGATGAGTCTGTTGGTCAGCTTCTTCAAGTGCCCACGCCTCTCTATGCCCTAACACAAAACACAACACAGGCTTCAATAGAAATCTTGCTGTACATGATTTTGGTCCTTTATTTTTGTTTCCATTACATCCGTCCAGCCTTCTTTTATTTATGGTTTTCCTGACTTTATTTCCTGACGGGGTCTTTCACTTTATTTTTATTGACTTTATCTTTCGTTTCTAGTTCCTTGATTAGAACTTAAACGCTTTATTTGGAACTTAATTGTGAAACTGCATATAATTACTTTTTTAATTATTTTTTTTTAAATAATGTCTCAATTATTTATATTTCTGTTGTAGAGTCAACTAATGAATTTCGGACTTGGCATAAAGTCAGTTATCCTAGGAGAAACAGAAATCCTGAATTTTCTGTTTTATTACCAATGTGCAAACCCACCTTTAATTTTTATTTCTTTCATTACATAATAATACCCAGCTATAGCCAGAGGGAGTGGAGGGGAGGGGAAATAAGCTGAGAGGAGAGCTAAATCATAGTTGTGGTTGTGAGGCGATAAATTGACAGGGAGGGGGGAGGTCCTGCGGTGGTCCTTCTGCCGCAGTCCTTCAATATCAGATCTCGCCCTTGGAAGGGAAATAAAATATCCTATCCTATATTCTGTATTGACTAAGGGCTGGCAGGTCGCTGAATGGCTGTCCCTTTGGGGATCTCGTTACGGTTAGATCTGGAAGTAGTTTTAGGATTTGTCGAATATTGAAACGTTCCAATGGTCTATGTAAAAAAAATAAATAAATAAAAAAAAAAGTAGATAAACGCGTATAAAATAATTAAGATTCTTTCTCATTTCTATCAATATTTTTCTAATTTATTCTATTAATTATTATTTGTTTACCTCTTATAACTATTTTTATATCATCACTGTAAACAATTTCTTTGTTGTTTTTTTCAATCCTTTATAATTATTTACTTATTCAATACCTGACAAATATTTCAAAATTGTACTCAATATGATCTGTTATGAGTTCCCCTTGGATGGGTCTCTATACCCTTATTCCTTCGATGGTTGAAATATTTTTTGTATTGCTAAGTAATAATGAAGAATACTACCTTTTTAGGTGAATTTTATGGGCAGATGAGCTGTTTTTACACAGACAACACCATGGTGTTGGAAAATTATATTTTGCCGAACTTTAGGTGGAATATCGTGATGAAGTTGTCTTAGGATATTTTGTAACAAATTTTAGTAATCTCACCATTTAATCTGTTGGGCAAACTATGATTTTTCTACACTATTCGACAGTAATACAAAGATGAATAAACTAACGATACTTCACATGAAACGGTAGAAATGCCTTCTCCTGTAAAAACAGACTCATCTACCCATGAAATTCACCTCAAAAAGTAGTATTCTTTAACACAATCTGCATTCAGAAGCTAAGAGCAAAATTGAGGTCTATGTTCATTATCATTGGATTTTACACATTACATTGAAAATCTAATAAAATAAATCCTAAACAATAATGATAATAAATAAATAAATGTAGTAACATTAGGTCCTCTGATCTGGTGTCGATTTATTGACAGTTTTCCTTTATTTTCTATTAAACAATAATTTTTTTCTTTGCTTTTTATTCCAATGAAGATGGATTGTCATAATGTTTTATTTACACAAGTAACTCAATTGTATGCCAAAAGAGAACACCATGTTTTTTCGGTTTCAAAAGTGAATTTCTCCATGAATTTGACACAAAATCATTACGTGTAACATATCATTCGAAAGCTGATTAAATTTGCAAGTTTTTGTGAGATTTGTCGTTTTATGGATATTTTTTTTCGAAAAACGTTGAGCGTTGAAGTAATATAAAACATTGTGACTTCCCCAAATAAGGTGAAGATCAAGCTGTTCTTTAGATAACAATTTTGTAAAATTCAAGATTACAGATACTCAGCTATTATAGAAAATTTAATGCTAAATCCGAAAATGTGGTCAAAATTTGAAAAATATTTAAACAAAATGAAGATATTACAGCTTTTATGGAAAAAAAATGTGGTATACTCAAAACAGTCTTTGATTTATCGTATATCTGCAACGGATTGGAATAGAAAGGTAAGATCTGCGGTATTTTTCTTCATTTTTGATCTAGTTTCAACCATTTTTTTTTTTTTTACACTAAGAGGTACCCACCCTGTATATAAATTAAGTTTCCTCTTGTACCTGATAGTTGTTAGCCACCTTAACAGTATTTTTGTATATAATTTAAAGATTTGATGATAATCTTGAGGTTTA